>CM060662.1:3802500-3932500 GCA_030686955.1 Odontamblyopus rebecca
CATATCATCAACTTAAAGTGCACATGTTCAAAGGGAACAGGGAGAAGCATAAGCTTATCGAGCCCTGCCCCACATTTACAAATCAAAAATCAAATATGAGTGATGAACATAGGCTCAACATCAAGTCCAAGCACTGTGGTCTGGCAGTCTTACAACAGAAACACTCTTTCTTTTACACACAATGGAAAAAGAGAGAGAGAGAAAAATAAAAAACAAGAGCTCCTCCAGCGGGGCAAAATACGCCCGTACTTTGAATTATTGTATATAGAATTAAGTTAGAATTTGTCAAACCTGGTTAAAGATGAATTGTTGGTGCAGTTTGGAAGTTTGACATTCCTAGGTGAGACGGTTGTCGAGTTAGAGCGCGGACAAGAAATTGTCCACAGACAGACGAACAGACGGACAGACGGACGGAAAAACAAAAGGGAAAACTGTCGCTTAGAGAAGGAGTATGAGTATGACATCATCACATTCTAGAATCGGAATTCCACCAATCAGATTGCAGCAACAGAACTTAAAGACACTACAAAGCTTTAATGTGTCCACAGACGGACAGACGGACGGACGGACAGCGCCATACCATAATACGTCCCGTTTTATCACGGGCGTATAAAAATAAAAAATCAGTGCTATAACTACTGTAGCCACAGCGATCATGGAGCAGACTGAGAGTCAATCTGCACCCGGCCCTCCAGCCACACCATATGCATATTAAACATGACGGTGAAGTGTTTTGCCTAAGAGCACCAACATAGTTTCCACTGGACTAGAGCTGCTCCAGTGTTGCACCTGCCATTCTCAGCACCAACCCGACTCTGCCCTGTTAGCAAAAGAGATCTGACCTGATCAGACCAGCGTCGACAGTGAAGTCTGGAAGTTTAAATCATAAATACATCCAAGAGTCTGACAGAAGCAGTCTAAACTCCAGGGTCAGCTGCTTTTACACTGAATAAGACCCCATGGGGACACAGGGAGGGCATCTGACACACAGGGACATCTGTTAATCAACCTAAAATGTACAACTTTTGCAGCTGTAACTCCAGCAGTGTTAAAGGGCTTATGCCAAATCAGCCATTTTCACTAAAGCACAGTTAACACTATTATATTTAACCAAAATTCTTCCACAGTCTGACGTTTTACTCTGTGGCTGGACACGGTCTGCAGAGGAGACTTAAGTAGAGGTAATCCCATAACTGTTACCTAGCAACCATGATGTTTATATTAGTTACGACTAATAAAAATGCAATTACATGATCTCTATTTTCTTAAATCAGTTGTAATTTGAAATGTTTTGCACGTAAAAACTGTCTCTGCATTTTGGATTGAATTTTCCATTAGTCACTGATGTAAAACTATGATGAATATTTACTACAAGTTCTATTTCAAACTCAATTCTTTATACTAAATGGAGTCTGAAATAATACCTGATGTCACGTTCTGGAATCAATACTCTATACTCTATGATAATGGAAAAACCCTTTTCGACGATAAAATGTGTTTTAACATCACATGGTCGTGCTTTAGGGCGATGAGCCACAGGTTGGTGGTTCAAATCCTCCTCTCGACATGAACATCATTGGTTGGCCGATCAGATCTAGTGACCCACTGGTGTGAGTCCAGCTCCCAAAGATGAATGCTGCCGTTGTGTCCTCATCGCCTCCAGTGTCTACATACACTTGTGTGTGAAGGGGTGAGTGGTTCTTTATTGTAAAGCGCTTTGAGTGACTTGAAAGAGGAAAAGTGTAGTATAAAAATGTGACCATTTACTTTCTTTTCTATATGGCTGTTATATATGTGACATCCTCAGTGGTGCAGCAGGTTCCTCAGTGCTTCACGGGTGTAACACAAGTCTATGTGCTCTTATACTGATACAGCTCAGGATCGTTCTAAAGACATTCAGGAAAGGTTCATTTCTGTTCTTTCAATGGGACTTTTTTAGTACTGATACTAGTACTGATACTGCTCAAATAAAGATCTAGTTCTGATACTAGTTTTAGTATCAATTAGTATCTGATTATGGGAACTTTTGACAACCCTTATCCCACCGAACCAACTAATTACAAAACATGAAACCCTTCATATGCCATTTAATATTTAACTTCAATCAGAAAAGCTAAACTAACACGAGAATCACATGTATTATGTTTGTCGAGGTCTAAACTACAGGGTTACAACTTTTACACACAATAAGACCCCATGGAGCCCCATGGACATCTGAGACATGGACATTTCTGACCATGTTTGGAAAGATTTAAACAAGGTCAGCAGCTCTTACACATAAAAAGATTCCATAGAGACACAGTGAGGGCATCTGACATACAAGAACATTCCAGAATCAGTTTGTAGAGGTCTAAACTACAGGTACACGATGTTCCTGTTCACATAAAGGGCTGTGTGCTCCACTGAGGAGCGCTAAACGGACTCGTTCAAACAGTAATGGTCATGTTTTCTCCCTCTCTTCTCTGTCTGTCGTTCAGATTCTTACATTTACAGTATTTTTAAGACCGTTGCCATGGCAATTGACAATTCAAAACAAAACAATGGCAACTGGGCAAATGTCCTCAAACGATCAACTGTAACCGGAATCTTACACTGTAATAGAAAGAGGTGAGGACTCCACTGTCACATCATAGAAACGTCTGACACTTTGTGTCGGCCGTAAACTATTTTACTTATTTCAATTTGGTTTAAATTTTTAAAGCAAACTGGAGTTTTCAGTGCTTAACCATGTATTAAAATTATTAATATTAATATTAATATTAATATTATTTTCCCTTTTCATTTACTCTCCCAAAGTTGTGTTTGGAGTGACAGGTGTATGTCTGAAAAATTTTAATCACTTATTTCAAGAGGCCATTTTGTGATCATTTCCCATTTTCACCGACACCGGGAAACGACCACTGTGACGTACACAGTTCCTTCTCCAGTTTGATTTTCTTAATCAATGATACATGTCGGATTTGCAGCGTCGTAAAGCCTCATCCTAATCGTGTTTGCTTGTGCTTTATAGTTTCAATCTATGACCGCCGTGGATCAGTATATTATGATTTTAAATCACAATATTCATCTAAATCTAAAGCAGACGTTGCTGTAAACATCATAAAAACCTGCTGTGAGCCCCTCCTATGAAAAGCTGCACACTGGAGCAGAGCTTTTTTTTTTCATTTGTACCAAAATGACTACATGATGCTGCCAAATTCTATGTGCATCACTGAAGATAAAACTGGAGAATGAAGAGAGTTTGTCAGAGGCGTTTAGCGGTGGTGCTGAAAATGGGGGAAATGACGTCTTGAATACAGGACAATAGAGATTATTCAAACATGTAACATGTTTACATGAATCACTCTAAATACAACTCCAGATGCTAATTTAGAAGAAGGGGAACAATTATAACAAGGTTTACATTTTATTTTGCACAATAAGTCGTTAAAAAATCTTAGATGCATGAAACTGCACATAACATTTACATAACATATCCTCTTTATAACAGAGGGAAGTGAAAGCTGAAGGCAAATGCTCAAAGACACAAGTCCAGACTTCACTTTAACCTGGTCATGATCCTGTGGCCTTCAGAGTGAGGAGCACTGAATGTTTTAGTGATCACTGTAGTAACTTCAGAACACTCCTGACCCCGGCCTTTTAAGGACAGTAGGGACAGTATATAACTTTCTGGAGGTGGCACGTACCTGCACGATTCCATGGAAACAAAAACTTAAAACCACACTTAGGCACATTTTCAGTGGATATAGATATTGCATGCATAGCCATACTGTGTACGATTATGGCCAAGTGAACAAAAGAGAGATAAGAGTCAGGTTTGTGGAGAGGCAACTCCGCTCACAGTAACGACGCATGTTTCCACTGCAATAAAAATCCAAGCAGAAAGATTTTAAACAAATGCACGGTTCTTATTCAAATAGATAGGGGGAAAAATCTATATTTCATAATGTGCTTATATATTTTTGTCTATAAAGTTACATACGTTGTCTTTAATATAATACCTCAATTCTTATTATTATAAACCAACTCTAGCTCAGGCTGCATTAAACGACACTGGAGGTACAACAGAAGGCACTTTAAGACTTAAAGGGGGAACCACGTAGCTTTTTAGCTGCCATAGAATTGCATTAAATTATCTATAGACAAATCAAGACGATGTGACGCCACTAAAGGTCAAATTACAGGTCAGATCTGTGGAGAGGGGAACCCACTCGGTAAGAATGCATGTTTCTTAAATGGCAAAAAAAATCACTTCACACAAAAATAAATATGTTTTTAAAAAAAAACTCAACATCCCAATGAAGACAAGAAAGTTTCCAGTGCCATAACAACTAAAGCCGAACTGCCGAACTCGTGCGTTACGGGACGGTTCGTACACTAACGATCCGCGCGCTCCGTAGACACGCTCAGAGGGGCCCGTGCGAGGGGCAGGCGGCGAGCGCGGAAAGCCTGTCACCCGGGAGGAGAGTGCGCTCTGCCTCGGTGCAGTCCGCGGAGGTCGGGAAGGTTTAGAGGAGAGAAAGAGCTGGAGTGGTTTTACCTTTTAGTCCTTATTACAAGTTCTCAAAAATGTTGATCTAAACCTGATATCGTCCTTGTTTAGTCCTGGTTTAGACCGGTTTAGGTCCAGATACTCGCATTTGGGGTAGTCTTGTAAATTGTTTGTTGCTTTTGTTAAGCCGGTTTAGTCCTGTTCCACCCCTGGTTTAAATCTATCAGTATTTATTTATTTAGTAATTTTCCATTTCAGTTTTTCCCTAAACCTTACAAAATTAACGTTGCATCGTGTTAATAAACTTACCCAGCAGCGGCAGTCCGGCGTAAACCGCTGCATACGCCATCGTCCTTCGCTCCATGCGTAAAAAAACACAATTCTCAAACTCAAAAGTGTCTTAAAAACCGTTATAATCCCCACACGAGCACTTCTCCCAATGCGGTACAATCCATCGAAAAGAACCAGAAACCCCGCGCTCCGATCCACTCCGGTAAACCACGTCCTTTACTCCCGAAAAGTGCCACAAAATCCACGTTTACGCTCCCCGAATCGGTAACAGCGAATCGGGCTTGTTTCTCTGGCTTCTCCCGGGGCGCTGCAGTCCTGTCCGCGGGATGTGGGCTCGGGGAGACTCGGGACCGGCGCGGAGCTTCCTCTTGCGCGTGTGCGTCCTGACCAAATGGATGGCACTGCTGCTCTGGCGCACGAGTAGACTGGCTCCTCTCTCCTGCGCTCACCCCACACGGCGCTACGGAGCCACCGACACCTCACCGCCGCGGAGCCTGCAGAAGAACGCGCACATGTGTTGAGCTGGGCACGGGAAACGGCGAGCGGATCACACTTCGCACCGTCGTTTTGGGTCTTCACGTATCAGAAAGTAGTTTATAATAGGGTTATGACTGTCTGACCACAATTTGCTTTAAAACATTAGACCTGGTTTAGTCTCGTACCGGACACGGTTTAGTCTTGTAATAATTTATTATTAGTCCATCTACATCCCCAAAGTGATGTCATGTAATGATACTTCTAAAGTAACCAGCTGCCTTTTGTTCAGTAGAGATTGAGTTGAGATTTCAGGTCTGAAACCATCCATCCAATGCAGGTGTATGGAGTTTAAAAACACAAAGGAGCACTTCCTGTATTACCACATCACATCATGAGTATTGTCAGCCTGGGAGAAGAACTAGGCCTAAGTCTGCAGGGTTTGTGTGTTAAACATGTGTGAATGAAACTAAATAACTCCAGGTCTGTTTGTGATGAGGAAACTACAGATGTTTGGCTTTCGTCTTGTTAAAATCATTCTACGTTCACAATTGTCCTGGTTTGAGACCAATTTACTCCAAATATAGACTCGGTTTAGTCCTGGTTTAGATCTAGTCTAATCCAGGTTTGTTCAGACTTTGGTCCCGGTTTAGTCCCAGTTTTGATGCGGTCTATGCGAGTGTGAACACAGCCTGTGACTCTGTAGAGACCTGGTTTAGTCGTGGTCTAGTCTTGGTTTAGTCCTTCGTTAGGTCGGTGCGCTACAGTCTGTGCCAACACGCAAACTCAGCAGAAAACCATTTCCGTGTGGTTCATTTCAGTCTTCTCTCACTTTTCACTTTCCCAAACTTCCTCAGCTCACCGACCAACCGCTGAAACACGGATTTTATACAAACTTTTAAGCGGCGTAACCTGACGCATGCACGAGCGCAGTCCACACCGCGCGTGGGCCGGTGTTGGGTTGTACCGTGATGGGGAGAGGGCAAAGAGCGCGCCAGGTTTAAATGTACTGCCCACGCGTGGATCAGCAGCGCGCACCCCGAGGAAGGGGTCTCAAACACTGGCGTGCTGGCGCTTTCTGGATTTCTGTAATACCTTCACTGTCTGGTCACAGTCTGGTGGATTTAGAGCCGGATGTCATTTCTGTTTAAGGTTAGGCGAGGGTTAGTCCTCTTTTAGTTCTGGTTTAGTCCTGATTACACAGCTCCTCATATGAGAGGGCACAGAGTAGTGAGACAGGAGAAGGGGACCGCGCGCTGTCAGAGGCCGTTCCGCTGCGCACAGGCTCACACTGGGTACCTGGCGCCATCTACTGGGGCTCTGAGGAACAACTTAAGATGGAGAAAATCACTTGAAAATAACACAAATAACTAACAAACAAAGGCTATTATCTAATTAAGTGCAACTCTTTTTTTATAGTCTGTACACAAACGTTATTAACCACTCTGCCAGTGAAGGTTGTAGCCTAATGTGGTTTAAAATATGTCTTAGTGTGATAACAGCCCACATATGAAGGCAGCATTTTGTTATATTATCATAACAGCCTAATAAAACAGTTTATATGCTTCAAAATGCTAGACATGGTTTAGTCTCTGTTTCAGGGCGGGTTTAGTCTTGTTTTAGTCCCTAGTTTAGTAGTTATTGGGTTTATAGTTTAGGTTTTGTCCTGTTTAAGACCTGCTTCAGAAGGTCTGGTGTATGTGGTAAGATGTGCTTTCATTTTGGTTTTGTCCTGGTTCCTGCATTTACACTTTTTCTTTACTGGGTCCTGGTTTAGTCCTGGTCTAGTCCAGGATTAGTGGTCTATGTGCAAGTGTGAGCGCACACTAAGACCTGACAGATAGCAGATCGAGACGTGGTTTAGAGACGCTCTGAGTCTCCCTTTGCTCCTCACACTAAGTCACTCCCCCTTCAGAGCGCTACCAGAACATCATCAGGGTGATTTCCGCTAATGAAACTGCTGCACAGCACATCGGGTTTGTGAAGTTGCTGTGGACAGTTTGGTATCATGTTTTTTGTATATTTATGGAGAATTGTCATGTGGTTGTCATGTGGTTGTCATGTGGATGCATGTGACACAGGCTTGTGGATAGAGCCTTGTAGGGTTGTAGTCCTAAGTGTAAGGACTGTACCAATAGGAGATTGGGAGAGATTTCTAAAATAGGAAAACGTGCATGGATGACATCGGAAACCTCTTCAGGCGTGTTTTTGACAAGGGAACAACCTTATAGCTTTAAAAAATGAATTTGCATAATCGCCCACTTATGGTACACTAATAAGCCTGTATAAAAACAAGCCTTAACCAATGAGTTAAACAGCATTATGATGTCCAGTGCTTTCTTATTGGCTTATTGTTCATGCAGAGTCTCACCTATGGGCCATTGATTATCCATATGCTATTAAGCTAATCCACTCCTCCAGGATCACACTCTGTCAGTGACTGGCTCTCATAAAGTCAGACTCAATCAATCTAAAGCCGGGGCTCATCTGCAGCGAGCCACACGCAGCCTCCTCTTTAAAGCTGCTCTGCCTCATTTTTACTCTCTTCAAAATATGAAAAGCAGACCAAGTTCATTTAAAAGTTTGTGAGTTTCTAAACACTTTTCACAATTCTCAAAGACCAGAGTGGAGTGGAGTTGTGCCATGAAGCTAAAACTAACAACTAGCATGGAAACTGGGCCCTTCCTGATGACCAGACAATACAACCCTTCTGCTGACATGTGTTTATTAAACTGTGCTCATGGAAACATTTATGCTCATGAAGACACTTCACCCACAAAATGTCTGTGGTGGTTTGCAGTACACATCACTTCATTTAATAACCCTGATTTATCAGCATCATCAGGACGCTAAACCTTAAACCTTGTTAATTTAACTCTTCCGTCCCTTCCACCAACCCAAAGCTCAAACCGAGTTCTATCACAGTGTGTTTTCACCCATATGTCACCCACCCTGTCTAATGTGAAAGTGGTGTGTGTGTGTGAGGGTAGTTGGTGTTGGGCAGGGCCACTGGTGCAGATCGTAAGCCTCTCTTACATCAGTCTGTCCCAGGGCATCTGTGGCTACCTTAGGAGTTTACCACCAGAGTGAGGAGTGAATTAAGAATGACCACAGTGTGTAGCACTCTGAGAGCCTCGGACAGGCCTGTAGTGCATGTTCAACTGTTCTCAATCACTTGTGCTGGTTTTGTTCAAATGTATTTGCTGTGTTTAAAGTGGGGGTCAAGAGAGTCTGAGCTGGGGCTCATGGGGCGTCATGAGATCATGATGTAAATATTTTGGCACTGTATTTTTTTAAGTGAAAAACTAAATTTGAGTGAAATTAAAGAAACAATATGTAAGAGATGTTCAATTCCATATACAGTGATTATTTGTTTATCAGCATAGCAGATGTGTGCTCAGCCTGAGTGCAGAAAGCGCCGTTATCTGTGCGGTTATGAAGTTTCAATGCTAGCTAGCGACGTCAGTGCACTAAAACAGTTTATCACTGTGTAATACAATAAGTTATGGTGCTAAATTAACATTAGTGAGTGGGATATGTCTCAATAACCTATATACATTAAATGCAGGTGAATGTGTAAATGATCAGAATGGCTCAAATACATTCATAGCTGATAGATACAACTAGCTCCGGGAGAGCCTGAAATCTGCATAATACAAGACAGGAGAGCTGCTCTTTCTGCAGGAGACATACGCAGTAGAGTGTGATGTGACCAAGTCTGATAATCCCTCTATACATAACCCACCATGTGTCCCCAGATAGGAGGTAAACATGTTCAAATCTAATAGACATTTTAGTGATAACAATGAATGCTGCTTTACTGTACCTACACCTGCAGCCATGAGTCAGTGCTAATGCAGCCTCTTCAGCTTAGGGAGTAAATTCTGGAGGTTTTGTGCTTTCACGGGAGGCATGACCTGTCCATATACTGAGAATGAGACAAACTTAGATGTGTTTTTCCTTGTTTGTTGGTTTGTTTTTCATATTTTACTGTAGAGCACAGGACACACATACAGTTCTTTCAATTCAACACAAACTGTTTAAATAAAGATAATGTTATTTCACCAATGCTGTCAGCTTAATTTTGCCTTATTAGTGACCTTTGTAAAACAAAGCTGTATTGTAATTGGATGTAAAAAATACAGTCTATCATTACAGCGTTAGTTTTCCATCAGACTATTTGTTCTGAAACATCTCGTATCCTTATGAGGTCGGCCACATTATTGGAGCATTCTGAGTTTACAGACGTAGTAGTGCTGTGGCGCTGGTCCTGAGTGTACAGATGAAGGCCGTCCTAAATTCTTGTCCTTTGCATTTATGAACATTAGTTTTCTGCATGGGTCAAAGCTAGGTGAGGCCAACCACCTCTGCTGCCAGTTTCACCTCTTCAGATGAAGGGATCATGAGATGTGTGCAAATAATCTACTGGCCTTTATCAAAAGTGTGACGTTTCCGTTTGAATTAAATTAGACTCGACAACCTCTTAATCATTTAATGTCTTGTGTCATAGAAAGTGTGGCGTCAGTCGTGTGTCAAATGCCTCAAAAGGCCATAATCACAAAACAGTCATTTTGAAGTCATTTTGTGGTTTTGTTCTATAGTTGCCAGGCAGAAGTGTTAGTGTATAATTTTTATGTTCTTTTTGTGTGAACACACTCGCACACACTGTGTTTTCAGCTGGTACAGTTTTTTGTCTGGATGCACCCATCTGATACCGGTCTATCTATTGGAGCCAATACTGAAACATTTGCTGGATCAGATTCTGTATATGGGTATATGGATATATGGTAATAAGACTACTGTTCATAGTCGGTCTAGAAAGTCTCATAATGCATGAACTTTAGTTGTTCTGTAGTTGCTTGAGTGTACAGTGTAAAGTAGTGCTATAGTCCATAATCCATGCTAGTTCTGAGTGTACAGTGCAAAGCAGTGCTAGCCTACGGTGCAAAGTAGCACTATAGTACTTGCTGGTCTTGAGAGCGGCTAATCGTCTGCTCACTTTGATGACTGCACCCTTCTTGCATCTCCACGGGGACCCCTGTCTGTCAGGGCAGGCGCTGCAGGATGATCTATGCAGAGACTCAGATCAATACGGCCATATTCATAGAGCCATAGAGTGATGTATCCAGCAATTTAACAGTGGGTCTAATGCGCTCCGTGGCATCAGATCAGGAGTGTGAAGGGAGTGAAGGGAGAGCCCGGTTTGACAGATCTCAAACAGAGAGCTGAGCGAGCATTATTCAAGCCAAAGCACTTTTCAAATGCACTTTTGCTATTAAAGGGACATATTGTGCAAATCCAAAAAAAACTGTCATTGTGTCCTTAAGCAAGACACTTCACCCACATTGCCTAGTATGAAAGTGGTGTGTCCGTGAGTGATGGTGGTAGTCGGAGGGGCCAATGGCACAGATTGGCAGTCTCGCTTCCGTCTGTCCCAGGGCAGCTGTAGTAGCTTACCACCACTGAGTGTGAATAATGAACTGTAAAGCGCTTTGGGTGTCTTGAAAGGCACTATATAAAATGCAGTGATTAATTAATTAATAATAACAATTACAATGAAGCATCCCTTTTGGATCTTGCAGTAGCTGCATTAAAGGTCCCCTATGCAACATTTCTAATGGATTGTCCACCACAAAAAAAACAAAAAAAACCTCATCAGCGCCCTGCAAACGACGTGCCCTACACATCTCGCCATGCAAACGCTACGCCCAGCAAATGCAATGCTCCACACTAACCCTAATAACCGTAAGCCCCAACCACACTTTTCATATGCTTTACAGTGTGTTATATTCAGGCCAAGATCACACATCAGTGATTCAAATTTCCCAGGCCAACACATCCTCCATCAGAAAAATTACATAGTGCACCTTTAAATGATTTTTGAGGATTCTTTGTGCCCCTGGTGGCCAACATTGAAAAATTCACCATGTCTGTAATATATATTTTTGCTTGTAGCCAAGCATAGAATTTAATACCCAAATTTGGTACAAATCCGATAATGTTGGCATTTCATGTATGTTAAGGGGCGCTATAGTGTAATTTTCCATATGCTTTACAGTGTTTTATATTTAGGCCCAGATCAGCATCAGTGACTCAAATTTCAGCACGATCGGACTAAGTCTGTGCCAACGGGAGCAAATCTTCACATTGAATATTGTCTAAATTTTGATTGAAATTTTGGAGCTTCGCTGCACATGAACCATGACAGTTATCAAAAAAATGGAGCCAACGTTTGAAGCCGCCCTTCTCTAGATGATGTACGGTGATTTTCAGCCCTGTGGGTGAAGCGCCTTCAGAGGAGTTCGTTCAAACGCAACATGAGTGAAAATGTGCACTCTGCATTTTGAAGATTTCAATCCAAGATGGCCGCCTTCTGCTTTGTGTCGTGTCGAGTCGTGGCCATAATAATATTTTTTGTTTGTCTTCACGTGACGAATGTGTGTACCAAATTTTGTGGCTCTACGACAAAGTCGAGCTGGGACGGCTCCCATAGGAGTGGGCGGAGCCTAATATTCAAGGTGGCGTATTATCTCTATGTTTTGATCCCCACGCATGAAACCTATATTTTCTCGAATGTCTCATTTCGGAACTTTTGGCAAAGTTTGGTGTGTTTTTAAAAAATTTTGAACATGTTTGGGGGGTCACGTTTTATTTCAATCTGTAGGGGGCGCTAATGCACCAAATTAAATGTTTTCACATTCTTTAGCTTTAGGGCAGAGAGTTTAAGAACTGTGTTAAATCTCATTGAAAACAGAGTTTGTTTGAATCAATGGGAGCAATTTGTAAATATTCAAAGCTTGTAAGGCCCGAGCCCCTACAGGGCGTAGGGCCTATTGCTTTCGCGAATCAATGGCAGTCAATAGCCGACCCCGACGAGGTGGTGAATTCACCAGTGACCCCACGGTGACATGGGGAATCTCGAAAGTTTTCAAAAAATGTATAATATGTGTTTCCTATGTAAAAGGATATATTGTTTTTGCTAAAATTATTATTAGGCCCGAGCCCCTACAGGGCGTAGGGCCTATTGCTTTCGCAACAACTGTCGACTGTCTTTGCGCTGAACCTCTCTCTCAATCGCTCTCTGCGTGAACAGCAGTATCCTAGCAACCCATGCCAAAGGCATGGGACATGCATATTTGTTCTTGCTAACAAGTCATCGTCAACATTGAGTGAATGGACAAAAGTAGCGCGAAGCGCCTCCTGTCCCCAAAACACACTCCTGACATCAAGCTGTATCCAAGCCCCATGCCGAAGGCATGGGCCATATTTACAGCTGCTAAAATGAATGGAAACCAATGGGAGTCAATGGCCGACCCCGACGAGATGGTGAATGACGAGCACGTAAGCACAGGGCGCACATGACATCATGCACAAAGTGCATGATGTCATGTGCGCCCTATGTGAACCCTACGTTCACCCTACGTTATAGGATGAACAATTACAATCATGCCGCTGACGCGGCCATGGCGATGGCACCGTGCCAGGTCAGCGGGCATCAGTCAGTGACATGATGATGCCAGTGTGACTGGAAAGGGGAGAGTGCTTCGCGCTCTGTTTGCGCGGCAGTGCTTCGCACTGCTGAACAAGCCCAATAGGCCCTACGCCGCCGAGGCGCTCGGGCCTAAAAATAATAATACAATATAAATAAAACAATATATCCTTTAACATAGGAAACGCATATTATACATTTTTTGAAAGCTTTCGAGCTTCCCCACATCACCGTGGGGTCATTGGTGAATGATTCACCATCTCGTCGGGGTCGGCCATTGACTCCCATTGTTTTACATTCATTTTAGCAGCTGTAAATATGGGGCTTGGATACAGCTTCATGTCAGGAGTGTGTGTGTGGGCCCTACGCCCTGTAGGGGCTAGGGCCTAATAAAAATAATAATAATTTTAGCAAAAACAATATATCCTTTTACATAGGAAACACATATACATTTTTTGAAAGCTTTCGAGATTCCCCACGTCACCGTGGGGACATTGGTGAATGACGAGCGCTTACGCTTATCACAAACTTAAACGGACAGTTCAGAATTTTGGACATAGCCTAAATATGATGTTGAATGTGTATATGAAGTACTGAAAATTAAATAATTAATACACATCAATATAATTTCCTCAATGAATTTCTTTCCTATGTTGATATTTTTGTGTTCTTCCTCCCTGTGTTTGAGCCCTCTCAGCTGCCATACTGCACAGAGCATTAGCGTGTAGCATTAGCATCAGTAGACACACACAACCCCAGGATGAGTCTGGACTCTCTGTTTCAGCAAATCCTCCTGAGCGAGCAGCAGCTGGCGGAGCAGACACACAAGTTTAAAGAAGGTCACTATGGACTTAGAGTTTGTAGTCGATTCAGGCTAGTTTTTCCTTATTACACAATGCTAGTAGTAACAGTAACAGCTCTAGCACCAAGCTAATCAGCATGATTACAAAAGTGGTCGGGTTCTCAGATTGCTGTAAACATAATTCATATTTTTGTTTATTGTCATTAGTGAAGGTAGCTATTATCAAGTGTAATGAGAAGATTAGAGCCACAAATAAGAAGTTTGAATACGCTAATCAGGAACTGGACGAAAAGGTAAGACGTTAGCCCAGTATTCTGAGAAATATACTTTAATGTTATTCATAAGGAGGTATAATCAATGTTGGGACGGTTACTTTTAAAATGTATTCCCCTACAGATTACATACCCCAAAATGTAGTTTTGTAACATAATCCATTAAGGTGAGTAACGTAATCTGAATACTGGATTGCTTGATATCGTCATGTTTTTTAAAACTACATGAATGTAGCAACCACATCCTCCAATTTTTATTTATTTTTTTTTAGACCTGGTTTAGACCTGTTTTTAGTCCTGGTTTAATGCTTGTTTAGTCCTGGTTTTAGATCTGGTGTTAGTTCTGGTTTAGAGGCGCACAGGAGGAAGCGCCGTCCACGCAGCGTATGTGACAAGACACGGTCCAGGCGCGTTGCTCGTGCCGTACGGGAGCACGTGCAGAGTACGGGAGGACGTGCAGAGTACGGGAGCACGTGCAGAGTACGGGAGGACGTGCAGAGTACGGGAGCACGTGCAGAGTACGGGAGGACGTGCAGAGTACGGGAGCACGTGCAGAGTACGGGAGGACGTGCAGAGTACGGGAGCGGGAAGAGACGTGGCGGAAGGATTTGCAGTGTGAGCGGTGTACGGGAGGAGGCGCATACGGTCTATGGGTTCACGCAGCATATGCGAGAAACACTGCGCACAGGAGGTACGTACGTTAAAAGCACATCGCAAATAGAACATGTTCCAGAAGTGGCACTGGCACTCAAGTCACATAGTTGCAGTAGGCTAACATTAGATTTAAAAAATCTCGACATCGAAAGCTGCTTGGTTGCTGCAGCAGAGTTTGCACTGCACGGTCAGATTCAGCTCGTCCCTCTCTTTTTTAAATACAAAGAGATGGCTGAATTTCAAAAACACAAATGCATTTTTGCCTGTGCACTATTGGCTCTGTTCTACTAGTTCCTCGACTTCGTCCAATGTGTGACTGACGCAGTCGCCACCAATGTTAACAGGACGTTTACATCGCTCTTATTGCGTTTTGTTTGGGTTTCCGGCAATGAGTGGAATTACCGAAATTAAAAATGGTTACAGCCCAAAATGTGAAAACAGGAAAATACCATTGTGTAATCCATTTATTTCAACAAAGTAACTGTAATCCACTGACCACTCATTGAAACAGTAACGGAATACAGTTACTCATAATTAGGCCCGAGCACCAAAGGCTGGCGAAGGGCCTATTAGTATCGCATAGTGATGCTCATAGGGGGCGGGAACTAAAATGAAGAGACGTGACTCGCGTGTAGTGACCAGGGACCCTCGCCATGACGTAGCAATGCGCCAGAGGTTTCCAAAAATGTATGGTTTGTCAGCCAAAAAAAACCCGGAACATTGTTCTCGTATCAGAATATTTTTCTTCTTCTTTTTGGCTATTTCCATTTTTAAGAAATAAATAAAATGGCTCATCAGCGCCCCCAAACGACACAAAAATACATTAGGGTATACGAAAGACACCAAAAAAAAAAAAAATTGCACGTAGAATTATGAAATTTAACACAGAAGTCGATCGTGACAAGACAAGTAAAAAATATTATTATGTCCACGTCCCCTGACATCGGCCTTTTCACTCATGTTGCGTTTGAACGCACTCCTCTGAAGGCGCTTCACCCACAGGGCTGAAAATCACCGTACATCATCTAGAGAAGTGCGGCTTCAAAAGTTTGCTCCATTTTTTTGAAAACTGTCACAGTTTACGTGCGGCGAAGCTGCAAAGTTCATTCAAAATTTAGACCAGATTCAATGTCAAGATTTGCTCCCTTTGGCACAGGCTTCGTCCAATCGTACTGAAATTTGAATCACTGATGCTGATCTCAGCCTGAATATAATCCACTATAAAGCATATGGAAAATTACACTATAGCGCCCCCTAGACATGAAACGCCAACATTATCAGATTTGTATCAAATTTGGGAATTAAATTCTGTGCATGATTACGACCAAAAAACATATTACGGACATGGGGAATTTTTTACTGTTGGCCAGGAGGGGGCGCAAAGACTCCTCAAAAATTATTTAAAGGTGCACTATATAATTTTTCTGATGGAGGATGTGTTGGCCTGGGAAATTTGAATCACTAATGCGTGATCTCTGCCTGAATATAATACACTGTAAAGCATATGAAAAGTGTGGTCGGGGTTAGTGTGGGGCACGGCTTTTGCTGGGTGCGATGTGCAGGGCACATGGCGTGCCCTACAAGCAGCGTGTTTGTAGGGCACGCCGTGTGCGGGCCACGGTGTTTGCGGGATGCGGTGTAGGTGCACATGAGGGCCGATCATCGCCGCTTGCGGTTATATTTTTACTTTTATTATCTTCAGTGACATGGCTAAAGAAAGACAAAGGAAAAGAAAAATGTCCAACAACGTATTTTTCCTGATATTGCACACACTCATAACACAAGGTCAATCCAAATCATTTGAAGGAGCAAAGCCAACATAATTATTATTGGATTATTACAACCGTCATAGATCTTCCACACACAGCAACTTGGTATAACTATCCTGTGATCTCTTTCAAGAATACCATATCTCCACACTACTAACTGTCTGTAGGCTGCATATCTAAACTGACATTTTCTTCCTGAAGCTCTTAAGATCCCGCCCTAGCTCGGTGGGGAGCAAATTCTGTTCACAGAACATCATCTTCTAAAATAAACAGGTTCATGTGTGGCATCAATCAATCAAACTTATTATTATACGACAAAAAATTAAATGACATCATTTCTGCTCAGCTGACCGGAGTGGCTTTAGCAAAACTGCAAAACTAGTGAAGATAAACTATCTCAGACTGGAAAAGTATGTTATTATATAAAATACGAATCAAACGCAAGTTAGTAAAGCCTGATACATACATACTGAATGACATCATCGGGTGAAAATAAAACAGCTAATATCTTCAGAACCATAATAGTACAAACTAAACTTTTTGCAGCACATAACAGCACAAGCAATTTACATAGTTTCTGAGTAGGTTTGCATTTGATGGGGAGACAACTTCACGCAGGTATGCTGAACGGCTGTAAACAAGCATGGTTTCTGGGATAAGGAGGAGGGGGAAAGAGGCGTTTCTACTTAGTGAGCTGTGGGGATGTGGTGCATCATTTGAAAAAGGACAAACACAGTATTTCCCATTCCTTGGAAAATCCTCCATACAACCTTTAAATCAGCACAATTCATCATCAGGATCACTATACATTTGACTAACATGGTTTTTGTAGATTTTCCTAAGAGATAGCCTTTAAAATAAAATAGATTTTTCATATTTTGTGATATTGTACATAATGTACCATTACACTTTTTTGGCTCCAGGGTCTTGTTTAGAAACTTCAGAGTCTATTGGTTCATCATTTACCATTTAATCCTTGGCATTGTCTTCCAAACACTGCAGTGATTCACATAAGACATTTCCTGTTAAATCCAGTCCATCTGAAGTTAGCATAAACGTTTAAGTCGGTGCTGTGAAAGATGGTGGAGCACACTGGCGTATTGACGTGCTGATCTTCTTTATGATTCAGATGACTTGATCCCCCTCTCTGTGTTTAATCAACAGCCCCCAGATCAATCGGGAGTGTGCCTGCCCAATCAATGTCTAATTTCCTTGCGGATAACATTAGCTAACCTTTTAGCATGTGTGCGCTATGATGTGTCCCAACGCCCACTGACCTTTGTGAAATATGGCCAACTCCTTCCTCAGATCAAAAGTTCACACAGCTTAGGCTAATTAGACACAAGACAGAGTATGCCATTGACTGTGTGTGGGGGGAGTAGTTAGATTCAGTGTATGAAATATTGAATGTGTTAGCATCATCCTGGGACTGTTAACCACATTGTTTACAGCAGAAGACGTGAAGAGGTTTATGACAGCCTATTCGGATCATAATCATGTTGGGAAATTATAGTGCTGCATTTAATATGGAAATATATCTGAAGGAATTAAAGGTGCACTATGTAACTTTTTCTGGTAGAGTGTTTGCTGCCTGTTTGTGTCTATGTTAAATAACAATAAATAATGCATCTGTTTTATTCTGGACACAATATACTTTACAGAGCATTATTCATTCACTCCACACTCTGTGGTGGTAAACGACTATTGTAGCCACAGCGGCCATGGGGCAGACTGACGGAAGCGAGGCTGCCTGTCTGCAGCATCAGCCCCTCCGACCACCACCATCACTCACGGACTAGGGCTGGGTGATATGGCTGAAATCTGTACGATGACATAAATATTTCATATCAGTCGATATCAATAATTATTGAAATATTTTATGACCTATTTTAAATAAGAGCTTGGAGGGAAAAATACTAAATTTAAACATTTTTATTTGAAACTTAACCTTCCTCTGACAGTCAATAAGCATTCAGGTTAAAGAATGTCAACACATATTCAACATTATGATCACAATGAAAACTGAACAATTATCTATCATTATCAATAATAATGTGCTTCACAAAAGTGTTATAAAAACACAAAATGTGCAATGTGTTAAATGTAAAAGTAAATGTAAAATCTAAATGTAAACATAGACATAGAGATATACAGTCATATGAAAAGGTTTGGACCCCCCTGATCATTTCCAAGATTTCCTTTATAAATCAATGGTTGTTCGGATCAGCAATTTCAGTTAAATATATCATATTGCATATATCATATGGCCATACCGGCTCGTCAAAGCCTGATGCCGTCAGATCTCAGAAGCTCAGCAGGGCCTGGTTAGTACTTGGATGGGAGACACTGGGAATTCCAGGTGCCACAGGGGGGCGCCAGTGGCAAAAACTGTCGTAGTGTCCTTAGGCAAGACACTTCACCCACATTGCCTAGAATGAAAGTGGTGTGTGCGTGAATGGTGGTGGTGGTCGGAGGGGCCGATGGTGCAGATTGGAGCCTCGCTTCCGTCAGTCTGCCCCAGGGCAGCTGTGGCTACAATAGTAGTTTACCACCACCGGGTCTGGAGTGAATGAATAATGCTGTAAAGCGTCTTTGAGTGTCCAGAAAAGCGCTGTATAAAACTGATGCATTATTTATTATTATATAGCAGACAAACACTGTGATATTTGAGAAGTGAAATGAAGTTTATAGGATTTACAGAAAGTGTGCAATACAAAAGTAGGCATGTGCATAAATTTGGGCACCGCAACAGAAAAACAGAAACAAAAAATTACATAAATATTTAGTAGATCCTCCTTTTGCAGAATTAACAGCCTCTAAACCAGGGGTACTCAATTACAAACTCAAAAGGTCCACTTACCAAATTTACAGGGTCCGAAAAAGTGACGGTGGATTTTCAAACTTAGAACTTCTAACAAAATTTTTTGTAAATCCACATGGAACATTTGAACTGTGCACAAAGTATTGTGTGTTCTGTCCAAATCCGTGTGAAAAGCTAAAGGCTGAATTAAGGCCAATTTATGATTCTGCGTCAAAACTGTGCTGACCGCCTGCACCCATGGGTGTGTGACCGCCTGCACCCATGGGTGTGCTGACCGCCTGCACCCATGGGTGTGCTGACCGCCTGCACCCATGGGTGTGTGACCGCCTGCACCCATGGGTGTGTAATAAGATTTTATTATATTTCTCTGCTGCACCTCCGAAATTTTCTAACTAGGCGTCAAAACAACACAGACAATAAAGACTATGACTGGTTTTTAGACCTGGTTTTAGTCCTGATTAAGACCAGAACTAAAACCAGGTCTAAACCAGGACTAAACCAGGTCTAAACCAGGACTAAACCAAGTCTAAACCAGATCGACACCAGGACTAAACCAGGTCTATAACAGGACTGAAACCAGGTCTAAAGCAGGACTAAAACCAGGACTAAACCAGGTCTAAACCAGATGTAAACCAGATCTAAACCAGGACTAAACCAGGTCTGAAACAGGTCTGAAACAGGACTAAAACCAGGACTAAACCAGGTCTAAACCAGGACTAAAATCAGGACAAAACCAGGACTAAACCAGATCTAAACCAGGACTAAACCAGGTCTATAACAGGACTAAAACCAAGTCTAAAACAGGACTACAACAGGATTTAACCAGGATTAAACGCCTCCTCCAACCGCATGCAACACGCGTCCTCCCGCGGCACGCCACGCGCCTCCTCCCCCCACCCTCAGCGCGCCTCCTCCGGCCGCACGCTCCTCCAGCGGGGTTGGAGAACACAGCTTCACAGCAAAGCTCAGGCCAATGAAATACTGCTTGGATCCGGAACGCTATGAAAAAAAACAGCTAGAGAGAGATTTTTGCCTCGGCCCGGATGTCATTGTGTTTGGGTCTGGATCTGGACTGGAGTCTGACAATTGAGTACCTCTGCTCTAAATGCTTCCTATAGCTTCCAATGAGGGTCTGGATGCTGGTTGAAGGTATTTTTGACCATTCTTCTTTACAAAACATCTCCAGTTCAGTCAGGTTTGATGGTGCCCAAGCATGAACAGCCCGCTTTAAATCGCACCACAGATTTTCAATCATATTCGATGAGACGGCCACTCCAGAACATTGTACTTGTTCCTCTGCATGATGCCTTAGTAGAATTTGAGCCGTGTTTAGGGTTGTTGTCTTGTTGAAGTATCCAGCCCTGGTGCAACTTCAACTTTGTCACTGATTCTTGAACATTGTTCGCAAGAATCTGCTGATACTGACTGGAATCCATGCGACCTTCAACTTTAACAAGATTTCCAGTCCCTGCACTGGCCACAGGCCCACAGCCTGATGGAACCACCACCACATTTTACTGTGGGTAGCAAGTGTTTGTCTTGGAATGCTGTGCTCTTCCTTCGCCATGCATACCACCCCTTGTTATGTCCAAATAGCTCAATTTTAGTTTCATCAGTCCACAGCACCTTATTACAAAATGAAGCTGGCTTGTCCAAATGTGCTTTAGCAAACCACAAGGCTTCCGTCGTATTACTCTCCCATACAGCATCTCCTTGTGCAACGTGCTGAATAGTTGATCGATGCACCGTGACACCATCTGCAGCAGGATCATGTTGTACGTCTGTGGAGCCGGTGTGTGGGTTAAGTTTGACTGTTCTCACCATCCTTCTCCTCTGCTTATCTGAGGTTTTTCTTAGCCTGCCACTCTGGGCCTGAACTAGAACTGTGCCTGTGGTCTTCCATTTCCTCACTATGATCCTTACAGTGGAAACTGACAGCTGAAATTTCTGAGCTTTTTGTATCCTTCCCTAAACCATGATGTTGAACAATCTTTGTTTTCAGGTCATTTGATAGTTGTTTTGAGACTGTTGTTTTTGTCACTCTTCAGAGAAGATGCAAAGAGGAGAACAACTTGCAACTGGCCCCTTAAATCCCCTTTCTCATGATCGGCTTCACCTGTGTCTGTAGGCCAAGGGTCAGTGAGCTGAACAAACAAATTTTGTGTTCCAATAATTAGTGCTAAAGGTATTAAAATCAATAAACAACAAGGGTGCCCTGATTTATGCACATCACATGCCTACTTTTGTTTAAGTAATTATTCCACACTTTCTGTAAATCCTATAAACTTAATTTCACTTCTCAAATATCACTGTGTTTGTCTGCTATATGATATATTTAACTGAAATTGCTGATCCGAACAACCAATGATTTATAAAGGAAAATCTTGAAAATGATCAGGGTGCCCAAACTATATATATATATATATATATATATATATATATATATATATATATATATATATATATATATATATATATACACACACACACACACACATATACACCACGGGCACCACTGATGCCTTCACCTTCCAGGCCCTCTCCAGCTCTTCCTTGAGCCCCTGGTATTTCTCTAGTTTCTCGTGTTCCTTTTTCCTGACATTACCATCGCTCGGTATTGCAATGTCCACCACCACGGCTTTGTTCTGTTGCTTATCCAGAATCACTATGTCTGGTTGGTTCACTATCACCATCACCCGTCAATCTGTATCTAGAAGTTCCACAGGATCTTAGGATCATTCGGTCATTCTCCACAATCTTTGGAGGCATTTCCCACCTTGATCTGGAGGCTGGTATGGCCACGAGTTGGGCAGTTGGGATATAGTGGCAGGAGGGATAGATGGAGTGATGGATAGATTGATTGATACACGGATAGCTGTCCATATTGCCCACCCCTCCAGCACTATTTCTGTGGTTTTCATGGTACAAAGCCAGGGCTCTACGCTAACTTTTTTTTTCAGGAGCACATGTGCCCCTAAGTTAAAAATTTTAGGAGCACAGAAAAAAAAATGGGGGCACAAATAGGTTTTCATTTTGAACGATTATTACAGTGCAGAACTTGCGCACACCAACTTATTTGAATGAATTTAATACAAAGAATTATGACTGTACTTTTCCTGCATGATCGCAGTGTTTTTATAAATATATGTTCATTTTATCTGATTAATATTTAGATTTAAAATAAGCCAAACAAACTGTACTGCACTGAAACACTCTGTGGCCCTTTTTGGACCTTCACCACAGTTTGAGAACCTCTCCTTTAAGAGAACTTCCACTGCACTTTTTTAAACCTGTATTTTCAAATTCCTAGGTGAAGTTACTTTCTCTCACTGGTTTTACAGTGGTCTTTAGCCTCTGCACATTTACCAAACTAAACGCACATTGTGACAGAGTTATTTGGCATTTTCTTAGGCAAACTTCAGCCCACGTATCGCCTGCTCTGTGCTGTAGCTCTGCTCTCTGCGGACACTGACAGAAAATTAGTATTGGCGTATTTGACGTGAGGCGGAAGGACAGGTGGGATACCTGCCCTGTGACGCACGTTGGTACACAAGGGTGCGCTGCGGAGTCTGTGCTGACGGGCCGCACAGTGTCTGCGGGCTCCAGTGCACAGGCCGCAGAGAGACGTCCCGCGTGGTCACGCACACCGGTACAAGTTTATTGCAGCGGCCGTAATGAAATATGATCACACTCAGTATTCAGACCTTGAGTCCGTGATAAGACCGAGTCCAAATGCGCTCGAGACAAGACCAAGACGTGGGGGTGTTTACTGAGTGGTGGGACAGGTGTTGGTCCTGCTGCGGGGCGCTCCTCGTTGAAGCTGGGTGTGGGTGCGTTTTGAAGCGGAGTTTGTTCGTATGAGTGATATCGGCGCACACGCGGAACTCGTACGCTGGGGTCAGCGCTCGCGCTGGGAAAGCGTGCGGCGCTTTAGGGGCTCCAGGCTTGGGCACGATTCTGAAGTACTACTGTGAGTGCGCCCCTAATGTTTGATACATGTAGAACGTTTAACTCGTCACGTTACGTCTGTGCGCAGATCTCCTTATTGTGGCTGCAGAAGCACTCGCACATGTGCGCCTGTTTTATTTTCCTCGTTCGCGCGAGTGAAATGGGGGCACTGTAGAACCCTGTACAAAGCACTATGATACAAAGTCCTGATCTGACACAGTAAAAGTGTGTTAGTCATAGAAAAGTGATCTTGGCCGAATGACAGTCTGATAATGAATGATGTATTGATATGTCTTTATTATTGACTCTTCTATTGACTGTTCACAGGAGGTAGTTTGGCCTTTTCACATAGTATAGTGTTGTATATTGGTACATTACTGAGGGTGCAGTTTATACAGAAGCTCTCAAAAGTGTACTTGAAACAGTAACCTATGGTATCTGTGTGTGGACCTTGACATATTATGCTTTTATTGCTCTTTTTTCCTCAAACACATTTGATGGTGCACAGTGTAACTTTTCTGGTCTCTGGAGTACACTGGAGTACACAGGGGCAGCCATATACATTTAAACAACAGACTGTATTAAGAAAAAAATGAAGCTCATTGAGGTTAGCAGTTTGATATTTCGGATTCCAACTGCGAATCATAACATAAGTAACATCAGGTCAATCAAACCTGTTGCCAACACTAGAAGAAGTTCATATCTTGATTTAGGGACAAAATAGTGAAATGAAGACCCAGGGATCATTTAGAGCAGGTTAATACAAACAGTTTAAGACCAGAATGATGAGCCTGACAGCAGCAGTTAGAGAGAGAGGGGAGGGTGGCAGTATTTCAACAGAAAGTGTAATGGAGTCAGAGTTTACCCCTCATCCTGTGGCCTCCCTATACATCCATAAAATGCTATGTTGTAAAACCTTTCCACAACAACCCTTGCCTATAATCCAGAATACAACGTTTGGTCACCAGTAAATCTCCCCATGTTCAGATGGGCAGAATTGAAAGGTGGATTAGAAAAAAGGAAAAAAAACAAAAAACTCTCACAGGGGACTGAAAAACATGATGGATTTTTACAAAATTATCAAAGATTTGATTTGGTTTGTAAATCATAGGTGACCAAAGAGCTCCTTTATTTCACATGTATCACTGAAAAAGAAAAAATAAATTGATTAGACAATCATGTTTGGCCAGGCCTGAGACAGAGACATGGGGACCAGACTGATATTGATCTGTATAAAACATAACAAGCAGAGAGATATCAGTCTGGATTTGCCAGACAAAGACAAGCCCGTTTATGATCAGTGATTTAGTACATATATATCAAAGCTAGAAAGGCCAAAGCCAAAGGAGTGGACTCCTTCTGCTGTCTGTGGCTCTGTGGCTCAGGGAGTCACTGCATGGGGCAAATAGAAACAGTTTGTGACATTGAAAACTGCAGCATGATAACATTTGGCATCCACCGAAGAATTATGTGTAAGCAGCCATCTGCATTTGCTTAGTCTGGGAACATTGATCTCGGCCCAAAATCTTGGTAACAATTAGACTTTTTCTGCCTGACTTTCTTGTCATAAAATTATGACTTTATTGTCATAAAATTCTATTATGACTTATGGCACCTGCATATTTTATTCTATTAATGTTAGACTTATGCTCTTGTATACTTAACAGCCATATTGCACATCACAATCTTTTAAATATTGTGCACCACTACAGTCCCTGTGTGCACCACTACAGTCCCTGTGTGCCCTCAGGCTGTATACTCGTGCACATGCTTGTGAGTCAACAGTGTGTGGTATGTGCTTGTGTCCAGGCCCAGCAGCTTAGTGCATTGAGACTGCAGTACAGTCTGCTGCAGCAGACAGAGGAGCAGATCAACAGCCACATGGAGGAGCAGAGGAGGAGCAGAGAGCACCTCACTGAGCACCTGGTACTCCCACCCACAGTACACACTCTGCACACAGTCTGCATGCCACCTGCACACAGTCTGCACACAGTCTGCACACAGTCTGCACACAGTCTGCACACAGTCTGCAGACAGTCTGCACACAGTCTGCACACAGTCTGCACACAGTCTGCACACAGTCTGCACACAGTCTGCAGACAGTCTGCACACAGTCTGCACACACTCTGCACACTGTCTGTCAAAGGTTATAACTGAAGTGCACTCATGTTGGGTCTTCAGTATGAGATTTGGTGTGAGGGTGGAACAGACTTACAGGACATCACAGCAAATCTAATGGACTTCAGTGTAATAACAAAAATACCTAATATTTGTATCGCCTCTCAAAGCTTGACATTATACTCACTATTCATACACTTCACACTTGTTGATAGTAGGATTGTTCTGTGGCCACAGGTGCCCTGAGGCAGATTGATGGAAGCCTTACTGTCTGCTGCGCCTCTAACCAACAATAACTGTTGACGCGTTAACATTATAGTTATACAGAATTCACACAAACAGAATTCAATTCAATAGATTTGTACTGTCTTTACTTGTCATATAGAATTAAAACTCAACTAACACTAGAGCAGCTAAAGGCTAAATCATCCATGGAAAACTGCTTAGTATTTAGGAATTTTGCACAGTACTACCCACCTCTGGGTGGTTTCTAGCAGAATACTTTCTAGCAGAATACTTCTACTCCTATTTGAGTAATATTCTAATTGAAGTAACAGTACTCTTACTTGAGTAAAAGTTTCTCTTTCCACTGTGAGTAACATTACAAGTGACAAAAGCTTTAGTGGACAATATGAAATGATTAGAACATGGTGATTACATGGTGTTCCAAATTATTATGCAAATTGTGTTTAAGTGTCATAAAGGTCAAATATTTTGTTTTCCAGTGAAACTCATGGGTGGTGTTGTGTCTCAGGGCTCTTTGGGCCACTGAAATCAATCTCACTTGTGCCAATTAGTTTGCCAGGTAAGTCCAATTAAAGGAAAAACTACTTAAGAAGGACATTCCACATTATTAAGCAGACCACCATTTTCAAGCAATATGGGAAAGAAAAAGGATCTCTCTAGTGCCGAAAAGGGTGAAATAGGTGAATACCTTGGACAAGGTATGAAAACCTTAGCCATTTCATTCAGTTCAATTCAATTTTATTTATATAGTTATATTTATATTATTAAGACAGTTTGTAGCAGATTCAGAGCACACATAGATTTGTGCAGATAAAGACGCAATGAGGAAGGTTAAGAGAGCAGCTGTTAAAATGCCATCACAAAACAGCAGACAGGTATTTGAAGCTGCTGGTGCCCCTAGAGCGAACATCAAGGTGTAGGATCCTCCAGTGTTTATTGTACGTTCACACTGCAGCGTCCAAAAACGCCCTTGAAACCCCTATTTGGACGCCTTTGCATTTGAATTCAGCCACCCCCGTCAGGGCATCAGCTGTGGTCTGCGAGTGCTGTGTTTTCCCAAGTCGAGAGAGTGACTTTGGTGTATTTATTACATAAAACACACCAGCCCCAGTGTTCTGTCGATTTGAGCTACCTGTCGATTTGAGCTCCCTAGCGCTACTGTGCATGCGCACACTTAAATGCCATCGATTTGAGCTCCCGAGGCAGAATTGGAGGGACTTTTAAAGTGTATTGGTTTTATTGTATGTTTTGACCAGTTAGGCATGTAAGCATCGGCATGTGCAAGTTAGATTCGCGGCAGAATACCTACGTTACATGAACCAATAGTTTGTTTAATATTTGATTTTCTCATGGTCATTTTCATTACATCATATTTTATTTCGTTTCCATGTGTAGAAAACATAATTTTGTTTTAAAAGGTGCAGTATAAATAAAGTATCCCTCCATATTAAAAAAGGAAATTCACACTGTAGCCTAAGATATTAGCGTTAAATATTATATATTTAATATAAAGATATCAGTGTTTCCTGTCATTTCTTTCTCATATATAGCAGGAGCCTTATTTAACAGAAGATATAGGCCTGTCAAAACTAGCAGCCGCTACACATATTCATATAAATGAATGAATAATGGTGATTCTACAGTGGGATTTGATGGCTAAATTGCCCTGTCGATATGTGCTACCTTTAGTCGGAGCCCTATTTGATAGCATAATACAACTGCAAAAATGAACTACATAGATTATATAAATGAGTGTAAATTGTACATAACTAAGGTATAAAGTGGTATCACGGTGTGCAAACAGCATCAAACCCACTGCCTCTAATCCAAAGAAATATGTTGTAAAATTGGGGAGGTTCACTTTACTGGATCTAAAAAAATGTAAACAGAAAAGAATAACATTATTTCGACGAGGGCGTGTGAATCGATAGACCTCACTGTCAATTTAGGCTCCGGGTAGCTCATTTCGACGAGGCAGCCGATTTCGACAGAACACCGGCCCGCGGAGCTCCAGTGCATGCACAGTACCCCCAAGCGCTGTAACAGTTTAAATGACTATCGATTTGAGCTCCCGAGGCAGAAGTTTCAAGAACTGTCACCAGTTATGACGTAAGTAAGTCACATTTTAAAAGTGTATTGGTCATATTGTATGTTTTGACCAGTTAAGCATTGACATGTACATGAACACCTACGTTAAATGACTGAATAGTAGAGTGGATATGTGTCAATGACAAAACAAAAAACGGTGAGCAAACATAAAATAATCACCTTTGGGCAGTAAAGTAAAACAAACTCAATGAGTAAACCCATTTACCAAGATGTATTCACATTATTATTTATTCACACTGTAGCCTATGATATGATCGCGTTAAATACCTGGGTCACCTGACTGTAAATGGTGTGTAGATTATTGTTCAAGTTAGTTCAACAGATGCTATAATTAGCCTATGATTAGAGTGACTAATCTAAATTTATGTTAACAATTGCTGTAACTGCTTCTAGGAATACACATAATTAATAAAGTTATGCTTCTATAAACTAGTAGGATAGGTTTTCACTACCTCACTGTATAAATACCTACATACCACATTATTTTTTCTGTTTGGATGTGGGTTTTACAAACATGTGTTTTTACATTTGTGAAGGCAAAGCCTATAGCCATGCATTGATGCAATGAGGCTGGCCGACCATGGAGCCCAAGGACAGAAATGGATTACACAAACTGTTCATCTTGACAAGCAGCAAGACAGCAGGAGCTGTGGGATTTTGGTTTTAAAGGTAAAGACTTCAGTGTCTGCAGTAATTCCTTTCTCTTATATCTATCCTGTCATATGTAAGTATATGCCTAAAATTGCATTTTGAAGTTTGCAGAACAGTTTCTGAAAAATGAGACCTCTCATCTGTTAAGGAGCACCCGGAAGCGATGCTAATGGCGCGTGTAGAGGTTGCATGTGCCCTTCTACAGGCATCAGCCCCTTGAAGGTGTGTTTTTTTTGTTTTCTGGCAGGGCTGGTGTGTATGTGGTGTGTGATGGGGCGTGGCTGGAGCTCCTGCAGCAGAGTGGCACACCTGCAGCTTATCCTCATCAGCTCCAGTATTAAGACCTCACCTGCCTGTTCTTCAGTGCCAGTTTATTCCGCCTCATGCGGTAGTGCTCAGCTCTCTGACTCATCCAGGGTTCATTTTTCTATGCGCTATCACTTATCTGCTTATCTTCCTCCAGATCTTGTCTCCTGTGCCGCTGCTGGTCCCGAATCAACTTGCCTCCAGCCTGCCTCCATCATGACAGCCTGCAACATTCCTATAAATAAATTGTTAAAACGTACCTGCTTTTGTGTCTGCTTTGGGGTCCTCCATACACAGGCTGCAGTTATGCATAAACTTTCTATTTGGCCACCCTTAAACAATGCTCGCAAACAGAAGCGGACATGGAAACGGAGTGGATCCAGAAATACAGGAAGACTCATTTTCAAATAGTCTTGTTCACTGATTGCCATGCAACCCTGGATGGTCCAGATGGATGGATGTCTACCATGTCTCACCAAGGCTGTGACATCAGCAAGAAGTAGGCAGACTCATGTTTTGGACCGGAATCATGGAGAGAGAGCTGGTCGGCCCCATTAGAGTCCCTAAACTTGTGACAATGACCTCTGTAAAGTATGTAGAGTTTCTGACTGACCATCTTCTTCCATAGTACAAAAAGAACCATGCGTAGCAGAATTATCTTCATGCAGAACAATGCACCATCTCATGCTTTCAGGAATACCTCTGCATCATTGGCTGCTATGGGCATAAAAGAAAAACTCATGGTGTGGCCCCCATCCTCCCCTGACCTCAACCCTACTGAACCTCTGGAGCATCCTCAAGCCAAAGATCTATGAGGGTGGGAGGCAGTTCTCATCTAAACAGCAGCTCTGGGAGGCTATTCTGCCATTCTGGAAAGAAATTTAACCAAAAATTCTCCACAAACTGACAAGTTCCACGGATGCAAGAATTGTGAAGCTCCTGTCAAATAAGGGATCCTATGTTAAAATATAACTTGACCAGTTTGGATTGAAATGGCTTTTGATTTCAGTAATGTGCTTCTGTCAGTCTGCCCCAGGGCAACTGTGGCAACTCTGTTCTGCATAATCATTTGGAACAGTGTGTTTTATCATTGGGAAATTTGTTCAGTAACATTCGAATTATACTCTAAAGGTTGAAGACTTGAAAATGATGATGACTGCCATTTATATTGACAATTTGGCAAAATTTGAGAAAAATATCATTTGCATAATAATTTGGAACAGTTATGTTTTGTCCTTCAAATTACATTCATTTCAAATTATAAATCAGATGTTTACATCCCAACCATCCCAAACAGTATTTTTATCTGTTGGACCACTTTGTACTTCAACTTGAGTTAATATTAGTAACATTATGCTTACTTAAGTACAATTTTGGGGTGCTCTACCACTTCTGTAAAATATGAACCTTCTTTTTAAATAGATATTGTGATATTAAGTCTGATTATTGTGCTGCTGCTCATACTATAATTGTATGTTGCAGGCTTTCGTAAAGCAGCAGGCCTCAGAGGAGCAGGAGACTTTTCTGGAGGAGATCTCCACATTCAACAGTGACATGAGCCTCCAGACCAACGCCGGGACTGTGCTCCACAACAGGAACCAGGAACTGGTCCAGGGGCTGCTCATGGAGGAGGGGGAACTCCAAACAGGTGACAAAGGACTACAGCTTAACCTGGGCATTTAGGGACAAACATCATGCAATATATGATGTTAGTTTGTGCATAGATATGGTTTGTTTGCATACTATATAGAATGTGTTAATACACCTCACGCAAATGGGGGAGTAGCGCTCCACAAACTATAGTATTTTCACAAAAATATATGTACTGCTACTCCCATATGAATCATTATTTATTAAAGTCTTTTGTTATTAATATTTTATTATAGTTTTAAAATACATTACCTTATTTTTCAGACCATAAGGCGCTCTTAAAATCCTTTATTTTTCTCAAAAATCGTCAGTGCGCCTTATAACGGATGGTTATGTATAAATTCTGGCTGTGCTTACTGACCTTGAACCGATTTTATATGGTACACGGCGCTCAAAAAATTGTCAAAATGTTTTAGTACTTTTCTAAGCTATGATTGATTGACACATGGAGCACGAAAGCTCTCAAACGCGCATAGGACAGAAATGTACGCGTATTTGGTTGCAGCTGAGTGCAGAGTGATACATAGGCCTACTGTGCTTCAACATATTACTGTATGTCTGTAAGGACCCAAAATGGCCCCTGACTTACTAACTTATGTGCCTTGCTTGAAGCAAACTGACGGCCGAATTATAGTGCGTCGACTCTGCGTCACCGTGTCACCGTCATTTTTGATTTATGGTTCTGCGTCAAGGTCTATGCACCGCAAAGTAATTCACGCCGACAACGCTAAACCGGCCTATGCTACTGCAGACGTATAATCTCCGAAAAGTTTAACATGAACCATCTCCAACGCCACATACACACGGAACACTCGTGAACAAGACCCCGAGATACTTGAACTCCTCCACTTGAGACAGGGACTCCCCACCCACCCGGAGAGGGCAATCCACCTTTTTCCGGTCCAGAACCATGGCCTCGGATTTGGAACAGCTGATTCTCATCCCGGCCGCTTCGCACTCGGCTGCAAACCGCCCCAGTGCTGCAAGTCCTGGTTCGATGAAGCCAACAGGACAACATCATCCGCAAAGAGCAGAGATGAGATCCTGTGGTCCCCGAACTGGTCCCGGTGCATGGACCGGATTCTGTTCACAGGTCTGACTTACTGCCGGCAATGCGAACACAGCTCCTGCTCTGGTCATACAGCAAAAGGCCCCAGACCCCATACTCTCGGATCACCCCCCACAGGGCACCACGAGGGACACGGTCAGATGCCTTCTCTAGATCCACAAAGCACATTGGACTGGTTTGGCAAACTCCCATGAACCCTCGAGCACCCGATGGAGGGTGTAGAGCTGGTCCAGTGTTCCACGACCAGGCCGAAAACCACACTGCTCCTCTTGAATCCGAGGTTCGACTATCGGCCGGACTCTCCTCTCCAGTACCCTGGCATAGACTTTACCGGGGAGGCTGAGGAGTGTGATTCCCCTGTAGTTGGAACACACCCTCCGGTCCCCCTTCTTAAACAGCGAGACCACCACCCCAGTCTGCCAGTCCAAAGGTACTGTTCCCGACCACCACGCGATGTTGCAGAGGCGTGTCAGCCAAGACAGCCCCACAACACCCAGAGATTTAAGGTACTCAGGACGGATCTCATCCACCCCTGGAGCCTTGGCACCAAGGAGCTTTCCAACCACCGCAGTGACTTGTGTGATGGACGAGTCCGCCTCTGGGTTCCCAGCCTCTGCCTCCTCTTCGGAAGACGTGACGGTGGGATGGAGAAGATCCCCAAAGTATTCCTTCCACCACCCGACAACATCCTCAGTCGAGGTCAGCATCTCTCCCTCCCCGTACTGTAAACAGTGTTGAAGCACTGCTTCCCCTCCCTGGGGCGCCGGACGGTTTGCCATCATTTCCTTGGGGCCATCCGATAGTCCTCCTCCATGGCCTCCCCGAACTCCAACTAGACCAGAGTTTTTGCCTCTGCAACCGCCCAGGCTGCAGCACCCTTGGCCAGCCGATACCTGTCGGCTGCCTCAGGAGTCCCCCGAGCCAGCAAGGCCCAATAGGACTCCTCCTTCAGCCTGACAGCATCCCTTACTTCTGGTGTCCACCACCGGGTTCGGGGATTGCCGTTGCAACAGGCACCACAGACCTTACGGCTCCGCGCTCCCCACGGCCAACGCCAGAGAAATGGAGCCCCTCTCAAGGAGTTGGGTTCCAGAGCCCAAGCTGTGCGTGGAGGTGAGGCTGACTATATCTAGTCTGTAGCACTCAACCTCCTGCAGAAGCTCAGGCTCCTCCCCCAGCGAGGTGACATTCCATATCCCCAGAGCTAGTCTCCCTGTCCGGAGATCCGGTCGTCGGGGCCCCTGCCTTTGACCGCCACCCAGATCTCTCTACACCCGCCCTCTACAGCTCCTCTCACAGGTGATGGGCCCACGAGAGGGTGGCCCCAGGTCGCTCCTTCAGGCTGTGCTCGACCAGGCCCCATGGGGAAAGGCCCGGCCACCAGGCACTCGCTGGCATGCATCCACCCCAGGCCTGGCTCCAGGTTGGGGCCCTGGTAGCGCCAGTCCGGGCGAAGTCACTGGACTCTGTGTCTCTCATAAAGGGCTTGTAAACCACTCTTACTGCTTGTGACCCGTCCCCCCGGACCTGTTTGCCTTGGGTGACCCTACCAGGGGCATGAAGCCCCCGACAACATAGCTCCTGGGATCATTCTGGCACTCAAACCCCTCCACCACGTTAAGGTGGCAGTTTGAGGAGGGGGCCTTTTAAAATGTAAAGGCTATATCATTCAACTTCATTTCCACAAATATGTAATTTTATAATAGCCATTGGTGGTTTTCAGATTCTAGAATGTTTTGTGTTTGTTTGTTTTTCTTTATTTAAAAGGGACAATGCATATTCATGAACATGTACTTGTAAATATTCCAGAATTAGCCCGAAGGCTACAAACAGCACAATAAGACACAATCATGACATACAACACTGACATTTACATAAAAGCATAACATTAGTGATCACAAATCTGGTTTCTCTTAACCCATAGTTTCAGATTGGTTTTGAACATACTGCATGTGGTAGAGCCTCTTATTGCTGCTGGGATGTTGTTCCAGATTTTTCTACCCTTGACTGATAACACCTGCTGCCTGAATGTTGCGCATCAATAAGGTATTACACAGTTGTGTCTGGTAGAGGCTCGTTATCCTACAACTAGTACTGAATTTGAGCATAATGAACTCACCCAGAGGTGGTATAGTGAGTCCATTTATGACCTTATATACTGAGCAGGCTAGTTTAAATTTTAAAAAATGTCCATGAATGTGATGATGTCATACTGTCAGGTAGGGGCAGAGACAATTTGCCCTATTGATTACATTGTACTTTACCATGAACTATCCAAAAGCTAAATTCACAAATGTTGAATCTGATCATTTTTATTGGTGACTGGAGATCTTACATTACAATGAAAACTCTCATTAAATTTAGCTTAAAGATAATCAGGATGACTTATTTATGAAAATCCTTTCACATATTTTTAGAACAGAGCCTCAAATGCACCAGTGAACACAGCTGTGAAGTATTAAGGATGTGATTCAAAGTAGCTATACAGGAACATGTTAAAAGTGCTGTCATTATCAGAGGCGGGTATACTCCGAGTACACTGAGTCCAGACCAGTGGCCCTTACACCTGTGATGATTAAGACCAGGGGCATGTTCCTTCTGAGGATCCAGAGATAGATCTCAGTTTGCCTATCAGGGGAGCATGGGTATGAAGATGCAATCCTGTACATGCTTCACCGGACTCACTGCTTTAGTGAAAGGAGTCTGCCAGGTTGATGTTCCTTTTGTTGTTGTTTTGTTTGTTTTCCGCAAGTGCTTTTAATATACAATCCAGCCTCTGTTCTTGAGATACACACTTGAGAAGATGAGACTGGACCCTGCTTTTATTGCATAGATCATCTACTACCTGACAGAGCAGTTACATCCTTGATTTTCCTTTGGGATCAACAAAATATGTAATTTTCTATCTTTCTATTATGTCTGAATAAGAAATGCAGACTCCTCACCATTCACTGGACATGTCTTAAACACAACTCAGGCCGAGGAGATGACAGTGGACTTTGGAAACCTGTACTAAATGAATGAGAGTGTTTTGAGATGGTCACTACATCCAAGCATGTGTGTGTCCATGTGTTCCAGAGATGGAGCAGATGATCTGGGGCAGCAGATACCTAAGGAGTGTGCAGGAGGAGAGGAGGGCTCTGCTGCTGGAGCTGCATGGACTGGACTCAGTCTGCACAGGTAATGGGACTGCCACCTGCAAGTATGTATGTGTGGGTCAGCTCTACAAAGACACAACATAGGTTACAATGACACCTCTGGTTTCCTGTGCTGTACCTGGATCTGTAAACGAACTAGATAAGATAGTCCCCCCTATGCACTGGTGACATCTGGTTTAATGGCCACTCTGTGGTACAGCATCCACTGCTCCCATAGAGCACAATGTATTTATGTGAATTCAAACTGCCTGCATTTTGAATACATTATTTGAATAAACACATTATTTTTTAAATCCTTAAAGTCAGCTTTGTAAGATTTAGTCTTGTCTCAATATAAACCTAAGCTATGCTGCTAGCTCCTCTGTAGCTGCTGTTTTGATGGGTCAGAACAGTCACAAAGTGCACGTTTTTGTTGTCACAATATTGATGACAGAATTGTGCATTGATTCCTCAGCAGCATTCTGTTGACAAGAAGTAATGTGGAGAAAAACATTTTATGGTCTCATGCCCTGATAAGCTCTGAAAACCATAAAACATATACATATATTCTATAGTGCTGTAGAGTGAGGCTTCCTGTAGCGTAAGGCCACACATTAATATAATGAACAAAAGAAACAAGGAGCTCTAACTGCATAACCTGACTTCAGGAGGCATTTCAGTTAAAGCTGCTTTAAGCCAAGACTGTGGAACAATGACTCATTAGTCAAGTAAGAAAGTCAAAGTTGCAGCTAAGATTGTCTTTTGTTCAAATACTAATATCAGTTGTCTTTAAATGTTTGAAAGTCACTGATGTACACTGTATTTGACAGAGAAGAGTTTGCTGTCCCTGGTAATCAAAAATACATTTGTGAAAAAAGGTCAAATTTAGTTGATTTCTTTTAGTACTTGATCAAACGAGTATCTATTATTGATACTATTTGTAGTATTGATTTGTGCCTGATTTGAGATACTTTCGACACCCCTAGTTCAATTCAATTCAATTTATTTTGTAGCGCCCAAAATCACAACAACAGTTGCCTCTAAGGCCGTTCCAAGATATGGATGAGTAAAACATACACACAGACATATCAAAACAGGAATAAACAACATTCATGTAAAGCAGCAAATGAAACATTGTCCAGTCATCCCCTGTCCTTAGACCCTCCTTCTCAGCAAGGAAAAACTCCAAAAAACCCAGGGTCCTGGGAAAAAGAAGAAACCTCGGGGAGAACTACAGTGAAGGAGAGATCCACTCCCATGGACGGACAGGCTATAGATGTCCAGGCCCGTGGGCCAGTTCAGTATGACCACAGCTACCCAGGTGGGGAAGGAGCCGGGCGAGGAGGAGGAGAAGAGGGGCGAGGAGGAGGAGCCGGGCGAGGAGGAGGAGCCGGGCGAGGAGGAGGAGCCAGGCGAGGAGGAGGAGCCAGGCGAAGAGGAGGAGCCAGGCGAGGAGGAGGAGCCAGGCGAGGAGGAGGAGAGAGGTCCAGCTGCCATCAGGCGTCTGAAAGAGTTCCACTCCACAGGGGGAGTGGGACAGGGGACAACATGTGAATAGCAATGAACAAACTACAGATGAGAACATAGTGAGTGATGCTGATGAGAAAATAGGAGGAAACAGAGGACAGTGCTCAGGTTGCCACACTTCCCCCAGCTTGTTATCTCCTGCAGCAGCTTATCTTAGTGACATCAACTAAGTAACCTGGTCATAAGCTATTCCGAAGAGGAAGGTTTTAAGCCTGGTCTTAAATAAAGAGACTGTGGGTGCCTGTTTAACATCAACAGGGAGTTGATTCCATAACACAGGAGCTTGGTAACTGAAGGCTCTCCCCCCCCACTGTACTTTTAGACACTCTAGGAACCACTAATAATCCTGCATTCTGAGAGCGAAGTGCTCTATTTGGCTGATAGGGGACAATGGCATCCTGAAGATATGATGGGGCCATATTGTTTAAGGCTTTGTATGTCAGGAGGAGAACTTTGAATTTAATTCTAAACTCGACAGGAAGCCAGTGAAGTGATTTTAACACAGGACTGATGTGATCACGTCTTTTAGTTCCTGTTAGGACTCTGGCCGCTGCATTTTGGACCAACTGGAAGCTTCTTAAAGTACCTTTAGTGCAGACGGTGAGCAGAGAATTACAGTAATCTAGTCTGGATGTAACAAATGCATGGATAAGTTTTTCAGCATCATTTTTAGGCAAAATTTTTCTGATTTTAGTTATGTTTCACAGGTGAAAATATGCAGTTTTACAAGCTTGGTTTATATGAGCTGTGAATGAGAGATTTTGGTCAAATACGACTCCAAGGTTTTTTACAGTAGAGCTAGAGGCTATACTCACATTGTCAAGTGAGATTATCTGGTCTGACAGAGAATCTCTCTGACCTTTAGGACCGACAACAATGACCTCTGTTTTTTCAGGGTTTAAGAGGAGGTAATTCAGGGTCATCCAGGTTTTGATGTCCTTCACACAGGCACTGAGCTTATCGATTTGATCGGTCTGATTAGGTTTCATTGATAAGTACAGCTGAGTGTCATCAGCATAGCAGTGGAAATTAATGCCATGTTTTCTGATAATGTTACCTAATGGCAACATATACAGAGTAAACAGGATTGGACCAAGCACAGATCCTTGTGGAACACCACAAGCTACTTTAGAGCAGGGAGAGGTGCACTGGTTTACACTAACAAACTGGTACCTATCTGATAGAGAGGATTTAAACCATTTGAGGGCGGTCCCTCTGACACCTATGTCACATTCTAACCTCTGCAGTAGAATGTTGTGATCAATGGTGTCAAACGCTGCACTGAGGTCCAGTAGGACCAGGACTGAAGCCAGCCCGGTATCAGCAGCTAGTAGCAAATCATTTGTCATATTTAAGCAGAGCAGTTTCTGTGCTGTGGTGAGCTCTGAAACCAGACTGACATTTTTCATATAAATTATTGCCCTGCAGATGGTGACAAAGCTGTTTCACCACAACTCGTTCCAGAATCTTTGAGAGAAATGGAAGATTCGAGATAGGTCTGTAGTTGGCTAGTTTATCAGGATTTAAGCTAGGTTTTTTCAAAAGCGGTTTAATTACAGCATATTTAAAGGACTGAGGAACAAAGCCATTTTCTAATGACATATTTATTATGTTATGGATGGAACCTATTATTAAGTGGAGAGCTTCTTTGAGGAGTTTGACTGGAATAGGGTCGAGCAAACAAGTTGATGGTTTGGACGACATGATGACTGAGGTAATCTCCGCCTCATCGACAGGAGTAAATTTGTCTAATTCTGTTAGAGGATTTATGTGGGATATTGGTGTTACAAAGTGGATTTGCTGAATTTGCTCAGGGCTGATTTTTGGAGTGGCTTCGTTGATCTTGTCTCTAATGGTTATAATTTTGTAATCGAAGAATTCAAGAAAGTCATCACAACTGAACTTCGAAGGGAGAAGAGACTCAGGGGCAGTATGCGAGTTTGTCAGCCTGGCTACAGTGCTGAACAGAAATCTGGGGTTGCTTTTGTTTACTTCTATTAGGTTTGAATAGTATCTGGTTTGTGCTTTTCGCAGAGCGGCCTTATAAGAGAGCAGGCAGAGCTTCCATGCCTTCAGAGACTGCTCGGAGCGCGAGCGGCGCCAGAGCTTCTCTGTGCGTCTTACGTGTTGTTTGAGTGATCGCAATTCTGGAGTGTACCAAGGAGCCGGAGGTCTTGGTTTAATGCTTTTCTGTTTTAGCGGAGCTGCAACATCGAGAGCAGATTTTAAGGTGAGCATTGTCCTATCAACAAACTGATCCATGATAATTGGATTAAAGTTGTTCTCATTGTCACATGGCATATCATTTAATACTGGCTCGATTATTTCTTTGAACTCGGCTACCGATTTTTCTGATATTGTTCTTTTCATTATAGTTTTCTCCTGCTGAGCTGGATAGTCTTTTAGTACGAATTGAAAGGTTATTAAAAAATGGTCAGAGAGTAAAGGGTTTTGAGGAATTACAAGTAAATCACTAATCTCAATACCATAAGTTAGGACGAGATCGAGAGTGTGATTGTGACAGTGAGTCGGCTTGTTCACACTCTGGGTAAAACCGATCCCATCCAGGAGAGCACCAAAAGCACTGCTGAGGCACTCACTGCTGTTATCAACATGAATGTTGAAATCTCCAACTATAACAATCCTTTCCCATTCCAAAACTAAACTTGAAATAAAGTCAGAAAACTCTGTCAGAAACTCGGCATAAGGACCAGGAGGTCGGTAGATTGTTATAAATATAACAGCTTTTTGGTTTTTCCAGTTGGTGCACGTAATAGATAGTGCGAGGCTTTCAAAGGAGCGGAATGTATAATTAGATTTGAGGCTGAGAATTAGGCTGGAGTGAGAAATGACGGCCACACCGCCACCTCCACCTGTGCTCCTGGCACTTTGAAAGTTCACGTGACTTGGAGGTGTAGATTCGTTTAGTCTAACATCATCATTTTCCTGAAGCCATGTTTCAGTTAGAGCGAGACAGAGGGCATGAGGAAGATCAATATTAAAGTCGCCAATTAATTCATTTATTAAAAGAGATTTAGAAGAGAGGGACCTGATGTTTAGCAGTCCACATTTTACACACTTATCATTTTGTTTATTTGCGACACATGTATTTATTTTTATTAAGTTATGAGATCTGACGCCTTTCCTATCAGAGTTCAGTTGACTTTTATTTGTGCTTTTTACATGCTTAAATTGTTTGTTTGCAACACAATTATTTATTTTTATTAAGTTATGAAACCTGACGCCTTTCCTATCAGACTTTAGTTGAGTTTTATTTGTGCTTTTTATACATTTATTTTGTTTATTTGCGATGCATGTATTTATTTCTATTGAGTTAGGAGATCTGATACCTTTCCTATCAGAGTTTAGGTATGTTTTGTTTGTGCTTTTGTGCGTGGGACATACACAACCTCAGCCAGTCTGGGAGAATTGTTCATGCAGGGTGGCTCAGAGGAGGCCCCTGTACGTGGCGCACACACAGTCTCAGCCTGTTTGGAGCTGTTCTCGCTAACAGAGCAGTGCCTCACTAGTCTACTCTGCTCCCTAGCGTCACTGACACTCCCTGAGCTAGTCTGTGTGCTAGTCTTACCTGATGGTCATCTCCCTAGTACTTAATCATCAATAACGTAGGCCACTACTATTACCTTATCTGCGACAGTGGCTCAGTGGTAAGACCACACGTCCACTCCTTCAGTGCATACTGTTGTCATGTCCTTGGGCAAGGCACTCTACCTGTCTTGCCGCCGTTGTCCATGTGCACCAGTATATGAGAGCTTGTTTGTGAAGAACAGAAGTTGAACTACAATCCAGTGTTTTTACTCCTGTATCTCATGTATGTTCATTCATCTGCGCTAGCAAATAACTCAATAAATTATGTGACTTTTCCGAAGGAGGGTCTGCCACCTGCTTGTCTCCATGGACACAGCAAGAATTCAAGTTGAAAAGAGTTTATTATCAATTCTTCATATGAAACATATACAGAATCAAAATTGTGTATGTATGGTTTTCCAAGAAAAAATATTGAGAAATAAAATCACTTAATGGGTCAATAATGGATCAGTTTTATAAAGCACTGTGACTTCCAGAAAGTGACATACTGTAGTTTTAAATAGATGATCTGCCCTAGATAAACACAGTAGGAGAAGGTTACTTTGCGTTTACACTTTATGAGTGGAGTGCCTCATACTGTTGTTGCAGATATGGAGAAGGCGCTGAGAGAAGCAGAGGATAGAACCTGGCTCTAGGGGTCAGACAGAAGCCCTTCACTGACCCCACCTGTGTCCGGTCAGTACATGTTCCAGGCTCTGTAAACCTCTTTGTGTGATTAGCTTATAAATGGTTCACACAGGATCTCAGTGAAAAATACACACGTAATGTTGTCATTTACTAAGGCTTTCATGTCATTCCCATTGTTACAAAATACATGAACAATAATATTTTTTATGAATCTTTATAGAATGAAATGCACAGTTTTTTTATTAATTATGACAAAAATCATCTTATCTAATTTTTGTGAAAATGGTGCCTTGTCCCCCTCCTGTAAAGTATATTTCTAATGCGCAAACATTATAACAAAAACAGTAGAGAATCTACTAAAAGTTCATTGTGAAACTTTTCTAGATGATGGTTGGCCACCTGTGCGTCTCCATAAAAATGTTATGTCCTTGCCTGGAATGTTCTACAAAGTGGCATTAAACTGGTCTCTATGGGGACCAGACAATTCAATTCAATGTTATTTCTATAGCCCAGAATCACAACAAGAGTTGCCCCAATGGGCTTCACAGTGAAAAACATGGAAACATAATCTGACATAGACATCAGCAAACACATTGTCCCATCCTCAGTCTCTCAAGACAAGCAGGTGAAATCACCAGTTATGAGTCAGATCCGTTGAGCATTGACCCTGAGCTCAGTTAGAATGCATCATTTCCAAGGTGTTTTTAGCAACAAAGAAATGTAATTGACTGTCAACATTTGTGCTGCTGCCTCTTGACCAGAACACCCTTGTAAAAGACTTTTTTAATCTCAAGGATTTTATCCTGGTTAAATTAAAGATTGAATTAATGAATCTGTACTAAAGAGACATAAGTTTAATGTGAAAACACTCTAGGCAAAAAAAAACTACCCATGGAGACAAGCAGGTGGCAGATCCTTAACCAGGAAAGTATGTAGAGTCTTAGACGTCTTCTATGACTCTACATACTGATACCTGCATTTCTCCTGGAGTTGTTAAACTGGGCTGTTAAAGAGGAGAGTGTGGGGGAAGGAGGGGCAAAGCAGCAAATTTACCTAGTTTGCACAAAAATTGCAAGAAAATGAATAATAAAAAATATATAATGCATCAGTTTTATATAGCGCTTTTCAGGACACTCAAAGATGCTTTACAGAGCATTATTCATTCACTCCAGACCCGGTGGTGGTAAACTACTATTGTAGCCACAGCTGCCCTGGGGCAGACTGACGGAAGTGAGGCTCCAATCTGTGCCATCGGCCCCTCCGAACACCACCAGCACTCACGCACACACCACTTTCATACTAGGCAATGTGGGTGATGTGTCTTGCCTAAGGACACTACAACAGTTTTTGCCACTGGCGCCCCTGTGGCACCTGGAATTCCCAGTGGTCTCCCATCCAAGTACTAACCAGGCCCTGCTGAGCTTCTGAGATCTGACAGGATCAGGCTTTGATGAGCCGGTATGGCCACATAAACCGCAATTCTATACAAACACCATATACACAGTTTAGTCAGAAAAGTACCGTCCGTCTTCTTCCGCTTTATCCGGCTGAGTCATGGGAGCAGCAATGCGCTGCCCAGTCCTCTGCGCACCTGACCCTCCATGAACCCCTCTGTGAGTGGTGAGCCCACAGGAGGGTGGACGTCATGGTCCTTGATGTTAGTTCATAGGGGTGCTAGCATGTTGATGGGGGAAACCGGAGTGCTCGAAGGAAACCCATCCAGACATGGGGAGAACATGCAAACTCCACACGAACGCCCCAGGCAACCAGGGGATCGAACCCGCAACCTTCTTGCTGTGAGGCATGAGCGTTAGCCACTCAGTCACCATGCTGCAGTAAGAAAAGTGGATTTAGTGTTTAGTTCCACTAAACATCTGCATTTCTAACATGGTGCAGCTGTAGCAGAAGCAGAAATGCCGTGCTCTGACATTCACACTTAAATCTGGTGTTTTCCTAAGTTGGGCTATCCACAGAGATGCTTAATTAGCTTAGCCTCCTGTGTCATGTGAACGTTCCAACAGCTTGCAGAGTGTGTACAACTGTCTGCCTCCCAATTAGCCTCCAGGATTTAAAACCACACGAGTGCTCACTGAAGGGACACTAACGGCTCCCAAAATGATTCATACAGAGGAGGGGGGTACAGCCCCTGTCTCCTGCCTGTCCCTCTCTGCTTCTCTCTGCTTGTGTCTGTACCTGCCTGCGCCTGCTTGCCCTGTCTGCTTCTCTCGACTCCTGTCTGGTCCTGCCTGCTACAGTCTGCTCATGCCTGCTCCTGTCTGTCCCTCTCCACTACTGTCTGTCAGATTCTGTGTATTTTATTTATTTATTTATTTGATTGGGAGAGAGCATGTTGATGGACAATCATGACACAATCATGAATGTAAACACACCGGATTGCAGCCCAAGGCTAATTTCCATCTGGGGTCACTCCATTTATAGCACTGATTCCATTATTGGACACTTCACTCACTACACAGTTCCCATTATTGCACACTCCATTCATTGCACAGTTCCCATCATTGCATCACTGTGTCTATAGAAGTTAAAATCACAATGCACTGAGTACGTTTGGTTTGACCATAGACAATTTTTCTTTGGACTTTAAAAGAGCTGTACGTAGGGCATTCTCTCAGTGTTAGTGGAAGACTGTTCCACCATGGACAGATAATACATTCTGACCAAATGTGGTCTGTCAGTGGGGTATGGCCAAGTCACCCCTGGTGACAATTCAGGACCACCATTCTGAATTGTCTTTGTATTTGATGTACACCTTTAACGGTGGTGGTGCGAGGGAGTGTAGAACCTTATAAATTAGACAAGCCCCTTTAAGAATGAACATATTGCTAAAGTTCAAAAGCCTATGCCTTTTCAGAATGTGACAGTGGTGGTGGGAAATGGGTAAAAAAGTATTCTTAGATCTCTTTCATAGAGGTTTTCAATGGTTTTAAGTGTTGTGGGGCAGGCAAGAGACCAAGTGATTAAACTCATCTGTGTGAGAAATAATATAATAATAGTAGATATAATAGAAATAGAAATACATTTTGCAGCATTCATGTGTAAGTTGTTCCTGATGTGATGAAAATTCCGATTATTGAATAGAATTACCTGGGACACTTTTTTAACATGACTTGAATGACAATATTGGATCTAGAATAAAGCTGCGTTAATTTCTTCATCCGTCTCCCACTCAGATTTCAGATATGACGTCACGTCCACGCGTCAACTGTTTTATTAAGTTTCTTGTGGCTGACTCGGAGAAAAACATGGATGCTAACTGCAAAGCTGTTGTTGCTTTAGCATTGGCTGAGTACCAGGTGCTCCAAAATAAGTATGTGCTTCAATCACTTCCTGCTTCTGATGCTTCTGAAGAGTGCGGACGCCATCTTTGGTTGCTCCTGCTGTTTCTTCTTTACTTTGTTTTTTAATCGGGTTACCTCCTCCAACACTCGATAATGTGTCAAGTTTTGATTTTGTTTCAAGTAAACAAAGATAAAAAAGAAGAAAAAACATTCTTGCTTCCGGAGTTATACTGTGTCTTTTCCAAAACTTGGTACAGTCCAAAATGCTAAGCCAACACAAGTGACCAAAATGCTAAGCCAACACAAGTGACCAAAATGCTAAGCCAACACAAGTGACCAAAATGCTAAGCCAACGCAGCGAGTGATAAAAGACAAGGCTATTATTTATCGCTCACCATAAAGCTAACAGATTTTTACCACTGTTTCAGTCTGGTGTTAACATACACACAGAAAATGAATTGTCATCACAGAACAAGAACAATAGACTTCCGGTGCCAAAGGCAACAGCGTAAGAAAAGTGCTCCATCCAAAGAATATAAATAACCTAGCAAACCTTTATTTTTTGACATAACAAAACCCAACATGGTGACATCTTTCAGAAGCAAAAATAAGAAGTAATACTGGAAAAAAAGACAATTTAAAGCAGTTAACCTTGTCGCAGGCCATGTGCAGCAATGCTGACATTAATACAGCCCAGGTAACTCCAAAAGTCAAATATTTGCTGAACTGGAGAAACTACGGCAAGAAAAAGAAGGACACGCCCAGATCACTGACTAATCTGGCGAACTCAATGGAAGAAATGAAAAATCTTGAAAAGAGAACTGCGGAAGCAGAGGGCCACATTAGCGACACAGCACAGACACGAGAGCGTAATCCGATATTTGTTGCACAGGGAGATTGATTGAACAGCCAGATATGAGGACCTGCAAAACCGCTCACGACAATCTAAGAATATATCAAGTGCCTGAGGACAGTGAAGGCAAGGATGTGATAGCGTTTGTGAAAGAGCTTATTCAAACACCACTTCAGCTATCCCCAAAAGCTAAAATGCAAATAGAGCGAGCCCATAGAGCAGTCACCTCTAAACAACTCTGCACCCCAGTCCATTATCGTAAAGTTTGTGGACCATTCAGTTAAAGATCTTGAGACAGGTGTGGAGCCAGAAACAGGTACTCTACAAAGACAGCCCTATGTTCTTTGACCATAACTACTCTCCAGAACTTCAGAAGAGGTGTTCTCAAGTACAAGAAGCTATTAAACAGCTGAAGCAGAAAAACAGAGTCAAATGCATCTATCCAGTGTAGCTCAAATTTCTGACTGAGGGAGGAGACAAGACCTGCTCATCACTCACAGAGGCTGCGCTGATGCTGCAGGAGCTTGAATCCAGGTATGCTCAGATGAAAGGGAGAAGATGGAATATGAGCTGGCCCGCTGCCGCTGCAGCACGCGGATGCTCATGCTTTCTTTGAGCAATGTATAACAGCTGAATGTTGATTTTTGCCGACTGTGTGGAATTGATTTCAACATTACTAATGTTAGGTTAATAACATGATACTTGAAGATATCGGACGGACCTTTAAAACTATTGCGAGAATTAAAGCTGCAAACGGAGTTACAGCACCCACTCTGTGAGATGGATGCATGGAGCCACACATATGTGGGTCTGTACCACAGAGGTGCAGACCCACTCTCCAGTAGGACTACGGAACTGGTAATTTGGAAAACTGTATTTCAGTTCCAGTAGGTTATGTGGAAATTCTTCCCATTTGTTATCTTTTATTTTATTTCAAGTTCAAGGCAAGGCAAGTTTATTTGTATAGCACAATTCGGACACAAAGTAATTCAAAGTGCTTTACAGAATGAGCAATACATTAAAATTACAAATTAAAACATAAATAATCATAAAATTTTAAAATAGAGATGCAACATTAAAGTAGAGAGAATTAGAGAGAAGAGTAGAGTGCGGAATGGAAAATGAAAACCTTTCAGTCATATGCACAGCTAAACAGCACCGTTTTTAGCCTGGATTTAAACAGAGTCTGTGACAGTGGTAAAAATCTGTTTGTTAGCATTACTGTAGGTGATATAATGATATTAGCATTGTCTTTTATCACTCGCCGCGTTTGCTTAGCATTTTGGTCTGTACCAAGTTTTGGAAAAGACACAGTATCACTCAGGTTTAAGTTGAAAGTTTTTTCACCCTCTTCTCTGGAAGTAACTGTGCTCTGCTCACCACTGGAAGTCATCGGTAGCGTCGTCTGAAGTCCTTGTTCAGTTTCTAAAGCAAATATTCGTGCTTGTAGCTCATTAATTTCTTGTTGATAGTCCCGACAGCGCTCACGGATAGGATTCCCTTGGCTTCTCTCCCCCGGCATGTTGCTGGCTCATCAGATGATTTGTTAAAAATGCTCCACTGCCATTGGAACCAATCTGTCGATCCCATTTACGGAGGTTATATTTAAAAAAAAAAAAAGTGGAGTGGAGTTATTGACATGTAGCTCCATTAGCTTTTCATTTTTGTGATAGCCAAGCAAATTGTTAATTGTTGCCAAATAATTTTACATTACATTTGCATTTTCTATTACATTTATGCAAACACTTTTGCCTGCCTTAAACGTGTAGTTACTTTATTTTGCTTATGAGTAAATCCCTGTCTATACTTAGACCACTTTTCAAAAATTGTTTCAGTAACTGGTCTCTGGAGCGACAGTAGCTCAGTTTGTAGAGCGTTTGTCCACTGACCCGAAGGTTGGCAGTTCCCGCTCTCGACATAAAAAAAAAAAACATCATTGGTTGAGTCGTCAGATCTGGTGTGATTCCAGCTCCCACAGATGACATGAATGATGTTGTTGTCCTTGTGCAAGACTCTTAACCCACCTCACCATATGAGTGTGTGTGAATGGGTGAGTGGTTTCTTGTGCCTTGAAGGTGGAAAAGCGCTGTATAAAGATGTGACCGTGTAGTTTTCATCAGACGCCTGCTTTCTTTGTTCAGCCAAGGCAAATAAAACTTAAGCTTCCCTCTGGTGGAGAAGGTTGATATTACATCTTTCACAGTTTTATTGAGTCGACAGCTACAAAACTGAAGATCATCAATAATCAATTTAATAACAGGTCAGTTGTTAAATGGTTTGGTAAAATCATTAGTGACCCTTGACCTGATGAGATTTCTAGAAAATAATATAAAATTGTGGCCTGAAATACCAGTCAGAAAGTGACATGATATGATTATCCGTCGTTGTTGTTAGTAAAGAGCAAATCTATTTTAGTTTTCGAATGTCTTGTGAATCTGGTAGGATGCTCAATAAGTTGAGAAAAAAATTGTGTCTATAATATGTCTATAATATTAAGCATTTTTCTATCTTTCTTATCATCCTAGTTCACACTAAAATCACCAACCACAATTATTTCACTGGACTTATTATATAGTTTGGTGCTTAAGTAATGTCTGAAATTGTTCATAGAAGTTAATTCTTGCGGAAGGAGGACAATACAGACAAATCGAAGTGAAAAGTATTTCTAGAGAGAAAGAGCGAGACTTTAAACAGAGATATTCTCTATTTTGACCTTGTTAGGGACACTAAGTTGAGAGCTTTCCAAGTAATGTATTACATACAGCGACATGACCTCCATTTCCCCCAATTCCACCGCTTCTAAACACCTTGTTGTTTGGGAAGACAACACCAGAGTCAGGACATGAGCTTGTGAGCCATGTTTCTGATAGTCCTAAAATGAAAATGTTTGAGTCACTTGTGATGTGATCCAGTTGCTCGTACTTTGACAGCACACTGCATATACAGTAATATGAGCACAGCTCCAAACCGAGTGTAAATAATCAGCATTAAGAGTATTTCACTTAATGAGGAGTTGATCCACTGTGTATTTCATTCACACCAACAGCACGAAGAGAGAGAGAGAGAGAGAGAAAAGAAGGAGAGGAAGAGAGTGAACAGAGTTACGGGGAAAGCCAGATGGACAGAGGTACAAAGAGGCAGAGCGAGATGAGAGAATGAGAGAGATGGAGAGACAGAAGTGGAAGAGATGAGAGGGAAGAGAGAGACAAAGAAGGATAGACTGAGAGAAAGACGGATGCAGATAAACAAGTGTGGAAATGGATTAAGTGCAAATGGATCTATAGTGGTTTACCAGCAGGCAGCATAAATATAGTTGAACCTGAGAAGACGAGCGGTTTACGACACTGCTTCAGCTGAGTTATATTGACTCGAACCCACAGGAGTAGTCGCCATTTGTGTGGGTTTGGCGACTTCTCGGGAGCTTTCTGAGATGTTATAACATTGTTCTCTGGTCAAAAACAGGTCTGAAGAGGTTTTCGATGTGATCCGTGCACGTTTGAGTCATTTAGCAATTTCGTCAAACCCAAATAACTGATACTGGTGAAGGGAACAGGCTTGAACAAAGGTGTGATGTCCCATTTTGCATTATTAAACATTATGGGATGAGGACCATGTGGAGGCAAATGTCATTGGTCAGCAGAGAGTTAGAAAATTTGGAACAAACAGATATGAATTATTTCTCTTTATTCAGGTCAAGGTTTATCTTTGTGTACGTGATTGTTTTTCTTTTTGACAGTATTTATTTATTTTGTACAAAGCTGCAGCTGTTAAATCATTTGTTTATGATTTGGTTGAGTCCTGAAGGTGACAGCAGTTGCGATTTTGGGCGATACAGAATGTGTTGAACTGATTGAATTGAATGTAAATAGATGGAGTGTACTGAGTAATGCTCCCAGCCCTGTCTGCTGCAAATTGTTAGACTAGAACTTCGACCTAAGCAGTGCTCCTCAGAACCTCAGTGCACATTAACTAGACTCATTCAAATCACCACTTGTCTTCTTTACAATGTGAGTATTTTTGCTTCATTGCTCAGACTATGAACAGGACTATAGAAAAGTAACTTTATGTTTCTGTTTTCCATAAAAGAGTGCTGGTTCTTCAAAATTAAACACTGACTTGAGATTTTAAAAGATCAGATCAATCATAATATGGGGACATTCAACATTTGAGTAAATGACTGTAAATGTCAGTGAATTACCGTCGCTTGCTAATAAGAATGTAAGTCTGTGTACGTTCCTTTTGGCCTCAGTGCAGTGTGACGGAGGATGTGGCTGCGTTTGCTCCTCCACAAAAGAACCTGTTCATGATTTAATTAAAGTGGTGCAGATCAATATTGCTCCCGGAAACAGGCGCATTGTTTCTGAGGCTGTGGTTGGATTATGTCCGCTCTCATATGGATCTGAGCCCAGTCTAATCACTCCACACAGCACAAATATTCTATCAAACCCACACACATGTCAAGGAATAACCCTTTAATTATACAGTAATTCATTTGATGTGTGTGACAAGGGCTCAGGTCATTCACCTTATACCAGAAGTTGCCGCCTGTGTTGTCATTATTATTCTGTTTTTTTTTGCCAGTGACAATGACAATAATAATAATTTTTAGGCAAAATTCTGGATTTTTGCTTCAACAGTATAACACAAGTTGTTTCAGTGAACAAAGCTGTTTTTAAAGCCACTGTTGACTGGTTATTGCTAATGCTATTGCTAAGCTTTTACACAAATCATCCTACTTTATATCATATTTAGGTATTAAGGCTTTGCTCTACATTATTTAAATTAATGGGTTACTACAGTTCTGGTTAAAAAGGGGGTATTGTGCTGCTATGGGGTTTTAACTGCTAACACATCATGTTTTTAACATGTTTTAGAAGTGTCACTTTCGCTCTGACGCTGTGAGTTTCAAACAAATCAAAACATAAATAATCATCAGAAAAGGAACATTAAAACAAAAAGTGCAGAATAAAAAAAAACCTTTCAATCATATGCATATCTGACTATTTGGTGCACACCAACTGCTATCGATGTGAAAGCATCTAATATGTCAAAGAGACCTGAACCACAGGAGCCAGAGACCTGAGCCACAGGAGCCAGCAAAACTAGTAAGATAATGTAACTCCAGTGGAACTTGAGAAGAAAAAAATCAGGTTTCAAAATTCTACCCACCCTTTCTGTAAAATGCCAGTGGAAGTTCTCTTAAAGGAGTTTTCAAACTGTGGGAGAGGGTCTGTAGCAGCCGATAATGTAATAACGGCCAATAATGTAATAACTTGTCAGTAATGTAAGAAAATGTAAGAAATAACCTGATGCCAATAATGTAGTAACATATTACATGATTGGCTAGTTTAATTTAAAAATAATAATAAAAATTAAATACTATTACTTTAATTTACTATATTAAATAACTGCAACCACTAATGTAATAATTTCTTCTGTATCACTTAATCAAAGATTTATCTATTAAATTAAAAGTGTCACACTACATCAGAATGTATTGTTACTATTGTCTCTTTCAAATAGCTGTTAAAAGAACTGGTCACAGACATTGAGGAATCAGGATCATTTCAGATACTTTTATCTCTGACAACAGTGATCCAGCCTGATTATTCCCTTTCCCATAGAAACTGCAGCCCTCAGCTTATAGTTTGTTGTCATTTTTGTATATTTTGTGTTTTGGCCTGTTGTTCCTCCCTTCGTCTGATTTCTGCAGCCGAGCTGGTGACCTCTTGTCTGGTGGAGGGGATCCTCTGCTCTGCAGTATTTCATACATGATCACAGTATCAGCTTTGGCCACAAACTTACCTGCTGTTCCTTTAATCCTGAGATATATCATTACTTTTGTCGCTTTCAAAGAGCTGCTTAAATACCTGATCACTTACACAATGGACTTACACTTTCTCTTAGTGTTTCTACAGTTTCTACTGTTATACATGTGTATGTTTGCATATTCAAAGTATTACCCACATGTAAAGTGTACAATGAAATCTAAATGTGAATATTCTCAAATAATGAACACACCTTTTCATTTTAATCCAACCTTTTAATTGAACCACACTTATTAACCAAGGACCATGTTGTCCACCCTCCTGTGGGCTCACCACCCGCAGAGGGGTTCATGGGGGGTCAGGTGCTGTGAGTATCGGGCAGCACGCTGCCCCCGCGACCCAGCTGGATTAAGCGGGAGAAGATGGATGGATGTAACTTTAAATACAACATCTCTAAGTGTCAGTATTGAGACAATAGCTAAGCTAGTCAAGTGATCAGTGGTATAGTGGGGTACGCAGGGGAACGCTGTCCACCCACTTCTCCCGATGTGAGAGATAAAAAAATAACAAATATAAAATAGCCGACAACTTAAATGTCAAACAGTCAAACAAAAAATCCTCTTCATAACATAAAGCCTGACTCCAAATTTGCTCCTGTAACCATGAGCATCGCGAGCCTCATTTGAGCGGCGCTGAACACTGTGGGTGATGTTACACTCGCTTAGTCCACTTTTATACACTCAACAAAAATATAAACGCAACACTTTTGTTTTTGCTCCCATTTGTCATGAGATGGACTCAAAGATCTAAAATTAATTCCAGATACACAATATTACCATTTCTCTCAAACATTGTTCACAAACCTGTCTAAATGTGTGACAGTGGCACTTTTGCTTTGCTGAGATAATCCATCCCACCTCACAGGTGCCACATCAAGATGCTCATCAGACACCATGATTAGTGCACAGGTGAACCTTAGACTGCCCACAATAAAAGGCCACCCTGAAATTACACTTTGTTTATTTATTTTATTCATTTTTATTTATTTATTTAAAACAAGGACAGTGCACAGAAGACATTAATCTCATAGAGAAAAGATGCTCTGCACCAGATTTAGCTGTACTAGCTCATTTCCATCCGTAGTCCTTTTTTTTTTACAGAAACCAGTGCTTTCAAACAACATAATTTAAACAGCAGTTAAATAATTCCCACACTTAAGCAGTTCATTCAGTTCATTAATTCAATACATTACCTCTTAAAATACAAAATACATTTCATTTTTGACAAAACTACTAAAATACTATATTAAATCCATAAATCATCATTACAAGGACCGCTTAAAATTACATTTTGGAAATTCATTATTACTGGTCATCATCTAAAATAGCCCCCCCCCCCCAAAAAAAGAAGAAAAACAATCTACAACTCTATTTCTACCAATGACGAGACACATCTACGAACTTCTTAGGTTCCTTTCTAAGACAATGTAGCCAAGTGTATTTTTACCTTGTTGACATGTTTCGGCTGCTGCTGCGAGCCGTCTTCAGAACTGTCACCGGTGTTGGTGGTGACGTGTCGTATATCAGCTGTTGTTACTTCCTGTAGGCGTGGTCAGCCTGATGGGACCTGCAGGTCGCCCAGACTGACCACGCCTCCTGTCGCCCGGTGGTCTCTGGAGGAGGGTGTCCCAGGTGTGTGAAAGGAGGAACGCGCAGTCATCACGGTTGATGCCGTCAGTGCCTCGTTTCCTGATCTCTCCGTCCTCCCTGATCCAGCGTTTGAACTTGTTGTTCTCCGATCCAATGACCCGAGCCCCGTCCCGATCCATAATGTGGTTATTTCTTTTACAGTGGTGGATTTTAGGTTTTCCTGTTCTGCTTTGTCTCTTTGTGTTCTGGTGAGTCTCCCTGCTGTTTCTTTTTGGTGTTCCTTTTTTCGGATGTGAAATGCCCGGCCTGTTTCCCATATGTAAGATTTATTGCACGATTTGCAGTGGATTTCGTAGATGGCGTTGCATTTTTGTTGGCGGAGTTTTGTGTGTGGTTTTACTGCTGTGCTTATGTTGTGTTTGTTCATGGCTCTCTGGATGGGTTCTGTAAAGGAACCTAAGAAGTTAATGCATTAAGAAGACAAAATGAATATGTTTGGCGAGACACATCTACATTTACCAGACTAACAGATCTACATCACATCAGAGGAAGCTTAATGCTGTCTGTAAGTCTGCCTGCTCAGAGGCCATCGCCTGAGCCCAGAGGAAAACGCCCGATAATTTGAACACATCTTAAGCTCAACTGGAAGTGAGTTCCAGTTCCCGGCAGCTGTGCAGGAGAAGGCCGACTGTCCCATCACAGTGCGTTTAAAACGAAAGGTCAATTTACAGACGAACGAGGTGATCATCTCTGTCTTCCTGTGGTCCCTCCCTCCAGATCCGGTGCTTTCCTGTCTAAATCATGAGTCTGCTGCTCCATCCGTTAACCCTGGTGCCCTCCCCTCTGGGTTGATTAGCCTGAGGAATTGCTGAGGATGCACTCTCTCCCCCCTTCCTCATCATCTATATCCTGCCCCCTTAAATAACACCTTTAACTCCGCTGTTATTGATCGGTGCAAATTGAACATGTGTCAATCTCAATGAGTGCTCCAGTCATTTAAAAAGTGTTCAGTGAGCAGAGGCCGGCCCCAGCCGGCACACAGCACGGAGAATTACAGGCTCCATAGGATGGATAAGATTTACACGAGTTTAAAGGTGCAGAGTGCATGTTCCAGCGCCGTGAATCACCATGTGGTAGAATTACGTTATAACATTTCACTTTATTTCTTTATTTTAATATGGCTGCTGTTCATAGAGCAATAAAGACAAAGAGACAAGAGAAGACAAGAAAATAAAAGTGTAACAAACAGCACTGATCAGTTTTCAAATCTTTCTTTACCGTCTTTACTGTAATGAGCTAAAACTTGAAATTGGATAGTGGAGAATGCTTTATAGTTCACTGTAAAAAAAAAAAAAAAATCACACAACAGATATGTCAACATTCAAGCAGCAAAATCAGTTCAAAAACAAAAGAAATGTATTATACCATTGAGTTGTCTCTGCGCAGTAGTGCTCAGCTAGCTTACTGTTAGCATCACCACTTCCTGTCCTATGATATCTCTGGGTTGGGTGGTTTATTCATCCCCATGAGGAGAAATTCAAGTTGTTCAGTCGCATACATTAAACAAGACACACAAATCTAAGAACCAATTTTAAAAGCGTATGATGAGCCTCTTGTGTCTGTGTGTTTGTGGCTTTGAGCTGAACTTGTCACTAAACACATAAAGTCCACACACACTGGAGATGCTGATGTGCCAACATAGAGAAACATGGGCATTTTGGGACATCGCCATGGCAACACTGCAAAATACAACTTTGGCCCCCCGGACTTTTTGGATCAAACTGACCTGAAGAATCACTGCCAAATTTCACGTTCTTCAATGAAACTACTAAGACGTTGTATGACTTGTAGAAATTGTAGAAATTTTCCCGTTAAGATCAAATATTTTTCATGAATGGGAATTTATCAGATCTTTCCCATTAGGATAACATGGCGGCTTTAGCGCATCGCCATGGCAACCCAGTGAAATATACCATATGGTTGTCATTGACTTTTTTGATCGGGATGACATGAAGAGTCATTGAGCCAAATTTGAGAATATTCAGTCAAAGTAAAATATTTGTCATGAATGGGAATTTATCTGATCTTTCCCATTAGGATAACATTGGAGATTTTGTGCATCACCATGGCAACACGGTTAAAAATACTATATGCTTTACATTGGCTTTTTTGATTGAGATGGCCCAAAGTAATTTTCTACAAAATTTGGTACATTTTATAAAAACTAAAATTTTGACCGTCCATGCAAAATGTAATTGTGTCCTGCAGGGGGCGCTATCACACTATTTTTGCTTGTGTCACAATTATTCGGCTTTGGCACGAAAGTTTTACAAGTGATTCAAATTTGAGGACAATCGGACTTTGTATGGCCGAACGGGAGCAAATTTACACATTGGAAAATTGCAAAAAATCTGAACAAATTTTAAACCGTCACAGTTATTTTAAAAAATTCAGCTTTCGTTTGATGCCCCACTTCTCTAGTTGATATACGGCGATTTTCACCCCTGTGGGTGAAGCGCTTTCAGAGGAGTTCGTTCAAATGCGACGTGAGCGAAAATGCTGACTCAGCATTTTTTAAATTTCAATTCAAGGTTCTTCTGGTTTGTCAGGGGGCGTGGCCATATTAATATTTTTTTCTGTCTTCACATGAGTAATGTCTGTACCGAATTTCGTGACTGTACGACAAACTTTACGTCGGGACGTCTCCCATAGGCGCAGTGTATTTTGACTTTTGCAGGTGGCGCTGTCGCGCCACTTTTTTATACCCACACATGCAACATATATTTTATCAAATTTTTTACCACTTCTGAATTTTTGGCAAAATTTGGTGAGTTTTTGAGCGTGTTCAGGGGGTCAAATTAGAGCTCAAAGAGCAGAAGAAAAAAAGCCGCGCTTCGCATTCGGCTTCGCCCTGAACTTCGTCCATTAACTCAATGTTGACGATGACTTGTTAGTAAGAACAAATATGCATGTCCCATGCCTCTGGCATGGGTTCCTAGGATACTGCTGTTCACGCAGAGAGCGATCGAGGGACGAAGTTCAGAAATCAATGAAAAATCGTCAAAATTACACCATTATACAAACGTAGACATTCACTCATCTACACATCATACACATACACATAGTTTAATTGATGAAGTTGGAATAACTGACTTAAATTACTTGCACTGGTAACTTCTGGTAGAGGATACAAAACCTGGTTGTCTCCATGGGGATGGAGTCACCTCTCTACAGATCTGACCTGTAACTTGGCCTGATTACCATAGTGTGGATATGGAATGTTCTCGGCCAGTGGATTTCAGTCTTTTCACACCAAGTGCCACTTAAGAAAACACTGGGCTTTTTGGGCCTAAACTGGAGCTAAATGAGGTGTAACACACATTACTGCTCCAGCTCCTCTAGCCAAAAGAATGATACATATATCATGTATATGAAAGCTCAGGACTAATTAGCTCTGTGGTAATTAATGACCACAAGACTTATAATTTTAAGCTAAATCTGTTTTTGAAACGGTATTAGTTATAGTTATTATTTCTACACAGACTGATCTGTCTGACTTTGTCTGGTGTATTTGTGCCGATGCTGTGTGCAGAAGCTGTTTGAAGTACTGAAGACACAGGTCTGAACCAAAGAGAGATCTGAGGAGAAGAGAGGAAGTGGACAACAGCAGAACATCTCCTGTCCAATGATTAACCTGATAAACCTCCTGACATATGTTACATGTTAATACGATATATATGTCATGTTCCTGGTAAGTTATTTCTGAAGTACAGTTTATGTTCATGTTTATGTACACTAATACACTAATAAACTCTTGTATTGTATTTACTAATTAGTCCTGAGCCGCAAGTGTAAGAATAAAATAAAATGTTAAATTAAAAAAGAAAATTTGGACATATTATCTCATTATTTCGAGATATTACATACGTGTAAAAAAAAAAATTGTATTTAATTTTTTTTAGATATCTCATTATTTTGAGATAATATTATGTTGTCAAAGGTTGATATTATTAGGCCCGAGCGCCTCGGCGGCGTAGGGCCTATTGTGATTGTTCAGCAGTGTGAAGCACTGCGGCGCTGCCGCAAACAGAGCGTGAAGCACTCTCCCCTTTCCAGTCACACTGGCATCATCATGTCACTGACTGGTGCCCGCTGACCTGGCACGGTGGCATCGCCATGGCCGCGTCAGCGGCATAATTGTAATCGTTCACCCAAAAACGTAGGGCGCACACTTCGTGCATGATGTCATGTGCGCCCGTGAAAACCGAGCGTGAAGCGCTCTCCCCCTTATCAAACACTCAGTGCCACTCATCAGTGACACTCATGGTATGCAGTAGTACAGACTGGCACTGCCCATTTATAATTTTTTTATTTATCATTAACATGAGCCATATCAGCCTGTTTGATAATATAATCAGCTTTGGCACATTTGTTTATGTCGTACAGCAACAAAACTTAAAACCACATGGTTCGTTTGCATAAACAGCTTCTGTCGGACTAAAAACACGTCTCAGTGGAATTTGAGTGTTCTTTCTGTGAGGACGGTGAGTCTGTTCTGTGTGTATATCGTGTTGTTGATACAGGCCACAGTATCCAGGTTACTATCGGAATATCCCACAGTGGTACAGTGGGCCACAACTCCTGTGTTTGTGCTCAGACGCAGCCTCGTCTCCTTACGCTACGCACAAAAATCTACATTTTCAACTAGTCAACTAATCATATCCATCCCTAGTTATTATAATGCAAAACATTTATATATCTTATTTACTGGAATATAATTGGGTGTTTTAAACATCATTCCACCAAATAGCTTTTGTATTAGGGATCAATGCATTTATTAAAAATGTTTCCAGTCAAAATGACCCAGATTCCCTGCAGTGTCTTCATTTGTTTCGTGTGGATGTCCCACTGAGACACAAAGGACTAAAACAAGGGCCCCACAGAAAAATACAGAACATCCATTGGGACGGGCCAGAATTTGTTGTTTGTATCAATATGCTGCGAGTACAGAATTACTCTGACATTATGATTTCTGACAGTAACAGTAACTCACCTTGGACTGATCACACAGTCCCTTGAAATGCACCTTGAAAAAAAACATGGCTCTGGCAAACCTCCTTCCTGTCGACCAGAGGAAATGACTCAAATGTCACTCCACCAGCAGGTTGTCCTGAGCTCTGAAACTTAGTACCTTCACCTTACAAACCACATGGGGCACATTTAAGCATCTTGACAAAACCATACAACTTCTTTAAACTTCACAGTTTAAAATAAAAAATTTAAATTTCTAACCCTGTACTGGACTGGTCTCCTATGTTCACTACGGGCACCACTGATACACTTTGGTACTTTTACCTTATAATTTCTTATATAATAATCACGTCATTTTTTCTGTATTTGTACCTCAGCACACAAATACTCAAAGAAAATATTCTATTAATAAAGCACATTCTCACACACTTGTCATTCTACATTAACATCACAACATCATGTATGTTAATGTTTATTATTCCATATTATGTAACAATTAAAAAGTATAAAATCACTCATTGTAAATCATATTTATCAAATAAAAGAAGGAAAAGACACAGTCATGTGTTTTGTGTTTGCAATAATGTAATTTAATTATCTGAAATCATTCATGGGCAATGCAATATAAGCTCTTTTATCATTAAGATGTATTTATGATGTATTATGAAATTTGCATGAACAATAATATAAAACAACAATATTTATCATAAATAAAAGAAAAAAAGACAGTCAATTGCAATGTTTTTGAAATATTGTAATTTAATTAGGTGAAACTATTTATGGGCAATACAATATACACTCTTTGAACATTAAGATTTATTTTAAATAATTAGTTTCAATATGAATAATAATAATTACAATTATTATACAATTATTTGCATTTAGATGTACTACTAAATTAGAATAAAAGCTAAATTCTTTAATAAACCTGGATTGTGTGTTTTATTGTTATTTAAAGTGCCTATGACAGGATTATAGTAAAACAATTAATATATATTTAAGATAAGAAAAAAAAACACACAGATATTCCAAATTTGGCCCTTTTTTTTTTGGCTTTGAAATTTTACTTAAAAGAAAATTATTATTCATTTGGTTAATTGAGTGAATCAAATTTCCTCCCCCATATAATTCAATCTACCCACAATTGTTCGTAGGGTTGGACCCGTGTGTAGGCAGTCCCGGAGACTGCGTAGAGGTTCAGAGGACAGCCCCAGGACCAACAGTGAGGAACGAAAAGAGTCCTGAAAAAAGCCCAGAAAGAAAGAGCTTAGAGCCCGACCTGGAAAGTGAGAACGAATCCCCAGCAGAGGGAGCTGTTGACATACAAACAGATCAGGTCGAGTCAGGAGGAGAGGGCCCCTCTCAAAGGCCAGAAAAAACCCCTAATCCAAAACAGAAATGTAAAGTCTATAAACGAATATATAGACATAAGATAGTAGAACTAGTGGAAGGAAATGTAGAAGATTTAGTGACAAACGGAGAATTGGCCTCTACACAGGCACTGACAGTAACAGATTTACTGGGGCAGGGAGCCGAAGAATCAGATATATTAAAATTACTAAGACAAATACCCAGAGGGGTAATGTTAGCATCTAACTGGCTAATGGCTCAGGAACAAATATCATTCGAAGCTGGGACATTTTTACCACAGTAATCAAAAGGAAACAAAGGGAAATGAGTTCAGAAAAAGCTTTAGGACAGAAAGTACAAAGTCAGGATTCAAAAAACGGAGAGCGGGCCCCTCAAGGGCCCCTAAGAACTCCGTTACCTCAGACTCCAGTCAGGCAGCAGCAGAACTTAGGGAACAGACCACAAGGGGTCCCCAGGTTCTCACCTCTCACTACATGTCAGGCAGGAGGACAGAGACAGGAAGTCAATCACCCTGTAACCAGGCAATCAACAAATGACCCCATACAGGGGAATCAGGGGAACAGGAGACAGATCCAGGCCAGACAGCAGCAGCAGGGTCCTCCACAAAATCAGGGTTTCAGATATCCACAAAGAGAAAGAAGACAGACGCATTACCAGGGAAGGAACGTAAAACCAGGCGCTCCCGCCCCGCCAGGGTTCATACCAAGGGAGGAATATTTGGGGATGACCCAGGAGCAAAAATCAGAGTGTCCGATATGTCTAAAATAGCCGACACAAAAAACGATCAAAGACTTTATGCCAGAATAGGCGATGAAGAGTTTGTAATAGACACAGGATCGGATGTGACAGTGGTGAAACCAGGCCTAGGGAGGCAGACTGGAGGGCAAAAGACAGTGGTACTAGCTGACGGCACTATAAAACAAATGCTACAAGTAGAGTTTCAAGGAATTACAGCCATAGAGGGGGATAGAAATGTATTAGGCATAAGAGACTTAGACAAGGCAGATCAGTTAAGGTGGCTAAAAGAATATGATGTAGAGGAGCAGAAAAGAACAGTGATATTGGAATCCATGGTACAGGATGAATCACGCTTGGTTGAAATATTAAATAAAAGTAATTATGCAAGATTTAAAAATGATGTAGGGTTAGCAAAGGATTTTGAATATACAATAGTCGGCCTATGGCCAGGAAAAGAAGCCACACAGGGCTACAAGAGGAAGATTATCTAAGAAATCAGGCGAAATAGCTCAGGCCAGAGGGCTATTAACGACAAGAGTGCCCCTGGTGCCAAAGTCGTGGATGGAGGACGGAAAGATAAAGGTTCCTGATGATGAAACTTACCATATATTAGGTATACTTCATGAGTCATTAGGTCATGTAGGATGGAAAAGGATGAAGCACTGGTTGGATCAGCACCACTTTGAATTTCCTAATGGGAAAAAATTAAAAGAATTTTGAGGGAAAAGACTTCCTTGACGAACAATATCGGAGAGTTGTGAAGGTATTTGATATGCCTGTATGGTACAAAATACAGCCAGGAGCAGTGGAGAGAGAAGGAGCAGTGGAGAGAGAAGGAGCAGTGGAGAGAGAAGGAGCAGTGGAGAGAGAAGGAGCAGTGGAGAGAGAAGGAGCAGTGGAGAGAGAAGGCCCAGAGAATGATAATGGAAGGAAGGAATAGTACAGAAAAACTTCCGATAGACGGAAAATTTGAAGAATTAATCAATAACAACTCAAGGGATTGTGAGGGAACAGATTCCTGGGAGGAAATAGGGAGACAGTTATGAATGATGGAAAAAAGAAGGATAGGGGAAAACAGGGCAGAGTACGCTAGAAAAAAACGTGTTAAATGCTACACATTACAGTTGTTGCTTTACCCTAATGCATATGCAATTCAAGTATTGCAGACATGCTACGCAAATCAGCACGGAAGAGCTCCCACAGTTTAAACAAATTAATTTGACCTTATGACCTCAGCACCATACATATGTACTACCTAAGCCTCACAGGGCAGTGCTGTGAACTTCTCCTTCCCTCCAGCAGTTTCACCTCACAGCTCTAAATATAGATCTTCCCTGATGTTTCAGAGTCGCTCACACAGAGACGGAGAAGGCCTAAGGAGGACCATACATTTAAAGCTGCTATACCACAAACACCACCTCACTGCTTATGTCTGCACTTTAAACATATATTCACATATTAGATAAATTGGCGCTTTTGATTTTTGCATAAGTTTCCTGCCCTAAAACAGTTTTTGTGCCAAGTTTAGTGGGGCTTTTCATCTCTGTTTCAGGTTAGTGAAGAGGACAGAGATTTGTAGAAGAGGAGTAGATACACAGGTAAGATGGGAATAATAGAAGGAGTATTCAGGTGGTGGCATCAGGACAGGATACAGCTACATGTAGAACAGGTGGCAGCGGAGATTGAATTAGGGCAACAAATGCAGATCATGGGTCACGATTTGGACCTTATGAGAGTTACGCAGAATACACGATGGAAGTTGTGGAAATCAGTGCAGGCAAGAAATGAGAAGATAAATAAAATGTATATGAGGGAAATTGGATGGTGTTTCCCAGCGATTATTTGGCTATTTTTATTATTGGCAGTTGGGCTGCTGTCTGACCCAACATTATGAAGTGGAGCTAAATGTGACCCAAATTAAATCTTTCATGTCCTGAGTGTGTCCTCTGCTCCTGTCACTGTGTCCTGAGTGTGTCCTCTGCTCCTGTCACTGTCCTGAGTGTGTCCTCTGCTCCTGTCACTGTGTCCTGAGTGTGTCCTCTGCTCCTGTCACTGTGTCCTGAGTGTGTCCTCTGCTCCTGTCACTGTGTCCTGAGTGTGTCCTCTGCTCCTGTCACTGTGTCCTGAGTGTGTCCTCTGCTCCTGTCACTGTCCTGAGTGTGTCCTCTGCTCCTGTCACTGTCCTGAGTGTGTCCTCTGCTCCTGTCACTGTGTCCTGAGTGTGTCCTCTGCTCCTGTCACTGTCCTGAGTGTGTCCTCTGCTCCTGTCAGTGTGTCCTCTGCTCCTGTCACTGTCCTGAGTGTGTCTTCTGCTCCTGTCAGTGTGTCCTCTGCTCCTGTCACTGTGTCTTGAGTGTGTCCTCTGATCCTGTCACTGTCCTGAGTGTGTCCTCTGCTCCTGAGTGTGTCCTCTACTGCTGTCACTGTGTCCTGAGTGTGTCCTGCTGCTGTCAGTGTGTCCTCTGCTCCTGTCACTGTGTCCTGAGTGTGTCCTCTGCTCCTGTCACTGTGTCCTGAGTGTGTCCTCTGCTCCTGTCACTGTCCTGACTGTGTCCTCTGCTCCTGTCACTGTGTCCTGAGTGTGTCCTCTGCTCCTGTCACTGTGTCCTGAGTGTGTCCTCTGCTCCTGTCACTGTGTCCTGAGTGTGTCCTCTGCTCCTGTCACTGTGTCCTGAGTGTGTCCTCTGCTCCTGTCACTGTGTCCTGAGTGTGTCCTCTGCTCCTGTCACTGTGTCCTGAGTGTGTCCTCTGCTCCTGTCACTGTGTCCTGAGTGTGTCCTCTGCTCCTGTCACTGTGTCCTGAGTGTGTCCTCTGCTCCTGTCACTGTGTCCTGAGTGTGTCCTCTGCTCCTGTCACTGTCCTGAGTGTGTCCTCTGCTCCTGTCACTGTGTCCTGAGTGTGTCCTCTGCTCCTGTCACTGTGTCCTGAGTGTGTCCTCTGCTCCTGTCACTGTGTCCTCTGCTCCTGTCACTGTCCTGAGTGTGTCCTCTGCTCCTGTCACTGTGTCCTGAGTGTGTCCTCTGCTCCTGTCACTGTGTCCTGAGTGTGTCCTCTGCTCCTGTCACTGTGTCCTGAGTGTGTCCTCTGCTCCTGTCACTGTGTCCTGAGTGTGTCCTCTGCTCCTGTCACTGTGTCCTGAGTGTGTCCTCTGCTCCTGTCACTGTGTCCTGAGTGTGTCCTCTGCTCCTGTCACTGTGTCCTGAGTGTGTCCTCTGCTCCTGTCACTGTGTCCTGAGTGTGTCCTCTGCTCCTGTCACTGTGTCCTGAGTGTGTCCTCTGCTCCTGTCACTGTCCTGAGTGTGTCCTCTGCTCCTGTCAGTGTGTCCTGAGTGTGTCCTCTGCTCCTGTCACTGTGTCCTGAGTGTGTCCTCTGCTCCTGTCACTGTCCTGAGTGTGTCATCTGCTCCTGTCTCTGTGTTCTGAGTGTGCTATCTGCTACTGTCTGTGTCCTGAGTGTGTCCTCTGCTCCTGTCACTGTGTCCTGAGTGTGTCCTCTGCTCCTGTCACTGTCCTGAGTGTGTCATCTGCTCCTGTCACTGTGTCCTGAGTGTGTCCTCTGCTCCTGTCACTGTGTCCTGAGTGTGTCCTCTTCTCCTGTTTTTGTTTGCTTCGTGTGTTCTCTGCTCTTGTCACTGGGTCCTGAGTGTGTCCTCTGCTCCTGTGTCTGTGTCCTGAGTGTGTCCTCTGCTCCTGTCACTGTGTCCTGAGTGTGTCCTCTGCTCCTGTCACTGTCCTGAGTGTGTCCTCTGCTCCTGTCACTGTGTCCTGAGTGTGTCCTCTGCTCCTGTCACTGTGTCCTGAGAGTGTCCTTTTTTCCTGTCACTGTGTCCTGAGTGTGTCCTCCGATCCTGTCACTGTCCTGAGTGTGTCCTCTGCTCCTGTCAGTGTGTCCTGAGTGTGTCCTCTGCTCTTGTCACTGTCCTGAGTGTGTCCTCTGCTCCTGTCACTGTGTCCTGAGTGTGTCCTCTGCTCCTGTCACTGTCCTGAGTGTGTCCTCTGCTCCTGTCACTGTGTCCTGAGTGTGTCCTCTGCTCCTGTCACTGTCCTGAGTGTGTCCTCTGCTCCTGTCACTGTGTCCTGAGTGTGTCCTCTGCTCCTGTCACTGTCCTGAGTGTGTCCTCTGCTCCTGTCACTGTGTCCTGAGTGTGTCCTCTGCTCCTGTCACTGTGTCCTGAGTGTGTCCTCTGCTCCTGTCACTGTGTCCTGAGTGTGTCCTCTGCTCCTGTCACTGTCCTGAGTGTGTCCTCTGCTCCTGTCACTGTGTCCTGAGTGTGTCCTCTGCTCCTGTCACTGTGTCCTGAGTGTGTCCTCTGCTCCTGTCACTGTGTCCTGAGTGTGTCCTCTGCTCCTGTCACTGTCCTGAGTGTGTCCTCTGCTCCTGTCACTGTGTCCTGAGTGTGTCCTCTGCTCCTGTCACTGTGTCCTGAGTGTGTCCTCTGCTCCTGTCACTGTGTCCTGAGTGTGTCCTCTGCTCCTGTCATTGTGTCCTGAGTGTGTCCTCTGCTCCTGTCACTGTGTCCTGAGTGTGTCCTCTGCTCCTGTCACTGTGTCCTGAGTGTGTCCTCTGCTCCTGTCACTGTCCTGAGTGTGTCCTCTGCTCCTGTCACTGTGTCCTGAGTGTGTCCTGAGTGTGTCCTCTGCTCCTGTCACTGTGTCCTGAGTGTGTCCTCTGCTCCTGTCACTGTGTCCTGAGTGTGTCCTCTGCTCTTGTCACTGTGTCCTGAGTGTGTCCTCTGCTCCTGTCACTGTGTCCTGAGTGTGCCCTCTGCTCCTGTCACTGTCCTGAGTGTGTCCTCTGCTCCTGTCATTGTTTCCTGAGTGTGTCCTCTACTCCTGTCACTGTCCTGAGTGTGTCCTCTACTCCTGTCACTGTGTCCTGAGTGTGTCCTCTGCTCCTGTCACTGTGTCCTGAGTGTGTCCTCTGCTCCTGTCACTGTCCTGAGTGTGTCCTCTGCTCCTGTCAGTGTGTCCTGAGTGCTTCCTCTGCTACTGTCACTGTCCTGAGTGTGTCCTCTGCCCCTGTCACTGTCCTGAGTGTGTCCTCTTCTCCTGTCACTGTGTCCTGAGCGTGTCCTCTGCTCCTGTCACTGTGTCCCGAGTGTGTCCTCTGCTCCTATCACTGTGTCCTGAGTGTGTCCTCTGCTCCTGTCACTGTGTCCTGAGTGTGTCCTCTGCTCCTGTCACTGTCCTGAGTGTGTCCTCTACTCCTGTCACTGTGTCCTGAGTGTGTGCTCTGCCCTGAGTGTGTCCTCTGCTCCTGTCACTGTGTCCTGAGTGGGTCCTCTTGTCCTGTCACTGTGTCCTGAGTGTGTCCTCTGCTCCTGTCACTGTCCTGAGTGTGTCCTCTGCTCCTGTCACTGTGTCCTGAGTGTGTCCTCTGCTCCTGTCACTGTCCTGAGTGTGTCCTCTGCTCCTGTCACTGTGTCCTGAGTGTGTCCTCTGCTCCTGTCACTGTCCTGAGTGTGTCCTCTGCTCCTGTCACTGTGTCCTGAGTGTGTCCTCTGCTCCTGTCACTGTCCTGAGTGTGTCCTCTGCTCCTGTCAGTGTCCTGAGTGTGTCCTCTGCTCCTGTCACTGTCCTGAGTGTGTCCTCTGCTCCTGTCACTGTGTCCTGAGTGTGTCCTCTGCTCCTGTCACTGTGTCCTGAGTGTGTCCTCTGCTCCTGTCACTGTCCTGAGTGTGTCCTCTGCTCCTGTCACTGTGTCCTGAGTGTGTCCTCTGCTCCTGTCACTGTCCTGAGTGTGTCCTCTGCTCCTGTCACTGTGTCCTGAGTGTGTCCTCTGCTCCTGTCACTGTGTCCTGAGTGTGTCCTCTGCTCCTGTCACTGGCGAGAGTGTGTCCTCTGCTCCTGTCACTGTGTCCTGAGTGTGTCCTCTGCTCCTGTCACTGTGTCCTGAGTGTGTCCTCTGCTCCTGTCACTGTGTCCTGAGTGTGTCCTCTGCTCCTGTCACTGTGTCCTGAGTGTGTCCTCTGCTCCTGTCACTGTGTCCTGAGTGTGTCTTGCTCCTGTCACTGTCCTGAGTGTGTCCTCTGCTCCTGTCACTGTGTCCTGAGTGTGTCCTCTGCTCCTGTCACTGTGTCCTGAGTGTGTCCTCTGCTCCTGTCACTGTGTCCTGAGTGTGTCCTCTGCTCCTGTCACTGTCCTGAGTGTGTCCTCTTCTCCTGTCACTGTGTCCTGAGTGTGTCCTCTGCTCCTGTCACTGTGTCCTGAGTGTGTCCTCTGCTCCTGTCACTGTGTCCTGAGTGTGTCCTCTGCTCCTGTCATTGTGTCCTGAGTGTGTCCTCTGCTCCTGTCACTGTGTCCTGAGTGTGTCCTCTGCTCCTGTCACTGTGTCCTGAGTGTGTCCTCTGCTCCTGTCACTGTCCTGAGTGTGTCCTCTTCTCCTGTCACTGTGTCCTGAGTGTGTCCTCTGCTCCTGTCACTGTGTCCTGAGTGTGTCCTCTGCTCCTGTCACTGTCCTGAGTGTGTCCTCTTCTCCTGTCACTGTGTCCTGAGTGTGTCCTCTGCTCCTGTCACTGTGTCCTGAGTGTGTCCTCTGCTCCTGTCACTGTGTCCTGTGTGTGTCCTCTGCGCCTGAGTGTGTCCTCTGCTCCTGTCACTGTGTCCTGAGTGTGTCCTCTGCTCCTGTCACTGTGTCCTGAGTGTGTCCTCTGCTCCTGTCATTGTTTCCTCAGTGTGTCCTCTGCTCTTGTGACTGTGTCCTGAGTGTGTCCTCTGCTCCTGTCACTGTGTCCTGAGTGTGTCCTCTGCTCCTGTCACTGTGTCCCAAGTGTGTCCTCTGCTCCTGTCATTGTGTCGTGAGTGTGTCCTGTGCTCTTGTCTCTGTGTCCTGTGTGTGTCCTCTGCTTCTGTCTCTGTACTGAGTGTGTCCTCTGCTCCTGTCACTGTCCTGAGTGTGTCCTCTGCTCCTGTCATTGTGTCCTGAGTGTGTCCTCTGCTCCTGTCACTGTCCTGAGTGGGTCCTCTGCTCCTGTCACTGTGTCCTGAGTGTGTCCTCTTCTCCTGTCACTGTGTCCTGAGTGTGTCTTCTGCTCCTGTCAGTGTGTCCTGAGTGTGTCCTCTCCTCCTGTCACTGTCCTGAGTGTGTCCTCTGCTCCTGTCACTGTGTCCTGAGTGTGTCCTCTGCTCCTGTCACTGTCCTGAGTGTGTCCTCTGCTCCTGTCACTGTGTCCTGAGTGTGTCCTCTGCTCCTGTCACTGTCCTGAGTGTGTCCTCTGCTCCTGTCACTGTGTCCTGAGTGTGTCCTCTGCTCCTGTCACTGTCCTGAGTGTGTCCTCTGCTCCCGCCACTGTTTCCTGAGTGTGTCCACTGCTACTTTCACTGTACTGAGTGTGTCCTCTGCTCCTGTCACTGTGTCCTGAGTGTGTCCTCTGCTCCTGTCACTGTCCTGAGTGTGTCCTCTGCTCCTGTCACTGTGTCCTGAGTGTGTCCTCTGCTCCTGTCACTGTGTCCTGAGTGTGTCCTCTGCTCCTGTCAGTGTGTCCTGAGTGTGTCCTCTGCTCCTGTCACTGTGTCCTGAGTGTGTCCTCTGCTCCTGTCACTGTCCTGAGTGTGTCCTCTGCTCCTGTCACTGTGTCCTGAGTGTGTCCTCTCCTCCTGTCACTGTGTCCTGAGTGTGTCCTCTGCTCCTGTCAGTGTGTCCTGAGTGTGTCCTCTGCTCCTGTCAGTGTGTCCTGAGTGTGTCCTCTGCTCCTGTCACTGTGTCCTGAGTGTGTCCTCTGCTCCTGTCACTGTGTCCTGAGTGTGTCCTCTGCTCCTGTCACTGTCCTGAGTGTGTCCTCTGCTCCTGTCACTGTGTCCTGAGTGTGTCCTCTGCTCCTGTCACTGTGTCCTGAGTGTGTCCTCTGCTCCTGTCACTGTGTGCTGTGTGTGTCCTCTGCGCCTGAGTGTGTCCTCTGCTCCTGTCACTGTGTCCTGAGTGTGTCCTCTGCTCCTGTCACTGTGTCCTGAGTGTGTCCTCTGCTCCTGTCGCTGTGTCCTCAGTGTGTCCTCTGCTCCTGTCACTGTGTCCTGAGTGTGTCCTCTGCTCCTGTCACTGTCCTGAGTGTGTCCTCTGCTCCTGTCACTGTGTCCTGAGTGTGTCTTCTGCTCCTGTCACTGTGTCCTGAGTGTTTCCTCTTTTCCTGTCACTGTGTCCTGATTGTGTCCTCTGCTCCTGTCACTGTCCTGAGTGTGTCCTCTGCTCCTGTCAGTGTGTCCTGAGTGTGTCCTCTGCTCCTGTCACTGTCCTGAGTGTGTCCTCTGCTCCTGTCACTGTGTCCTGAGTGTGTCCTCTGCTCCTGTCACTGTCCTGAGTGTGTCCTCTGCTCCTGTCACTGTGTCCTGAGTGTGTCCTCTGCTCCTGTCACTGTGTCCTGAGTGTGTCCTCTGCTCCTGTCACTGTCCTGAGTGTGTCCTCTGCTCCTGTCACTGTCCTGTGTGTGTCCTCTGCTCCTGTCACTGTCCTGAGTGTGTCCTCTGCTCCTGTCACTGTGTCCTGAGTGTGTCCTCTGCTCCTGTCACTGTGTCCTGAGTGTGTCCTCTGCTCCTGTCACTGTCCTGAGTGTGTCCTCTGCTCCTGTCACTGTGTCCTGAGTGTGTCCTCTGCTCCTGTCACTGTGTCCTGAGTGTGTCCTCTGCTCCTGTCACTGTGTCCTGAGTGTTTCCACTGCTCCTGTTACAGTGTCCTGAATGTGTCCTCTTCTCCTGTCACTGTGTCCTGAGTGTGTCCTCTGCTCCTGTCAGTGTGTCCTGAGTGTGTCCTCTGCTCCTGTCAGTGTGTCCTGAGTGTGTCCTCTGCTCCTGTCACTGTGTCCTGAGTGTGTCCTCTGCTCCTGTCACTGTGTCCTGAGTGTGTCCTCTGCTCCTGTCACTGTCCTGAGTGTGTCCTCTACTCCTGTCACTGTGTCCTGAGTGTGTCCTCTGCTCCTGTCACTGTGTCCTGAGTGTGTCCTCTGCTCCTGTCACTGTGTCCTGTGTGTGTCCTGGTGCCCTGAGTGTGTCCTCTGCTCTTGTCACTGTGTTCTGAGTGTGTCCTCTGCTCCTGTCACTGTGTCCTGAGTGTGTCCTCTGCTCCTGTCACTGTGTTCTGAGTGTGTCCTCTGCTCTGGTCACTGTGTCCTGAGTGTGTCCTCTGCTCCTGTCACTGTCCTGAGTGTGTCCTCTGCTCCTGTCACTGTGTCCTGAGTGTGTCTTCTGCTCCTGTCACTGTGTCCTGAGTGTTTCCTCTTTTCCTGTCACTGTGTCCTGAGTGTGTCCTCTGCTCCTGTCACTGTCCTGAGTGTGTCCTCTGCTCCTGTCAGTGTGTCCTGAGTGTGTCCTCTGCTCCTGTCACTGTCCTGAGTGTGTCCTCTGCTCCTGTCACTGTGTCCTGAGTGTGTCCTCTGCTCCTGTCACTGTCCTGAGTGTGTCCTCTGCTCCTGTCACTGTGTCCTGAGTGTGTCCTCTGCTCCTGTCACTGTGTCCTGAGTGTGTCCTCTGCTCCTGTCACTGTCCTGAGTGTGTCCTCTGCTCCTGTCACTGTGTCCTGAGTGTGTCCTCTGCTCCTGTCACTGTCCTGAGTGTGTCCTCTGCTCCTGTCACTGTGTCCTGAGTGTGTCCTCTGCTCCTGTCACTGTGTCCTGAGTGTGTCCTCTGCTCCTGTCACTGTCCTGAGTGTGTCCTCTGCTCCTGTCACTGTGTCCTGAGTGTGTCCTCTGCTCCTGTCACTGTGTCCTGAGTGTGTCCTCTGCTCCCGTCATTGTGTCCTGAGTGTGTCCTCTGCTCCTGCCACTGTGTCCTGAGTGTGTCCTCTGCTCCTGTCACTGTGTCCTGAGTGTGTCCTCTGCTCCTGTCACTGTCCTGAGTGTGTCCTCTTCTCCTGTGATTGTGTCCTGAGTGTGTCCTCTGCTCCTGTCACTGTGTCCTGAGTGTGTCCTCTGCTCCTGTCACTGTGTCCCAAGTGTGTCCTCTGCTCCTGTCATTGTGTCCTGAGTGTGTGTTCTGTTCTTGTCACAGTGTCCTGAGTGTGTCCTCTGCTCCTGTCACTGTCCTGAGTGTGTCCTCTGCTCCTGTCACTGTCCTGAGTGTGTCCTCTGCTCCTGTCATTGTTTCCTGAGTGTGTCCTCTGCTCCTGTCACTGTCCTAAGTGTGTGCTCTGCTCCTGTCACTGTGTCCTAAGTGTGTCCTCTTCTCCTGTAACTGTCCTGAGTGTGTCTTCTGCTCCTGTCACTGTGTCCTGAGTGTGTCCTCTTCTCCTGTAACTGTCCTGAGTGTGTCTTCTGCTCCTGTCACTGTGTCCTGAGTGTGTCCTCTGCTCCTGTCACTGTCCTGAGTGTGTCCTCTGCTCCTGTCACTGTGTCCTGAGTGTGTCCTCTGCTCCTGTCACTGTCCTGAGTGTGTCCTCTGCTCCTGTCACTGTGTCCTGAGTGTGTCCTCTGCTCCTGTCACTGTCCTGAGTGTGTCCTGGTCCAGTCACAGTGTCCTGAGTGTGTCTTGCGACTGACACTGTCCTGAGTGTGTCCTCTGCTCCTGTCACTGTGTCCTGAGTGTGTCCTCTGCTCCTGTCACTGTCCTGAGTGTGTCCTCTGCTCCTGTCACTGTGTCCTGAGTGTGTCCTCTGCTCCTGTCACTGTGTCCTGAGTGTGTCCTCTGCTCCTGTCAGTGTGTCCTGAGTGTGTCCTCTGCTCCTGTCACTGTGTCCTGAGTGTGTCCTCTGCTCCTGTCACTGTCCTGAGTGTGTCCTCTGCTCCTGTCACTGTGTCCTTACTGTGTCCACTCCTCATGTCACCGTGTCCTGAGTGTGTCCTCTGCTCCTGTCAGTGTGTCCTGAGTGTGTCCTCTGCTCCTGTCAGTGTGTCCTGAGTGTGTCCTCTGCTCCTGTCACTGTCCTGAGTGTGTCCTCTGCTCCTGTCACTGTGTCCTGAGTGTGTCCTCTGCTCCTGTCACTGTCCTGAGTGTGTCCTCTGCTCCTGTCACTGTGTCCTGAGTGTGTCCTCTGCTCCTGTCACTGTGTCCTGAGTGTGTCCTCTGCTCCTGTCACTGTCCTGAGTGTGTCCTCTGCTCCTGTCACTGTCCTGAGTGTGTCCTCTGCTCCTGTCACTGTGTCCTGAGTGTGTCCTCTGCTCCTGTCACTGTGTCCTGAGTGTGTCCTCTGCTCCTGTCACTGTCCTGAGTGTGTCCTCTGCTCCTGTCACTGTAAAAGGACTAAACCAGGTCTAAAGCAGGACTGAAGAAGGTCTAGATCAGGTCTAAAATATGTCTAAAGCAGGAATAAAACATGACAATAGCAGGTCTAAAATAGGTCTAGAAAAGGACTAAAGAAGGTCGAAAGAAGGAGTAAAAGAGGTCTAAACCAGGTCTAAAGCAGGACTAAAACAAGACTAAACCATGTCTAAACCAGGTCTAAAGCAGGACTCAACCAAGTTTAAATCAGGTCTAAAGAAGTTCTAAAACAGGTCTAAAGCAGGACTAAACCAGCACTAAAGAAGGTCTAAAACAGGACTATAGCAGGACTAAAGAAGTTCTAGACCAGGACAAAAGAAGGTTTAAAGCAGGACTAAACCAGGTCTTAATCAGGTATAAAGCAGGTCTAAAGCAGGACTAAACCAGGTCTAAACCAGGACTAAAGAAGGTCTGGACCACGACTAAAGAAGGTCTAAAACAGGAATGAACCAGGTCTAAAGCAGTTCTGAAGCAGAACTAAAGCAGTTCTAAAGCAGAACTAAAACAGGTCTAAAGCAGGTCTTAAGCAGGCCTAAAACAGGTCTACAGTAGGTTTAAAGCTGGACTAAAACAGGTCTAAAACAGGTCTAAAACAGGTCTAAAGCAGGTCCAAAGCAGGACTAAAACAGGACTAATGCAGGTCGAAAGCAAAACGAAAGCAGGTCTAAAGCAGGACTAAAGAAGGTCTAAATAAGGTCTAAAGCAGGACTAAAGCAGGTTTAAAAGGACTAAACCAGGTTTAAAGTACTAAAGCAGGTCTAAAACAGGTCTAGACCGGGACTAAAGCAAGTCTAAAGCAGGACTAAAGCAGGTCTAAAACAGGTCTAAAGCAGGTCTAAAGAAGAACTAAAAAAGGTCTAAAACAGGTCTAAAGAAGGATTAAAACAGTACTAAACCAGGCCAAAAGCAAGTCTAAAGCAAGACTAAACCAGGACTAAAGATGGTCTAAAACAGGACTAAAGCAGATTTAAAGCATGACTAAAGCAGAACTAAAGCAGGACTAAACCAGGTCTAAACCAGGACTAAAGAAGGTCTAGACCAGGACGAAAGAAGGTCTAAAACAGGACTAAAGGAGGTCTAGAGCAGGACTAAAGAAAGTCTAAAACAGAACTAAAGTAGGTTTAAAGCAGGACTAAAACAGGTGTCGTGACCTGGCTCAGGGAAATGACAAATGGACGCCAAACAACGAAATATACCAAAATTAATTCGATTTATTTAAATTAAGATGAATCAAATAAAGGAAATGATATAACGATGAGATGTGACTGTCTGTAACATCAGTAGTGTAGAGGGGTGAATGAGTGAGTGGTCCTGGTGTATGAAGTGTTGTATATGTAAAACTAAAATAAAAGGCTAACAAAGGGCTAAGGCGGTGCAGCGCAGGTGACGGCCTCGAGAGAGCGAGAGAGCGAGCGGCAGTAGGCGGGACTTTAAATAGGTGCAGCACGTCGGGCCCAGACGCACCACACACACCTAAGTCCACCCACAGCTTCACCTGAAATAAACAGACGCACAGGCAGCGCCACACACACGCCCACTTGTAGGAAGGGGTCGTGACAAAGGTCTAAAGCAGGACTAAAGAAGGTCTAAAACAGGACTAAAGCAGGTTTAAAGCAGGATTAAAACAGGTCTAAAACAGGTCTAAGGCAGGACTAAAGCAGGTCTAAAGCAGGACTAAAGCAGGTCAAAAGCAGGAATAAAGAAGGTCTAGACCAAGACTAAAGCAAGTCTAAAGTAGGACGAAAATTAGTCTAAAGCAGGATTAAACCAGGTCTAAAACAGGTCTAAAGCAGGACTAAAAGCAGGTCTAAAGCAGGTCTAATGCAGGACTAAAGCAGGTCTAAAGCAGGACTAAAAGCAGGTCTAAAGCAGGAGTAAAGAAGGTCTAGATCAAGACTAAAGCAAGTCTAAAGTAGGACGAAAATTAGTCTAAAGCAGGTCTAAAGCAGGTCTAAAGCAGGAATAAAACAGGACTAAAGCAGGTCTAAAGCAGGTCTAAAGCAGGACTAAAGCAGGTGTAAAACAGGACTAAAAGCAGGTCTAAAGCAGGACTAAAGAAGGTCTAGACCAAGACTAAAGCAAGTATAAAGTAGGATGAAAATGAGTCTAAAGCAGGATTAAACCAGGTCTAAAACAGGTCTAAAGCAGGACTAAAACAGGTCTAAAGCAGGTCTAAAGCAGGTCTAAAGCAGGACTAAACCAGGTCTAAACCAGCAGTATAGAAGGTCTAAAACAGGTCTAAAGCAGGACTAAACCAGGTCTAAACCAGCACTAAAGAAGGTTTAAAGCAGGACTAAATCAGGTCCTAATCAGGTAGAAAGCAGGTCTAAAGTAGGACTAAACCAGGTCTAAACCAGGACTAAAGAAGGTCTGGACCACGACTAAAGAAGGTCTAAAACAGGAATGAACCAGGTCTAACACAGGTCTACACTAGGTTTAAAGCAGGTCTAAACCAGGACTAAAAGTAGGTCTAAAGCAGGTCTAAACCAGGACTAAAAGCAGGTCTAAAGCAGGTCTAAAAGTAGGTCTAAAGCAGGTCTAAACCAGGATTAAAAGCAGGTCTAAAGCAGGTCTAAAGCAGGACTAAAGCAGGTCTAAAGCAGGACTAAAGCAGGTCTAAAGCAGGACTAAAAGCAGGTCTAAAGCAGGAATAAAACAGGACTAAAGCAGGTCTAAAGCAGGTCTAAAGCAGGACTAAAGCAGGTCTAAAGCAGGTCTAAAGCAGGACTAAAGCAGGACTAAAGCAGGTGTAAAACAGGACTAAAGAAGGTCTAGACCAAGACTAAAGCAAGTATAAAGTAGGATGAAAATGAGTCTAAAGCAGGATTAAACCAGGTCTAAAACAGGTCTAAAGCAGGATTAAAACAGGTCTAAAGCAGGTCTAAAGCAGGTCTAAAGCAGGATTAAAACAGGACTAAACCAGGTCTAAAGTAGGACTAAAACCAGGTCTAAAACAGGAGTAAAGAAGGTCTAGACCATGACTAAAGCAAGTATAAAGTAGGATGAATATGTGTCTAAAGCAGAACTAAAGCAGGACTAAACCAGGTCTAAACCAGGACTCAAACAGGTCTAAAGCAGGTCTAAAGCAGGTCTAAAGTAGGACTAAAGCAGGTCTACATCAGGATTAAAACAGGCCTAAAACAGGTCTAAAGAATGTCTAAAGCAGGCCTAAAACAGGTCTAAAACAGGTCTAAAGCAGGTCTAAAGCAGGTCTAAAACATGTCTAAATCAGGACTAAAACAGGTCTAAAGCAGGTCTAAAGCAGGTATAAAACAGGTCTAAAGCAGGTCTAAAGCAGGTCTAAAGCAGGTCTAAAGCAGGTCTAAAGCAGGACTTAACCATGTCTAAACCAGCACTATAGAAGGTCTAAAACAGGACTAAAGCAGGACTAAAGAAGGTCTAAAGCAGGATTAAAACATAACAAAACCAGGTCTAAAGCAAGATTAAAGCAGGTCTAGATCAGAATTAAAACAGGCCTAAAACAGGTCGAAAGCAGGTCTTAAGCAGGCCTAAAACAGGTCTACAGTAGGTTTAAAGCTGGACTAAAACAGGTCTAAAGCAGGTCCAAAGCAGGACTAAAACAGGTCTAATGCAGGTCGAAAGCAGAACTAAAGCAGGACTAAAGAAGGTCTAAATAAGGTCTAAAGCAGGACTAAAGCAGGATTAAAAAGGATTAAACCAGGTTTAAAGTAGGACTAAAGCAGGTCTAGACCAGGATTAAAGCATGTCTAAAGAAGGACTAAAACAGGACTAAAGAATGTCTACACCAGGTCTAAAATTTGTCTAAAACAGGAATAAAACAGGACTAAAGCAGGTTTAAAACAGGTCTAATGCAGGTCGAAAGCAGAACTAAAGCAGGACTAAAGAAGGTCTAAATAAGGTCTAAAGCAGGACTAAAGTAGGATTAAAAAGGATTAAACCAGGTCTAAAGTAGGACTAAAGCAGGTCTAGACCAGGATTAAAGCATGTCTAAAGAAGGACTAAAACAGGACTAAAGAATGTCTAGACCAGGTCTAAAATTTGTCTAAAACAGGAATAAAACAGGACTAAAGCAGGTTTAAAACAGGTCTAAAGCAGGACTAAAAGCAGGTCTAAAGCAGGAGTAAAGAAGGTCTAGATCAAGACTAAAGCAAGTCTAAAGTAGGACGAAAATTAGTCTAAAGCAGGATTAAACCAGGTCTAAAACAGGTCTAAAGCAGGACTAAAAGCAGGTCTAAAGCAGGTCTAAGGCAGAACTAAAGCAGGTCTAAAGCAGGACTAAAAGCAGGTCTAAAGCAGGAGTAAAGAAGGTCTAGATCAAGACTAAAGCAAGTCTAAAGTAGGACGAAAATTAGTCTAAAGCAGGATTAAACCAGGTCTAAAACAGGTCTAAAGCAGGACTAAAAGCAGGTCTAAAGCAGGTCTAAGGCAGAACTAAAGCAGGTCTAAAGCAGGACTAAAAGCAGGTCTAAAGCAGGAGTAAAGAAGGTCTAGATCAAGACTAAAGCAAGTATAAAGTAGGATGAAAATGAGTCTAAAGCAGGATTAAACCAGGCCTAAAACAGGTCTAAAGCAGGACTAAAACAGGTCTAAAGCAGGTCTAAAGCAGGTCTAAAGCAGGACTAAACCAGGTCTAAACCAGCAGTATAGAAGGTCTAAAACAGGTCTAAAGCAGGACTAAACCAGGTCTAAACCAGCACTAAAGAAGGTTTAAAGCAGGACTAAATCAGGTCCTAATCAGGTATAAAGCAGGTCTAAAGCAGGACTAAACCAGGTCTAAACCAGGACTAAAGAAGGTCTGGACCACGACTAAAGAAGGTCTAAAGCAGGACTAAAGCAGGTCTAAACCAACACTATAGAAGTTCTAAAACAGGTCTAAAGCAGGACTAAACCAGCACTAAAGAAGGTCTAAAACAGGACTATAGCAGGACTAAAGAAGTTCTAGACCAGGACAAAAGAAGGTTTAAAGCAGGACTAAATCAGGTCCTAATCAGGTATAAAGCAGGTCTAAAGCAGGACTAAACCAGGTCTAAACCAGGACTAAAGAAGGTCTGGACCACGACTAAAGAAGGTCTAAAACAGGAATAAACCAGGTCTAACACAGGTCTACACTAGGTTTAAAGCAGGTCTAAAACAGGACTAAAAGCAGGTCTAAAGCAGGACTAAAAGCAGGTCTAAAACAGGTCTAAAGCAGATCTAAAGCAGGTCTAAAGCAGGTCTAAAGCAGGACTAAGCCAGGTCTAAAACAGGTCTAAAGCAGGATTAAAACAGGTCTAAAGCAGGTCTAAAGCAGGTCTAAAGCAGGATTAAAACAGGACTAAACCAGGTCTAAAGTAGGACTAAAGCAGGTCTACATCAGGATTAAAACAGGCCTAAAACAGGTCTAAAGAATGTCTAAAGCAGGCCTAAAACAGGTCTACAGTAGGTTTAAAGCAGGACTAAAACAGGTCTAAGGCAAGACTAAAACAGGTCTAAAGCAGGTCTAAAACAGGTCTAAAGCAGGACTAAAGCAGGTCTAAAGCAGGTCTAAAGCAGGACTAAACCAGGTCTAAACCAGCACTATAGAAGGACTAAAACAGGTCTAAAGCAGGACTAAAGAAGGTCTAAAGCAGGATTAAAACATAACAAAACCAGGTCTAAAGCAAGATTAAAGCAGGTCTAGATCAGAATTAAAACAGGCCTAAAACAGGTCGAAAGCAGGTCTTAAGCAGGCCTAAAACAGGTCTAAAGCAGGTCCAAAGCAGGACTAAAACAGGTCTAAATCAGGTCTAAATCAGGTCTAAAGCAGGTCTAAAGCAGGACTTAACCATGTCTAAACCAGCACTATAGAAGGTCTAAAACAGGTCTAAATCAGGTCCAAAGCAGGACTAAAACATGTCTAAAGCAGGTCTAAAGCAGAACTAAAGCAGGACTAAAGAAGGTCTAAAGATGGTCTAAAGCAGGACTAAAGTAGGATTAAAAAGGATTAAAGCAGGTCTAGACCAGGACTAAAGCAAGTCTAAAGCAGGTCTAAAGCATGTCTAAAGAAGGACTAAAACAGGACTAAAGAATGTCTAGACCAGGTCTAAAATTTGTCTAAAACAGGAATAAAACAGGACTAAAGCAGGTCTAAAGCAGGACTAAAGCAGGTCTAAAACAGGTCTAAATCGCGCGGTGCCCTAATGTAAGTGAATGAGGCGACTATTTTATTTTCAATTTCAAATCTAGGCATAGGCATTTTCATACATGAAAACCTGTATGCTATATATATATATATATATATATATATATATACATATATATATATATATACACACACATATATATATATATATATATATATATATATATATATTTTCCCTCGGAAGGGCAACTTCAGTCGAGGAGGCCATAGGGCAGTTGCCTGGGCAACCAAAGCAACCCCTCTGCACGTCCCTGGTCACAACTACACAAACATATGATTTGTGTTAAAGAAGTTCCATTTCTGTTCTGTGCTGTAGTGAGAACTCACTGCAGCTCAAATCCTGTTATCTCAGCCTACATCATCAGAGGTATAATACTCCTTACAATGAAAGCAAAGTCAAAACATGTACAATAGAAATCCTCCAGCTAAGATTGTCCTGACCAAGACTTACCAAGACCAAGCTTAAGATCTGAAGATGTGTCCCTGCGGTGGGTCAAATGCAGAGGACACATGAAGTGAACCTTAACCATAACCTTAACCATAGTGAGACCGGACAGCACCATGGCGGTGTCCTGAGGTTCATGTCTCTGTGCTGCTCTGTACTGTAAAGAAACTTCTCCAGTGTTTATGGCAAGCCATTTTAACATTTAATAGCAAAGTTTGACTATCCAGAATGAACATTGTTGATATCAACAATGTCCTTCTGACTAGTCATAATTACATTTTGGATAGTCGAAATTGTCATTCAAGATATCTGTAACGTAATTGTTACTAGTCGAAATGATAGATAGAGATATCTGTAATTCAGTTTTCACTAGGAAAAATTGAATTACAGATATCTACAATTACGTCATTGAAACCGACATTCCACTCGTCACACATCTTAAATGGCAATTGAGGATATCTGTAATTCAGTTTTGACCAGGCAGAATGAAAGTTAAAGATATCTCAAACGTCATTATGACTAGTGTAAATTATTGTGCATGACGTTGCTCTATTTTAGATATACACAAATACGTAATATCCTTTCCCCGCCAAAATCAAAGAGGAAGTGGGTTCATTTCTCTATGGTGAATGCAGAGAACGTTGAAAGACTGGTGAAGGGAAGAAGAAAAGCAGCCATGGCCTTGGGTGTTATTGAAAAGGCCACTAAAAAATGGCACGAAATTGAACGAGCCCTCGCGCAGGGGATTTGCGGAGAGAGGGAGCGTCGTTGTGTTGAAAACTGTGAAAGAAATCTCCGAAGAATTGAACATTTGCTGTCCCCAGACACAAATAACGAACTGAAGAGCAGTTAAACACGGGCAGCAGCATTAAATAGTCTGTTAAAGACGCCTTCCCCGTCTGGCCGCTCCGACATGTTTCCTACAAGTAAATATTGAACACAACAGGTGGACGAAGGCGCTCTGCTCCCGCCAAAAGTGGGGGTGGGAGTAGGGGGTCATTTGCATACAGATATCTGCAATGTTATTTCGCCTGGTCAAAACTCTAATTCAAGATATCTGTAATTACATTTTGACTAGGCAGAATTAACTTTACAGATATCTCCAATTTCAGATATCTCTAATTAAAATTCAGTTCAAGATATCTATAACTTGATAATAGATCTCTACAATTACATTATGACTATCCCTAACTCCAATTTGAGATATCTACAATGTAATTTCGACTAGTCATAATTCCAGTTACAGATATCTACAACTTCATTTCGCCGAGTCAAAACTTAATTTAAGACATCTGAAAAGGAACATATAGATATCTTGAATTGAACTAAATTAAAGATATCTTGAACTGAAGTTATGACTAGTCAAAATCAAATTGTAGATATCTCAAACTGGAATTACAGATATCTATAATTCAGTTGCGGATATCCGTAATTCACATAATGGATATCTGAAACTGAATTGTAGATATCCGTAATGATGAACCCCATACAAATGAATGGCAAAAGTGACGTAATTTGCCCTAGGAAGAATTTCCTTCTGGATATCTGAAATGACAATTACGGATAGGAAGAATGTAGTTGCGGATATCCGAAATGTTCTTTTTGACTAGGCAAAACTGAATTACAGATATCTGCAATACATATCCAGTTTAGCTATTAAATGTTAAAATGGCTTGCCATAAGTGTTGGACTCTAGTGTTAAGCCTCTTCCCTTCAATGATCAGTCCACTGTGGGTTGGGAAAGTTCATTTTCTACATGAACTAGATCAAAGGTCAGTTCACAAATTTCGAAATGAACTCGTTTGTTCATAGTTCCTAATTATTTATAGTTAATAGTTAGTTCATAGTTCCAAAAAATGAACTAGTTCATAGTTCTTTTTCAATATGTTGCTGTTATCATGTTTCAATATCACGCCAAAGCCCATAGAACCACAGACAGCAATTCTTTTATCAGTGAAACTATTCGGGTCGAGGATCTGTCGTGTCTGTCTTTTAATTCTGTACGTGTTTCATGAACCTTGAAAGTTTCGCCGTGTGCTTCAGTTCAATGTGTCGTTTTAAGTTTGCTGTTGATGCGACTGAAGTGCGGATTTTCTTTTCAAAGGCGGTCGGCAAAGCAGGTAAATGTGAGGTTCTTCCCTTGTTCTAGAGTCTTTTAAATGTGCACATGATGAATCCTTGTTTCTCCTGCTCCAGTCGCCTCCGTGCTGTGCCTTTGTTCTGTCTCGTTTTGATGACGTGACAGAACAATAATAAAGTATGCGGATGATTCTGTTATTGTGAGTTTGCTTCAGAAAAATGAAAACCAACATGGGCCAGTTGTTGAGGACTTTGCAAAGTGGTGTGAGGAGTCATATCTACATCTTAATGTGTCCAAAACGAAGGATATGCTTATTGACTTTCGGAAAAGTGCTCCTCAGAATGATGTGACGTACATAAAGGGGCCGTCAGCTTAGTGTGTCGACTCTTATAAGTATCTTGGAACACTCATTGATTCGAAACTGAGCTTTGATGATAATTGTGCTGCTGTGCGTAAAAGAGGCACCAACACCTTCATCGTCTGAGGAAATTGTCCTTCTGCCGTGTAGATAGAACCACGAGGACACTGTTCTATAAGACGTTCATGGAATCAGTTTGAACTTTTTCACTGGTCTCATGGTTTGGAAGCATCTCTGCTAAAAACAAGAACTCCCTGAATCAGTTGATTAAATGGGCGAGTTTAAGGTGATGGTCCATCCTCAGAACAGCCTGGACTCACTGTACTCAGGACAGTTACAGCGGATGTCCCAGAATATTCTTCATGATACGCAACATCCTCTAAATTCAGAGTTTAAGCTACTTCCCTCTGGTCAGAGGTTTTCAGTTCCAAGATCAAGAACAAATCGCTTTAAAATGAGTTTCGTTCCAGCTGCTGTTGTATTTATGAATAAATTGTAATTTATTTATTTATCATGTTTTTGATATAGTCCATATGTATTGCAATTTTTAGCTCAGTCAGATGAATTCTTTTATTTATGGAACAACCACTCTGCACTGGAGAACTGCAACACTTTATTTATATTTATATTTGTATTTTTATTGGTGTTTATTGTGCAGAATGTGGATGAATGAAATGTGGGACCAGCCTCTCAAATCTGCAAAGCAAATTTACCTACGGGTACAAATAAAGCCTAACCTAACCTAACCTAACCTAACGTATGCGGTGATGCGACACTGGTGGCTCGTGTTGTTAGCGGGGTTTTCACCCGGAACACTAACAAATTCTCGCATCCCACTGAATGAAGTTAAATAGATGGTGAATGCCGTTCACGGACACCAGAATAACGCGTTCACAGTTCGTTTATCAGGCGGTAAATACAGTACGTTCAGTTCTCATTCGCTCAGAATAACAACACTGGGGCCACTGCTGTTTATTCGGCAACAGTTTTTTAAAATAATTGAAAATATTTTACGAGTGCACATTTTATTTCATGTATTTATGTTTCATGGTTTAACACCTCAGCTCAGCTCCTCTAGACTTCCACTGGCCTCTCTCATCTCTCCATTCTCCCCCTCTCCTCTCCCTTTCTGCCACCCCCTCTTTTCCTCTCTCCTCTGAATACTCTCTCGTTTCCTCTCTTCCTTCCTGTCTCTCTTTCTCTCTCTTCCTCTTCTCTCCTTCCCTCTCATCTCTCCCTCTCTTTTGCCTTCCTTTCCCTCCCGCGCCCGTCTCTCCCTTCTTTCCTTTCCTCTCTCATTCTGACTCCACAGCCCCCTCACTGCTCTGTCTTGTCTCTCTCTCTCTCTATCCTCCCCCTTTCTCTCATCCCACTCTCTATTTCTCCTCTATGTCCTACTCTCTCTCTTTCTCGCTCTCCTTTGCAAATGGACCCGTTCCAAATATAGCCCTGGCTGCAGGACGGAAATAGCCTGAAGAGAGCACAGAAATTAGAGGAGAAGAGGATGATGAGGAGAGTCCAGGAGGGAAAGGAGGGAGAGAGAGAGAGCAAGAGAAAGGATGGAGAGAAATTAAAGCAAGTCCAGAGGGGGGTGGGAGAAAGAGAACGAGAGGAGAAATACGTGGACAGGTAGTGATGAGGGTCCAGCAGGGAGAGAGGGAAAAAAGGATGGAAAGAACGGAGAGAGGATAAATTAAAGGAGAAGGGGATGAGGAGAGTCCCAGAGGGAGAGACAGAAAAAGACAAATGATGGAGGGAATGGAGAGAGAGAAACCAGAGAAAGAGGAGAGAAGGATAAGGACAGTCCAGGGGAGCGAGAGATGGGGGGATGAAGAGCAACAAAGAGAGAGGACAGAGGGAAAGTGGCAAAAGGGACAGGAAAGAAAGAAGGGAGAAAGGGGGCAGGAGAAAGGAGAGGAGGAAGAGAGACTAGAGAGAGAGAAAAGGAGAGGGGGAAGAGAGAAGAGAAGAGAGAGGGAAAGTGGAGAGACAGTAAAGGCACAGGAGGGGAGGAAGAGAGAGAGTAGGAAGGGAGAGAGAAAGGGTCAAAGAGAGGAGGAAGGAGGGTGAAGAGGAAGGGGGAAAGGGTTAGAGAGGAGAAAGAAAGAAGGGACAGAGAATCAGAATCAGAATGTTTTTTATTGCCATATGAGTGAACAGGTTCACAACATTAGGAAATTGCTGTGGTACTTGGAGCAGGATGTAGACAAACACTGACATGCAACAAATAAAATAGAATAAAATAAAGTAGAAAAAAAAGCTAAAATATAACAACAAAATTTACAAATTACAGCACATGTGTCAAACATGCGGCCCGGGGGCCAGATCCGGCCCTCCAAGACCTTTAATCTGGCCCTCGGCTGATTTTTCTATTAAAATACTTAAAATTTTCAGATTTTTCTGTTAATTTTCTGCACCGTTTAGCATAGCAGCGTCTCCGGCGTTTCTGTACGTTGCGACTCCCACCAGAGCAGCACAAATGAAGACTTTCCTCTTTCCAAACGCTCTTAAAGGACGATCGTTTTGACTGTCGACCGTGACCCTCATCAGCAAAATGTCAAAAAATGAGAAAAGCAGATGCTGAGTTCAGGATTTCCCAAGAAAAATAGTCTAATTCTTATTTGTTGACAGAGGTGAATGGGAAATCTGTGCTCAGTGTGTTTGGAACAAGTGGCGTTGCTCGAGGAATATAATCTTAAACACCACTACGAGACACGGAGAAAAATACAATAACTTGAAGAGAGAACTGAGTTTTCTGATCCGGCCCTTTTGGGATCAAAGTAGTTTGCATACGGCCCCCGGACCAAAATGAGTTTGACACCCCTGATTTACAGGAATATAATAATATAGAGTATAAGAGTGCAGGTAATGATCAGTGCAAAACAGGCAGGTGTGAAAACACAGGGTCATGTGACAGGAGCAGAGTGGGGGGTGGGACCAGTCCGAGTGTTATTAGAGATGAGAGAGAGTGAGGAAGGAAAGGAGAGAGAAAGAGATGAGAAGGAATGAGAGAAAAGAGGAGACGTCCATTGATTTGAACACATTTCTGAACACAGATGGGTAGAGGACAAAAATCCTCGTCCAGGAGAAAGAGAGAGGCCCATATCGACAGAGTGTGGAGCTTATTTATGTATTTATGTATTTGAAAGAGACGACAGGGCGTATGGAGACTGTGCAGTGACGTCGCCTTCTCTCTCCTTTAAGATGGAAACTCCAAAAAAAATACAAAACCTGTTGCAGTTCCAACCAAGTCAGTTCTTTGTGGTCAGTTGTGTTAAAATAAAGATCAGATTAGAGCTGAACAGAACAGTGCCCCCAGTTAGCATCCCTCCCCCGTGGGACGGTGACGGCATCAGCTGCAAAGTATCATTTAATGAGTCTGTATTTTACAAACACACAAACACAGAGAGACACAGAGAGAGAGAGTCCGAGAGAGAAACGGAGACAGAAAGAGATAGAAAGACGAGGACAGAGAGGGAGGAAGAAACATATAGAGAAAGATGGAGAGATAGACAGAAAAACATATAGAGGGAGACAGACATAGAGAGACAGAGAGAGAAAGACAGACAGACAGGGCATTATTATTATTATTATTATTATTATTAAAACTGCTCCACAATTTCCCTCCTCTGTATTGGTTTATATTATTATATTATAGTATATATATATATATATATATATATATATATATATATATATATATATATATATATATATATATATATATATATATGTCTATGAATCTCTGCATTGGTTTAAACTAAAATGTGAAATGTGTGGGGGACTGTAGTTGAATTATAAAGAATTTTATACATAAAAATACAAATTTGGTAAATATTAATCTCATAAATATTAAGAATGTTAAGTTTAATGAATAAATGAGCAGACAGTGTTAATGACAATGGAATGAGCTGCACTTTGAATGAAACGTTTTTGCGTCAATATTTTCTTCAGAGCAGTTGGGAAAGTGCAGCCCACACTATATTACATTATCCTCCTGTATCCCTGCATCAGATGCCCTCCCATCCTCCTGTATCCTTGTGTCAGATGCCCTCCCGTCCTCCTGTGTATCAGATGCCCTCCCGTCCTCCTGTATCCTTGTGTCAGATGCCCTCCTGTATCCTTGTGTCAGATGCCCTCCCATCCTCCTGTATCCTTGTGTCAGATGCCCTCCCATCCTCCTGTATCCCTGCATCAGATGCCCTCCCATCCTCCTGTATCCCTGTGTCAGATGCCCTCCCATCCTCCTGTATCCTTGTGTCAGATGCCCTCCTGTATCCTTGTGTCAGATGCCCTCCCATCCTCCTGTATCCTTGTGTCAGATGCCCTCCTGTATCCTTGTGTCAGATGCCCTCCCATCCTCCTGTATCCTTGTGTCAGATGCCCTCCCATCCTCCTGTATCCCTGCATCAGATGCCCTCCCATCCTCCTGTATCCCTGTGTCAGATGCCCTCCCATCCTCCAGTATCCATGTGTCAGATGCCCTCCTGTATCCTTGTGTCAGATGCCCTCCCATCCTCCTGTATCCTTGTGTCAGATGCCCTCCTGTATCCTTGTGTCAGATGCCCTCCCATCCTCCTGTATCCTTGTGTCAGATGCCCTCCCATCCTCCTGTATCCCTGCATCAGATGCCCTCCCATCCTCCCGTATCCCTGTGTCAGATGCCCTCCCATCCTCCCGTATCCCTGTGTCAGATGCCCTCCCGTCCTCCTGTATCCCTGTGTCAGATGCCCTCCCATCCTCCCGTATCCTTGTGTCAGATGCCCTCCCATCCTCCTGTATCCCTGTGTCAGATGCCCTCCCATCCTCCCGTATCCTTGTGTCAGATGCCCTCCCATCCTCCTGTATCCCTGTGTCAGATGCCCTCCCATCCTCCTGTATCCTTGTGTCAGATGCCCTCCCATCCTCCTGTATCCCTGTGTCAGATGCCCTCCCATCCTCCCGTATCCTTGTGTCAGATGCCCTCCCATCCTCCTGTATCCCTGTGTCAGATGCCCTCCCATCCTCCTGTATCCCTGTGTCAGATGCCCTCCCGTCCTCCCGTATCCCTGCATCAGATGCCCTTCCTTCCTCCCGTATCCTTGTGTCAGATGCCCTCCCATCCTCCTGTATCCCTGTGTCAGATGCCCTCCCATCCTCCTGTATCCCTGTGTCAGATGCCCTCCCGTCCTCCCGTATCCTTGTGTCAGATGCCCTCCCATCCTCCTGTATCCCTGTGTCAGATGCCCTCCCATCCTCCTGTATCCCTGCGTCAGATGCTCTCCCGTCCTCCTGTATCCCTGCGTCAGATGCTCTCCCGTCCTCCTGTATCCTTGTGTCAGATGCCCTCCCGTCCTCCTGTATCCTTGTGTCAGATGCCCTCCCGTCCTCCTGTATCCTTGTGTCAGATGCTCTCCCATCCTCCTGTGTATCAGATGCCCTCCCATCCTCCTGTATCCCTGCGTCAGATGCCCTCCCTTCCTCCCGTATCCATGTGTCAGATGCCCTCCCATCCTCCTGTATCCTTGTGTCAGATGCCCTCCCATCCTCCTGTATCCCTGCGTCAGATGCCCTCCCATCCTCCTGTATCCTTGTGTCAGATGCCCTCCCATCCTCCTGTATCCCTGCGTCAGATGCCCTCCCATCCTCCTGTATCCTTGTGTCAGATGCCCTCCCGTCCTCCTGTATCCCTGCATCAGATGCCCTCCCATCCTCCTGTGTGTCAGATGCCCTCCCATCCTCCTGTATCCCTGCATCAGATGCCCTCCCATCCTCCTGTATCCTTGTGTCAGATGCCCTCCCGTCCTCCTGTCTCCTTGTGTCAGATGCCCTCCCATCCTCCTGTATCCATGTGTCAGATGCCCTCCCGTCCTCCTGTCTCCTTGTGTCAGATGCCCTCCCATCCTCCTGTCTCCTTGTGTCAGATGCCCTTCCCATCCTCCTGTATCCTTGCATCAGATGCCCTCCCATCCTCCTGTATCCCTGCATCAGATGCCCTCCCATCCTCCTGTATCCTTGTGTCAGATGCCCTCCCGTCCTCCTGTATCCCTGCATCAGATGCCCTCCCATCCTCCTGTATCCCTGCGTCAGATGCCCTCCCGTCCTCCTGTATCCCTGCATCAGATGCCCTCCCATCCTCCTGTATCCCTGCATCAGATGCCCTCCCGTCCTCCTGTATCCTTGTGTCAGATGCCCTCCCGTCCTCCTGTATCCCTGCATCAGATGCCCTCCCATCCTCCTGTATCCTTGTATCAGATGCCCTCCCATCCTCCTGTATCCTTGTATCAGATGCCCTCCCATCCTCCTGTATCCTTGTGTCAGATGCCCTCCCATCCTCCTGTATCCTTGTGTCAGATGCCCTCCCGTCCTCCTGTATCTGTGTCAGATGCCCTCCCATCCTCCTGTATCCTTGTATCAGATGCCCTCCCATCCTCCTGTATCCTTGTGTCAGATGCCCTCCCATCCTCCTGTATCCTTGTGTCAGATGCCCTCCCATCCTCCTGTATCCTTGTGTCAGATGCCCTCCCGTCCTCCTGTATCCTTGTGTCAGATGCCCTCCCGTCCTCCTGTGTATCAGATGCCCTCCCATCCTCCTGTCTCCTTGTGTCAGATGCCCTCCCATCCTCCAGTCTCCTTGTGTCAGATGCCCTCCCATCCTCCTGTATCCTTGTGTCAGATGCCCTCCCGTCCTCCTGTGTATCAGATGCCCTCCCATCCTCCTGTATCCTTGTGTCAGATGCCCTCCCATCCTCCTGTATCCTTGTGTCAGATGCCCTCCCGTCCTCCTGTGTATCAGATGCCCTCCCATCCTCCTGTATCCCTGTGTCAGATGCCCTCCCGTCCTCCCGTATCCTTGTGTCAGATGCCCTCCCATCCTCCTGTATCCCTGTGTCAGATGCCCTCCCATCCTCCCGTATCCTTGTGTCAGATGCCCTCCCATCCTCCTGTCTCCTTGTGTCAGATGCCCTCCCATCCTCCTGTATCCCTGCATCAGATGCCCTCCCGTCCTCCTGTATCCTTATGTCAGATGCCCTCCCGTCCTCCTGTATCCCTGCATCAGATGCCCTCCCATCCTCCTGTATCCTTGTGTCAGATGCCCTCCCATCCTCCTGTATCCCTGCATCAGATGCCCTCCCGTCCTCCTGTATCCCTGCATCAGATGCCCTCCCATCCTCCTGTATCCTTGTGTCAGATGCCCTCCCGTCCTCCTGTGTATCAGATGCCCTCCCGTCCTCCTGTGTATCAGATGCCCTCCCATCCTCCTGTATCCTTGTGTCAGATGCCCTCCCATCCTCCTGTATCCCTGCATCAGATGCCCTCCCATCCTCCTGTATCCTTGTGTCAGATGCCCTCCCGTCCTCCTGTGTATCAGATGCCCTCCCATCCTCCTGTATCCCTGCATCAGATGCCCTCCCATCCTCCTGTATCCCTGCATCAGATGCCCTCCCATCCTCCTGTATCCTTGTGTCAGATGCCCTCCCGTCCTCCTGTGTATCAGATGCCCTCCCGTCCTCTTATGTCTGATGCTTGTAGAGTTTATGCAGTCCTGGGCTGTTCATAACCTACTGTATATGACTCACACATGTACATGATATATTGTGTTATGTAACCCTCCTCACATAATCTGCCCCGGCTCCTGTCTGCCCCTCGCTGGTGGCCCTGGGCACTACGCACACATATGACATCATGTTTTTTTGTGTTCTCTGTACATTTAAGATTTATAATCCGGGAGATGTGTTCGCATTGTCTCAGGATTACACCCAATCCCTCACTCACCCAAAGTGTGGCGTAATCTGCATCTCGCTAATGCTACACTAATGCTATGCCACCCGCGTCCTCCGCCGGATCTGTCGCTGCAAAGCCTGATGGGATGGTGACATCACCAGGCTGTGGGCAGCAGCAGCAGCAGTGGGGTGGTACATGTGGTGGTACATGTGGAGGGAGAGGGCACTGGACTACAGGGGAAAACATGCTCCCACTGATGCTAATTCAAACGAAATGATTTGGGTCAAAGTTTATTTTTACACAGTGAACAGGAGAATGGACACAGCCTGGTCACATGTTCAGCGACACTGCCTGACGGTCAGGGATCAGGGGATGAGACACAACATGAGCCTCGGACTGTGAGAACCGTGAGAACAAGAAAAGACCAGATTTTGATACAATAATTAAATATAATAATAATAAGCCAATCTCGGACTCAAACAGTACAGATTGTATTCATCTCTGTAACAGGATCTGTCGAAATACATCACGTTACAAATTAATATCATGGATGGTTTTGGGTGAAATCAATCTCAAACTCCTGAGCCAATGAGTTTGCCAGGTAAGTCCGACTTTGAACCTTTTCTAAAAGCCTCCTGTGGACAGGTGTTGTAAATTAGCACTTGTGCTATAACACTTGAAACAATGCATGTGGTTTGTCCAATGCAATTGTTATGTCCATATCAAATAAATAAATAATTTTTTTAAAAAATTAAAGGAAAAACTACTGAAGAAGGACGTTCCACATTATTAAGCAGAGCGCCATTTTCAGACAATATGGGAAAGAAAAATTTTCTCTCTAGTCCCGAAAAGCGTGAAGTAGTTGAATACCCTGTACAAGGTATGAAAACCTTAGATATTTCACGAAAACTTAAGCATGATCATCATACTATTAAGAGATTTGTAGCAGATTCAGAGCACACGTGGACTCGTGCAGATAAAGGCACAATGAGGAAGGTTTCTGCCAGACAAATACATCAGATTAAGAGAGCAGCTGCTGAAATACCATTACAAAGCACAAACAGGTATTTGAAGCTGCTGGTGCCTCTGGAGTCCCGGGAACATCACGGTGTACGTCCTCCACAGGCATAAACCTTCTACTGGGCCAATGCTCACAAGCACAAACAGCTCCAGGGGCCCAGAAATACATGAAGACTAATTTTCAGTGAGATGTCAGCAGGGAGGTGGCGGACTCATGTTTTGGGCCCCAACAATAACACGGCTTCAAACTCTCATTTCAGTCGCACTTTAAAGGTTGATCACTAGAACATTCTGATGACTGTCATTTATATTGACAATTTGGCAAGATCAGAGAAAAGTATCATTGGCGTCATAATGTGGACTGCAGTAAAAAGCTGAAGATATAAGTAGTGTGAATTAAAACAGCTGTACCTGATTTTTACTACATAAAAATGTGAAGAACAGAACGAGTTTGCAGTGGTCCAGAGTTCTCCCTCAGTTCCCTTCTGCATTCAGACCGTCCTAATTACTCTCCACGATGTCGAGCTTTTCACAACTTTCAGGACCAGAGTGAAGTTTTGTCCAAACAACAACTAGCATGTTAACTGTGCACTTTCTAATGATCGAACAATAAAAATATTTCTAGTTAAATGCAGAAATAGCATTTAACAGTGGGCTTACTTTGACCGCAAGAGCTGGTTAGACAATATACCTGTACTGAGGCAAGACACGTTCTGTGTTTTGAACCCAAACCCAGAACTCCAGGTAAACGGGAACTGGTTTCTTTTACAGGTGGGTGTGGATCTGGGGCGGGGGGGTCTGGAGGAGCAGGAATCATGAGACCAGGTGAGCAGAGACTGGAGACAGGCCTGGGAGCACTGAGTCATCAAATTAGAAAAGGTCCAGGAAAATATTACATATCACGATCTTCAGAAAGGAGCGAAGAGCTGGTAATACATAAGGGATAACTGGAAAAGTGGGAAGAGAAGAGGAAGAAGCAGGATTAGAGATGCAATTGCAGTTGATTTATATTTATGATTGAATTGATGTGTCTAGAAAAGGGAAGAGGGACAGATAACAGAGAACTCCTCTTTCTGCTCCTTTCATTCATTTCTTGTGTTTAATGTTATGGCACTGTTCATGTCTTTTTATACTTTCTGAAGGAAATAACCAAATACAAATTAAAAATAATAGACGGGACTCATGTGATTGACACAGAGTGCGGCTGCTGTGGGCGGGGGGACTCCACTCAGGTGAGAGACAAACACAAAGGCCCAAAGGGAGGAGAAGTCTGGAGGATCCTGATTTTTCACTCAAATACATGAGAACAAATCAGGAACAGGGTTTTAAATCCTCAGCATGTGTCATTCGTCAGATCTGAACCCTTTTCCTTGTTCATTTTCCGCATGTACACAGTCAGGAGCTGTGACATACCTCTTATATAATTAGTTTTAATTTATTTGAAAGGGGACAGTGCAATTTCGTAAAACACGTGATTACACATGGTTAAAAAAAAAAAAAGCCAGAATTATCCAGAAGGCGAGTTTTCATCTGTAGTCCTCTGGCCATTTCCATCTGCTTTACAACTGAAAATGCAGTTTCCTCATGAAAAAAGTGAGATTTGGGGTAATAACTGCAGCACGGGTCATTCTTAGTGTATGGAAGGGTCCTTCTCCTCCAGACTTTAAAGATGGATAATTTGATGAAAATAGGTTCATATGAGAAAGTATTGGCGAGGTTCAATGAAAATATAGACATTTTTGTAAATTCTTAGGCACCTGTTTTTGACTGAAATGTGACAGGTTTGGAAGAAATGGGAAAAGTGGAATTTAGAGAGTCACAGAGGCTTGACACATGCATTTGGACTGTTTTATTGTGCGGTTTATGTATTTTTTTGGTATTCTATTGTTGGAGTGCCATTCACTGTATGTATGTGCATAGATACAGGTAACTTCTTAAACTATATTATCCCTTTGGCCCAGAGTAATGTGCTGCTGTCTGTTATTATACTTATTATACTTGGCCCCAAAAACCTGAGAGAGGCTCTATCAGATCAGATAGTTTCCCTGGATGGCATCAGTGTGACCTCAAGTTCCACTGTGAGGAATCTGGGGGTTATATTTGACCAAGACTTATCGTTTAAAGCCCATATAAATCAAGTCTGTAAAACAGCATCTTCCACCTCTGCAACATCGCCAAAGTTAGAAATATCTTATCCAAAAATGATGCGGAAAAGCTTTTCCGTGCATTTATTTCATCAAGATTAGACTGTAACTCTCTGCTGGCAGCCTGCCCTAAAAGCTACTAAAAAGCATTCAGCTTGTTCAAAATGCTGCAGCAACATTATTAACGGGAACAAATAGAAGAGACACATTACTCTGGTGTTAGCTTCACTTCATTGGCTCCTGGTCGAGTTTAGAATTCAGTTTAAAATTATCTTTCTCACCTATAAAGCTGTAAATGGGACGGCCCCATCCTATATTACTGACCTGACAGCACCTTACAAACCAAACAGACACTGCGCTCACAAAATGCAGGGCTACTAGTGGTCCCCAGATTTAATAAACTTACAATGGGAGGAAGAACTTTTAGTTACCAATCTCCTGTTTTATGGAATCAGCTTCCACCTCATGTCAGAGAGGCAGACACAGTCTCTACATTTAAGGTTAAGCTTAAAACATTCTTCTATGAGAAAGCTTATGGCCAGGCTAGAGGAGCAGGGTTAACTCCACAGCTGAAGTCAGGCTGCTCTAGGAGTTAGATGCTGGGGGAAGTATGGTGCCCTGAGCCTCTGTCCTCTTATTCAAACTGCTCCTTCTCCTTCATCTCTGTCCCATAACCTCATGTTTTTCACAGACAAATCAGTTCACTGCTGTTCACCAGTGTCTCTCTCTCTTTTTCTTTACTGCTCTCCTTGGGGAGTGGAGCTGTTTCAGATGTTTCAGACGTTCTAGATGTCCTCCCATGAGCAGACGCTGACCAGACCTTAGCTCTACCCCTCTCCACTCATCTGCCCGGTTGGAGCCCTCACCTGCCCGGTTGGAGCCCTCACCTGCCCGGTTGGAGCCCTCACCTGCCCGGTTGGAGCCCTCACCTGTCTGCATGGAGCCCCTCACCTGCCTCGATGGAGCCCCCTGCCTGGTTGAAGCCCTCAACTCAAATGAGCCGATGGCCAGTCCCCCACACATCTGCCTGTCCGTCTAAACCTCTGCTCTTTATAAACTGACTGGTTTGAGCCGCATGGCGACAGCTGGTTGGCAACAGTGTGTGGTCCATGTTTATTCCCTGTGAAGCCCATTGGGGCAACTCTTGTTGTGATTCTGGGCTGTATAAATAAAACTGAATTGTTATATGTTGTTAAAAAAGGCAAAATAAAATAAAAACTTGAATTATTAAAAAGAAAAAAGTGAGATTCAAAAGGAGATCCCTGGATGCACTGGGGCAAATTAATAATACTACGGTGGCTGATGGGGGTCAAATGCACTGCAATGGCAACTGCGCTCTCAGTGTAATAGCTCAGTGTTTGTTACGGTCATGTGGCTTTTATTTGATTCGTTTCATGTACTGTGTTATAAATCATATAAAGATCGCTGTACAACTTGGTACATCACATTTATCTGATTGTATTTCACACCAGACTTTAAGGCGACACATTTGCACGTCCATTCGCCGTGACAATAATTTGCTAATTTGCTCTGCTGTAGTTTATCGTCAGTTGGCCATTTTCTGTCTTTCTCATGGGCAGAACCTTTGTCTCTCTCTCTCCATCCGGTGTGTCTCTCCATTGAGTTGTTCCACTGACAGCGCCCCCTGCAGGTTTGGAACACTTCCTTTGTGGTGATTCTTTATGTTTTGTTTTTTTTCCATATTTTCTTGGTTTTCATTTTGTGCTTTGTCATTTTTCTATTAGCGGCACGTTTGATGATGACACATTTCTTTGCTTTTTCAGCATGTTTTTTTTTTTTTTTTTTTTCTTCATTTGCACCACATTCTTTGTTTGTTCCTCATTAAAATTTGGGTTTGAGTTTTGGGGATTTGCATTGTTTCTGTACTTGAAGCTGTTTTCTCTCACTGAGATGCATTGGGCCGTCCTCTCCGCAGACCCGACGGGTATTAACTGCTAATACATCACATCATTAGATCACCTTGTTACTTTATATTGTTTTGAAAATGCTGTTCGCCAAAAACAACGTATGAACACATTTTATAAGTAACACTCTGAGACTCCCCTCCCTTCGCTCTCCATGCAAAGTCACTCCCCCTTCAGAGCACTGTCACAGCACAATCAGTGTGCGTCCCTCTAATCAGGTTTGTCTAGTTGTTGTGTACCGTTTTCTATCATGTTTTTGTATATTTATGGAGAATTGTCATGTGGGAGCATGAGGGATACGTCCCTCATGCTCCCACATGACAAGTTTGTGGGCGGAGACTTACACAGAATCTTACAGCTAAAAGTAAGGAGGGTTTGAACAGGGCCCAGGAGTAGAGTGACCAGATGTCCCTATGTACCCAGGACAGTCCCAGGTTTGAGCACTGGGTCCCTTGTCTCAGCAGATTTATGCAAAAGCACTGATTTGTCCAAGTTTTGTACAAGAACTGTCCCAGGTGTCTCTTTTTTTGACCATTCTGATCACCACCAACTCTAAAGTGAGGCGTATGTTGTCATTTGTTTAGGTAAAATAAAGAAAAGCTGCTTAAAAATGACCAAAACACAAAGAAAATTTCAGTTTTATTATTACCAACCACCACACACCGGGGGAGTCCAGGTTTTTATTTTGAAACTTTATTTTGGTCACTCTATCTGAGCAAGCTCTCTAGATTACTCAAACATCCATGGATGGCATCTAAAACTTCTTCAAGCTCCAAAAACTTTGAAATAAGAATTTGCCATTGAGTTACTTGTTTCTGTCATAGTAGTAAAACCAATAATTGTTCAAAAGGGCAATTAAAAATACTGCTGTTGCCCCATTCAATTCAGTCTTTTTCATATCTTCTCATTCACATTCAGTGAGATATTTCCGTGAATCTGGCAGGTGGTGAACTGGCCATACACATCTGACCATTGTCACCGTTTACTATTACAATACAACAATGACTGTCTGACTCACCCGTTTTTAATCACATCCTGTGGGGTAAAATTATCTCTGCTCGTCTCATTTCTGTTTCATAATAACTATGGACTGCAGTCATTTGGCTCACACATCTCCATTTGAATAAAGGTGAATGCGCTGCGGTGTCAGTTTTCACTTCCTGTTTGTGTAACAAGTCTCGACGGGGGGAAAAGGGGAATCAGCCAGTTTGAACAAAGCGCTTGACCCTTGACCTCTCAGTGTGTAGCTCTGTGCCTGATTGGGGTCAAAGCATATGCCACCGTCTTAGAATGAAATGGAGTGAGTAGAGACAAAAGCCCCATAGGAGAGAACTGTTTAAAATGATGATTATTTTGTACAGATTCATTAAATCATTAAATCAGACCAATTCTGCAAAAGTAGACTTTTGTAGACCTTCTGAAGTCCTATCTCGAGTGACCCGTGCATGTTTGAGTCATCTTTATTCTCCCATATTCAAGACATTATTGCTCTGGATCTTCCCTTTTTCACCTCCACCTGTACACGACCACTGTCACATATGCACTTTGTTTTCAAATTTAATTTTCTTAATCAGTGATATACGTAAGGTTCAGCAGCGTTGTGTAGTCATTTTTGCACCAATGACAAAAAAAATCCACTAGTTGCTGGTGTGATCTGCAGTCTCCATAGGATGATAATGCATTAGGAGTGTCTGTAAAAAATCCCAAAACGGTGTACAGATATCTTCAGTTGCTGTTGGGTAAAAAGATTAGGAACCCTCAGTACATTTAAATTGTTCAAATTCTAACAGAATGATCCACAGCTGTCTTGGATTGTAAATATATCGCAGAAACAAGCACAATAGGCATTCTTTAAAGGTATGATATGTAACATTTCTGGTGGGGGGTCAGTATGTGCTTCTCTTCAGGGAGATGTTAAAGCTGTTATTAAAGTTATTGGTAAAATATTTTGAAAAACAGGCATTCTTACTGGGAGCAGGTCTGTCTTTCTACTGATCTGACATGTAACTTGGTACAGTGAAGTCACCTTTTCAGTCTCCATGGAAGCGGCCATGAGTGATGAATGACAGGGGCTGTCAAGCGACAACGGAGGATCTGAGTGTACAGCTGGCAGAGGAGCTAAACTGCAACAGCTGGTGGGCAACAGTGTCTGGAGAGAATTGCACCCACCGGTGGGTTTTTTGCTCTCTGGCACCAAGGATCGTGTGTTCACTGAGAGACTGAGGATGGGACAATGTGTTTGCTGATGTCTATGTCAGATGATGTTTCCATGTTTTTCACTGTGAAGCCCATTGGGGCAACTCTTGTTGTGATTCTGGGCTATATAAATAAAGTTGAATTGAATTGAAAAATTCTTTGCTCGCTTTGAGCCAACACAACAGCACCACCCAGTGGCTCCAGTCCTGCTCCCACCCTATCCTCCCTCCACCACTCCACTCACTGTAACAGAGTACAATGTCGGACAAGTGCTCTTAGGAGTAAACCCCAGGAAGGCTACAGGTCCAGACCGAGTACCCAGCAGAGTGCTCAGAGAGTGTGCCCACCAGCTTGACATCATCTTCAGCAGAATTTTCAACCTAGCCCTGGCCCAGGCCAGTCATCCCATCCTGCCTAAAACCAGCCACCATCATACCAGTGCCCACGAAGTCTCCTGTCACCACCTTCAATGACTACTGTCCTGTGGCACACACACCAGTAATCATGAAGTGCTTTGAGAGACTGGTCCTTCAACACATCAAGGACTGTCTCCCACCAGACCTCGACCGATATCAATTTGCATATCGGGCAAACATTTCCACAGACGACGCCATTGCGTTAGCTCTCCACTTTGTGTTGAGACACCTGGAGCAACCGCAGAGCTACGTACAGATGCTCTTTGTAGATTACAGCTCAGCTTCATACACAGTCATACTGGACATTCTCATTACTAAACTGGACACTCTTGAACTCCCCACTCTCACATGCTCCTGGATTAAAGACTTTTTAACCAACCGACTTCAGCCTGTGAGACTCGGCTTCCACCTCTCCCCCATTTGCACTCTGAGCACCGGCTCTCCACAGGGCTGTGTGCTGAGCCCCCTCCTGTACTGTCTTTACACCCATGACTGCAGCCCGGCCAGCGACAGAAACCTCATTGTGAAGTTTGTCAATTACACAACTGTGGTTGGGCTCATTTCAAAGGGGACGAGACGGCCGACAGAGAGGAGGTCCTGAAGTTGGTAGCATTGTGCATGGGGAACAATCTAGCTCTGAACACCAAGAAAACCAAAGAGATCATCATTTACTTCAGGAGGCACAGCACAGAACTAGTCCCCCTCAACATCAATGGCGAGTGTGTGGAGAGGGTCTACACCTTCCGGTTTCTTGGTGTTCTCATCTCTGAGAACATCTCTTGGACTGAGAACATCATAGCAATCATCAAGAAGGCCCAGCAGCGACTCCACTTCCTGAGGGTGCTCAATAAGTATGACCTGGAACCTAGCCCGCTACTGACCTTCTACCGTGTGTCCATCGAGAACCTGCTGACGTACTGCGCCACTGTATGGTACGATAGCTCTGCACTATGGCGGACAGGGAGAGGCTTCAGAGGGTAGTCAAAACAGCACAGAAGATCATCGGCTGCCCTTTCCCCTCCCTGTTGGATATCTACACCTCCTGCTGCCTCAGCATGGCCAAAAACATTATTAAGGACGGCTACCACCCTGGCTTTGAGTTGTTCAACCTGTTGCCCTCAGGAAGACGGTACAGGTGCATCAAAGCAAAGACCACAAGACTCAAAAACTGTTTTTTTCCCCCCAATGGCCATAATCACTTTGAATTCACGCTGCCTGACTGATCCCACATTTCAATCCCTATATCCCCTGATCCTCTTCCATTCACCTGTGTGCAATACTTAATATAATGCAATATCACCAACCTAAAACATGTTGGATACCCAACATCTGTCCTGGGACTACAGATGAAAAATAGCCGTCTGGCTAATTCTGGCATATTTACATGTAAATGTTGATTAATGTGCACTGTCCCATAAATAAATAAATAAAAATCATAAGTGCAATATTTATTTAATACAGTGCAATGTTTTGACTGGGTGCAATATCACAGTGCAATATTTCATAATGTATAGCATTTAGTCATAGTGCAATATTTAATACTGTGCAATATTTAAAACAGTGCAATATTTTAATATTTTGATTGAGTGCAGTATTGATACCATGCAATAGTTGATTGAGTGCAATATTTAAAGCAGTGCAATATCCTGCTCGACTGAGTGGTGTAGTCCTGGGTGTCTCAGCTTACTTATGTATTTTATTGTATACTGTGTGTAAATGTACCACGTATATGTCTGTATATGTCTGTATATGTCTGTATATGTATATGTCTGTATATGTATATGTCTGTATACGTATATGTCTGTATATGTGTATGTCTGTATACGTATATGTCTGTATATGTCTGTATATGTATATGTCTGTATATGTATATGTCTGTATACGTATATGTCTGTATATGTGTATGTCTGTATACGTATATGTCTGTATATGTATATGTCTGTATACGTATATGTCTGTATATGTATATGTCTGTACACGTATATGTCTGTATATGTATATGTCTGTATACGTATATGTCTGTATATGTATATGTCTGTACACGTATATGTCTGTATATGTATATGTCTGTATACGTATATGTCTGTACACGTATATGTCTGTATATGTATATGTCTGTATACGTATATGTCTGTATATGTATATGTCTGTACACGTATATGTCTGTATACGTATATGTCTGTACACGTATATGTCTGTACACGTATGTCTGTATATGTCTGTATACGTATATGTCTGTATATGTATATGTCTGTACACGTATATGTCTGTATACGTATATGTCTGTACACGTATATGTCTGTACACGTATATGTCTGTATATGTATATGTCTGTATACGTATGTCTGTATACGTATATGTCTGTGTATGTATATTTCTGTATATGTATATGTCTGTATACGTATATGTCTGTATATGTATGTCTGTATATACGCATATGTCTGTATACTTATATGCCTGTATATGTCTGTATATGTATATGTCTGTACACGTATATGTCTGTACACGTATATGTCTGTATATGTATATGTCTGTATACGTATGTCTGTATACGTATATGTCTGTACACGTATATGTCTGTATACGTATATGTCTGTATATGTATATGTCTGTATACGTATATGTCTGTATATGTATATGTCTGTATATGTATATGTCTGTACACGTATATGTCTGTATACGTATATGTCTGTATACGTATATGTCTGTATACGTATATGTCTGTATATGTATATGTCTGTATATGTATATGTCTGTATATGTATATGTCTGTATATGTATATGTCTGTACACGTATATGTCTGTATATGTATATGTCTGTATATGTATATGTCTGTATACGTATATGTCTGTATATGTATATGTCTGTACACGTATATGTCTGTATATGTATATGTCTGTATACGTATATGTCTGTATATGTATATGTCTGTATATGTATATGTCTGTATATGTATATGTCTGTATACGTATATGTCTGTATACGTATATGTCTGTATATGTATATGTCTGTATACGTATATGTCTGTATATGTATATGTCTGTATATGTATATGTCTGTATATGTATATGTCTGTATACGTATATGTCTGTATCGGAGGGTGAGTTGCTTTTACTCTCGTGTATAGTGTGAATTGTACATATGTATAGTGACAGTAAAAGTCATTCTGTCTATTCTGTTCTATCTGATGAACATTACACACAAAACAATGACATCTTAACGGGGACAAAGTGAAGCCTCCACAAGAAAAGTGACGAACTTTTATTTAAACAGCTTTAAATAATATTTCAAATTAAATATATTTTCAAATTATTCATATATTTAACCCCTATGAACTAACATCAAGGACCATGTTGTCCACCCTCCTGTGGGCTCCACCTGCAGAGGGTTCATAGGGGGTCAGGTGCTATGAGGATTGGGCAGCACGCTGACCCAGCTGGATTGAGCGGGAGAAGATGGATGGATAAATATATTTAAAAGTTTCTCAGTAGCGGAAAAAGTGGAAAAATATATTTTCAATTTAAAGATGCTCTATGTAATTTTTCTTTTCAGGTCCGGCTGCAGTACATGTGGGAATGGCCGAGAACGCCGTCAAACATGTCTTATCCATTTATTTAAAGCCACAGTATGCAACTTTTTAGTCAAAGAATACATGTAAATAAAAGCCTGTGAGCAGGTGTGCATCCCCACAAGTTTAATGCCACACTGTGGAACAATCTGCAGACCAACAACAGCTCCATTTGTTTTTGCACACTGCAAAAACACAATGTTGTCATGACTGACGGCTCCAGGATGATGCAGATCCCACAGTGGTCACATAACACTCATATCTCATTTATGTCATTATAAGCGGATCCACAAGCTCCTCTGTGCTCCTCACAGCAGCTCCTCTGTGCTCCTCACAGCAGCTCCTCTGTGCTCCTCACAGCAGCTCCTCTGTGCTCCTCACAGCAGCTCCTCTGTGCTCCTCACATCTGCTCCTCTGCTCCTCACATCTGCTCCTCTGTGCTCCTCACACCAGCTCCTCTGTGCTCCTCACATCTGCTCCTCTGTGCTCCTCACAGCAGCTCCTCTGTGCTCCTCACACCAGCTCCTCTGTGCTCCTCACATCTGCTCCTCTGTGCTCCTCACACCAGCTCCTCTGTGCTCCTCACACCTGCTCCTCTGTGCTCCTCACATCTGCTCCTCTGTGCCCCTCACACCAGGTCCTCTGTGCTCCTCACACCAGCTCCTCTGTGCTCCTCACAGCAGCTCCTCTGTGCTCCTCACATCTGCTCCTCTGTGCTCCTCACACCAGCTCCTCTGTGCTCCTCACATCTGCTCCTCTGTGCTCCTCACAGCAGCTCCTCTGTGCTCCTCACACCAGCTCCTCTGTGCTCCTCACACCTGCTCCTCTGCTCCTCACATCTGCTCCTCTGTGCTCCTCACAGCAGCTCCTCTGTGCTCCTCACACCAGCTCCTCTGTGCTCCTCACATCTGCTCCTCTGTGCTCCTCACAGCAGCTCCTCTGTGCTCCTCACATCTGCTCCTCTGTGCTCCTCACACCAGCTCCTCTGTGCTCCTCACACCAGCTCCTCTGTGCTCCTCACATTTCCTCCTCTGTGCTCCTCACATCTGCTCCTCTGTGCTCCTCACACCAGCTCCTCTGTGCTCCTCACACCAGCTCCTCTGTGCTCCTCACAGCAGCTCCTCTGTGCTCCTCACAGCAGCTCCTCTGTGCTCCTCACATCTGCTCCTCTGTGCTCCTCACACCAGCTCCTCTGTGCTCCTCACACCAGCTCCTCTGTGCTCCTCACACCAGCTCCTCTGTGCTCCTCACATCTGCTCCTCTGTGCTCCTCACAGCAGCTCCTCTGTGCTCCTCACATCTGCTCCTCTGTGCTCCTCACACCAGCTCCTCTGTGCTCCTCACATCTGCTCCTCTGTGCTCCTCACACCAGCTCCTCTGTGCTCCTCACACCAGCTCCTCTGTGCTCCTCACATTTCCTCCTCTGTGCTCCTCACATCTGCTCCTCTGTGCTCCTCACATTTCCTCCTCTGTGCTCCTCACATCTGCTCCTCTATGCTCCTCACATTTCCTCCTCTGTGCTCCTCACACCTGCTCCTCTGTGCTCCTCACACCAGCTCCTCTGTGCTCCTCACACCAGCTCCTCTGTGCTCCTCACACCAGCTCCTCTGTGCTCCTCACATCTGCTCCTCTGTGCTCCTCACACCAGCTCCTCTGTGCTCCTCACAGCAGCTCCTCTGTGCTCCTCACATCTGCTCCTCTGTGCTCCTCACACCAGCTCCTCTGTGCTCCTCACATCTGCTCCTCTGTGCTCCTCACACCTGCTCCTCTGTGCTCCTCACATCTGCTCCTCTGTGCTCCTCACACCAGCTCCTCTGTGCTCCTCACATCTGCTCCTCTGTGCTCCTCACATCTGCTCCTCTGTGCTCCTCACAGCAGCTCCTCTGTGCTCCTCACATCTGCTCCTCTGTGCTCCTCACACCAGCTCCTCTGTGCTCCTCACACCAGCTCCTCTGTGCTCCTCACACCAGCTCCTCTGTGCTCCTCACATCTGCTCCTCTGTGCTCCTCACATTTCCTCCTCTGTGCTCCTCACATCTGCTCCTCTATGCTCCTCACACCAGCTCCTCTGTGCTCCTCACATTTCCTCCTCTGTGCTCCTCACATCTGCTCCTCTGTGCTCCTCACAGCAGCTCCTCTGTGCTCCTCACACCAGCTCCTCTGTGCTCCTCACACCTGCTCCTCTGCTCCTCACATCTGCTCCCCTGTGCTCCTCACATCTGCTCCTCTGTGCTCCTCACAGCACGAGGGTCCTCTGTGTAGACTAATGCACTCATCACTGCTGTATGACAGAGAGAGGAGAGGTGGAGAGACAGAGAGATACAAGGCTCATCTGTGCTGTCTGTGAGGAGGGGAAAGAGAGAAAAAGAGATGCAATACAATCCTGCACTGTCTGATAGAGAGAGGAGAGAGCGAGGGAGGGAGAAGACAGGGAGAGACATACAGTACACGACTTATCCACGCTGTCTGACAGAGAGAATGGGGGAGGAGGAGGAGGAGGGCAGAGAGGAAGAAAGAGAGAAACAATACACAAACAATCTGACAGAGAGAAATGGGGATGAGGGAGGGAGGAGAGAGGGAAAGGGTGAGAAATGGAACAGAGAGAGAGAAAGGGAGAGGGGGAGAGAGGAGAAAGAGTGGAGAGAGAGAGAGTGAAGGAGGAGAGAGACAGAGGGATGGAGAGAGAGAGCAGAGAGATAGAGAGATGAGCACTCTTGATCTGCTCTGAGCTCAGTCAAAGCGCTTCAGCGGAGTGAGCAGAAACAGGAAGAGAGGATTTCACAATAAAAAGTCGAAACACTACAGCTTAAACCTCAGTCTGATTTGAGCGGAGGTGTGACTCCCGGGAGCTGTGGGTTTTCTGTGGGTTGTTCTGCCTGTGTGTGAGTGGGCGTCACACAGATTCTCCCATCAGTCCAAAACCTGCACAAGTCACAGGTGAAATTTATGTGTCAGGATTTTCAACAGGCAAATTTAAAAATATAAAAAAATATGAGTTTCTATTGAACTTTTTTCACATATTTACAGTGTCCGGTGCATAAATCTGTGTTTAACATTTATATTAAGGATTGTTTAGTATTGTTTTTAACTATATGAATTGGCTACAACCTTCAAAAATGTCATGTGGTGCAACTGAGAAGTTTTATTTTCTAAAACGTGGCCGTGATATTAATCTAAGTTCTGAGTAATATGAAGTCTACAGAAACAAACCGTTGCATTTCTTTAGATTTTTAATGCATATTGATATTTTCTTTTGCTCCAATATGACAGTCGCCTGTTTGTGTTTAATGAACAAACTACTGCCCTGGAAAATGCATCAAATGAAGAAAAACGGCTAAAGAACCGTTCACCCAAGTCGACTTTGTCTGTTATTAAACTCCAGCCACAGAATTCCTGCTGTTATCAGTCGCACCACATGATGCACGGTCGCACCACATGACATTTTAACAACTGACTTTTGAAAAAAAAATGACTTGATTCCACGGAGGTCAGAGGTACGACAGCAGTCATGGCCGACCCGTGGCTCTCGAGCCTCATGCGGCTCTTTAACTAGTTTCACGCGGCTCTTCAGGAGCTTTTACATAACAGGCGTCACATATGCTTGGCCGGCGTTACCATTCATTCAAGGATTGTTCATGATAAGGACTGCCAAAAGTCTCACTAAGCAGCATAGTAAGAGAAAAATTGAAAATGAAAATTATTTTATTTTTGTTTGTGGACTTGCTTGAACTGAGAGTTTGTGTGTGTGAGACAGTGCACAATGTTAACTGTTGAAAACAACTTTTACCAACTTTTAAACAATATTATCATGTTGTTGTGGTTATTTTCATTAAATCTGGCTGAGCATAGGTCTGTGTGTGTGTGCAGACATGACTGAGGAATGGGATGATGTTCATGTGTACAATACAATGTGGCTCTTTGCAGTAACACAGAAAAAGAAGGGGCTCTTAGTCTTCTACTAGTTGGCCGCCCCTGTACTACAGAAATGTGGTGAATTATTATGAAATTTGAACCCTTATAACTGAGGAAATTGCAATTAGACAGAACATTCAGGCGTCATGTCATTGACCCATAAACCATCCAGCTCCTGACTGAGACTAAAGCTGCAGATCTGCAGATGGTTCGTTCCCCGTACGCTGCCCCTGACATGACAGGGACCGTCAGAGTCACTCTCATTCATAGACTATACATGAGCTCACAGGATGTTGTTTCAGATGCTGCAGATACAGTCCACTCGTGATACATCAGCAGGAAACCTAAGGACCACTCCTGGACTCCTGGACTATACACAGAAATGACATGTATATCCAAGGGTGTTCAGACCTGACTGTTGCCATAGTGACTAACAATTTAAAACTATTTATCATATCTTCTGAATGGCAAAAAGTCCTCAGATGTTGCAGTTGGTCACTGTAGCCTATTGGAGACCGGGGCTGGGCATCAGAGGGACCGTATCTCAGCTTGTGAAGGAAGCATCTGGAAAGAAAAAGGAAAAAAGAAAAGAAAAAAAGATATTTCTAACACTCACATTACCAGGGTCACATGAGAAAGTGAAATACTTGGGGCCCTCATGATGTCTTGGTTCAGTCGTGGTTCTGTCCTGGTTCAGTCCTGGTTAGGTTCATTTGACTCAGTCCAGATTGTACTCTGAGGTGTCATTTAGTCCTGGTTTAGTTCTGGTTTAGTTCTTGTTTAGTCCTGGTTCAATGTAGCTGCAATACAGGTGTAATACTGTTTAACCCTGTCTAGTCCTAAACCTTGTTCACTGCAGGTTCTAGTCCTGGTTTAGTCCTGGTTTAGTCTTTATCCCTATAGTACTAAACCACTTCACTGCAGGTCCTGGTCCTGGTTTAGACCTGATCTAGTCCTGGTGTAGTCCTGGTTTAGTCCTGGTGTAATATTGGTTTAACCCTGTCAAGTCCTAAACCTTGTTCACTGCAGGTTCTAGTCCTGGTTTAGTCTTGGTTTAGGCTTGATCTAGTCCTGGTTTAGTCCTTGTGCAACGCAGGTCTAGCCCTGGTTTAGTCCTGATCGAGTCCTGATCTAGTCCTCCTGGTTTAATCCTGGTTTAACAGGTGTAATATTGGTTTAACTCTAAACCTTGTTTGTTGCCGGTCCTAGTCCTGATCTCGTCCAGATTTAGTCCTGATCTATTTCTGGTTTAGTCCTGGTTTAGTCCTGGTTTAGTCCTGGTTTAGTCCTGGTTTAGTCCTGGTTTAGTCCTGGTTTAGTCCTAGTGCTTTTTTATTTTTTATTTTTATTTTTTCCCATTGGACGCATCACAATGACGTCTGAAGCAGAAAAATAACAAGAGCTCCTCCAGCGGGGCAAAATACGCCCGTACTTTGAATTATTGTATAGAATTAAGTTAGAATTTGTCAAACCTAGTTAAAGATGAATTGTTGGTGCAGTTTGGAAGTTTGACATTCGTAGGTGAGACGGTTGTCGAGTTAGAGCGCGGACAAGAAATTGTCCACGGACAGACGGACAGACGGATGGACGGATAATCAATAGGGAAATCTGGCTCTTGCAGTAGGAGTATGAGTATGACATCATCACATTCTAGAATCGGAATTCCACCAATCAGATTGCAGCAACAGAACTTAAAGACACTACAAAGCTCAAAGAAGCAGAGAATGTGGGTTGTTCTCGCTTTCAGCAGCAGAACATTTGAGAAGAGAGTTCAGATCTACGGCACGTAACATAAAAGGACAGAGATGGAAGATAAAAAGACAGAGATGGAAACGATCACAGTTAGCAAGAGCGACGGGCAGGTTTTCGCAAAGGGTCGGGCCGTGACCTTGACCTTTGACCCTGTGACCTTGAAATCAATAGGGAACATCCTTGACCCATGGGGTGTCCAGCCATGAAGTTTGACATTCCTAGGTGAGACGGTTGTCGAGTTAGAGCGCGGACAAAGCTTCAAAGACTTCAAAGCTTTGAAGTGTCCACGGACGGACGGACGGACGGACGGACGGACGGACGGACGGACGGACGGACGGACGGACGGACGGACGGACGGACGGACGGACGGACGGACGGCGCCATACCATAATACGTCCCGTATTACAACGGGCGTATAAGAATAAACCCACATCCAGATCAAATCTCCGCTGTCGTGACACGTGTTTTATTCTGAAAGCCTCTGTCGGATCTGCCCCCGTCCCTCTCCTCTCACTTACCCGCGCCTCGGACTCTCTCGCACGGCCAGTCAGATCCCGTTCCGTCGAGTGCACAGTCAGACACGGAGCTGGCACCGCCGCTGCTCCTGGGTCCCCGCATCGCTTCACCGTCTCCACCTCTGCTCCACCGCCGCGGATTCCCCGAGCAGCGCTGGCCGAGCAAAGAGGCGCCATGGCCCGCGTGGTGGTCCCAGGGATGCCGGGGGATGATGAGGACGAGGGGCCCGGGAAACTGCTGATGCTTAGCCGGCGCAGGAGCAGCAGAGGCCGGCGGAGGAAGAGGAAGGAGCTGTTCGTGTTCCAGATGTGCTTCGCGGGGCTGTTGCTGGGGCTGGCGGCGGGGCTGCGCTCCGTGACGCAGGACGCAGGTACGCGCGGCTCCTGCCCCGGTTTGGGCTGGATGTCTGCGGATAACGGCTTTACACTGAAATATGGTCAAAGGAGAAACAGAAATACTTGGAGCCATCGTGAAGACCTGGTTTAGACCTGGTTTAGACCTGGTTTAGACCTGATTTAGACCTGGTTTAGACCTGGTTTAGACCTGGTTTAGTCATGTTTCAGTCCAGGTTCGGTCTGTGTGATTCAGTCCAAATTGTAGTCTTGCCTATATTTTATTTATGATCCTGTTTAGGCCTGGTTTAGTCCTGCCAATTGTACCTGCTGAGATGTAATTTAGTTCTGGTTTAGTTCTTGTTTAGTCCTGGTTTAATATAACTGTAACCTTGTTCGTTGGAGGTCCTAGTCCTGGTTTAGTCCTGGTTTAGTCCTGTTTTAGTCCTGATTTAATACAGGTGTAATACAGATTTAATATTGGACTAGTTAATATTAGGATTGTTTGGTACTAAACCTTGTTTGTTGCTGGTTGTAATCCTGGTTTAGTCCTGATTTAGTCCTGACTCAGTCCTGGTTTAGTTCTGGTTTAGGCCTGGTTTAGGCCTGGTTTAGGTTGAGTCCTGGTTAGGACAGTTTGATTCAGTCCAGATTTTGTAATCTTGCCCATATTTTATTTATGATCCTGTTTAGACCTGGTTTTCTCATGAAAATTGTACCTGTTGAGATGTGATTTAGTTCTGGTTTAGTTCTTGATTAGTCCTGGTGTGGTCCTTGTTTAATACCACTGCAATACAAGTGAAATATTGGTTTAACCCTGTCTCATCCTAAAGCTTGCTCGTTGGAGGTCCTAGTCCTGCTTTAGTCCTGGTTTAGTCCTGGTTTAATCCTGATGTGGTCCTGCTTTAACATTGGTTTCGTCCTGTTTTGGTTCAGACCTGGTTAAGTCCTGGTCAAGGCCCCATTTAATCCCATGATTGGCAAACCACGTCTCTCTGGTGCTGCTCTTCTGGCTGCAGACCGCTGTGTTTGGGACAGATCTGGAGGGAAAAGACTTCACACGTGGAGACGACTAAACTGTGATGTTACAAAATAATGACACAGGAAAGTCTAAGGATCCGTGTTTTATATCAGATCTTCTATTTTAAGATTTTGTCTGTAGTTTGGAGAGGACTTTTGGTTTCTTTGTCTTACCAGAGCAGTTAGTTTTACATTTAGAAGTTTCTCTTTCATTTCCCCTCCCTTTGCTCTCTATGCTAAGTCACTCCCCTTCAGAGAACGATCACAACACTGCACATCACATCAGGTTTGTGAAGTGGTCGTTCATATCAACGTTTTTGTATATTTATGGAGAACTGTCGCTTGGGAGCATGGGTGGCGTTGGCACACAGGCCCGGGAGAGATCGCTAAATGACTCAAATATGCAGGGATTTTCTAAAACCTCTTCAGACACGTTTTTGATGAAGGAACGTTACAATAAAATGTACCAAAAAACTCTTAAAGTCCGTTTTTTTAAACACCAGGAAACAGATTTCTTCCTTTTTAAATGACGGGCCAAACCTGGAGCTCTGGACTCTCTAAAACCAAATGAAACGGCCATAAGGACACATGTCGTCATCAGGGGTGTAACGATAACGAAGTCTCACGATCCCATATCATCACGTATGAACCTCATGCTACGATATTTATTGCGATTAATGCGATATAGTGGGAAAGCTCACGATATGGTGGGTGAGGGGGGTTCATGATATTATGATATTCTACATCAGGAGTGTCAAACTCATTTTGGTCCAGGGGCCGTATACAACCTACTCTGATCCCAAAGGGGCCGGATCAGAAAACTCCATTCTCTGTTCAAGTTATTGTATTTTTCGCCATGTTGTGTGTCATAGTGGCGTTTATATTCCTCCCTTATATTTATATTCCTTGAGCAACGCCACTTGTTCCAAACACACTGAGCACAGATTTCCCATTCACCTCTGTCAACAAATAAGAATTAGACTATTTTTCTTGGGAAATCCTGAACTCAGCATCTGCTTTTCTTATTTTTTGACATTTTGCTGATGAGGGTCATGGTCGACAGTCAAAACGATCGTCCTTTAAGAGCGTTTGGAAAGAGGCGAGTCTTCATTTGTGCTGCTCTGGTGGGAGGCGGCCACACACAGAAGCACTGGAGATGCTGCTATGCTAAGCGGCGTAGAAAATTACCAGAAAAATCTGAAAATTGTACATATTTTAATAGAAAATCAGCCGAGGGCCAGATTAAAGGTCTTGGAGGGCCGGATCTGGCCCCCGGGCCGCATGTTTGACACCTGTGTTCTACATAATAACAAAACTGACGTTCTAAAATCCTTAGTTCAGTCATTTGGTACAACACTTGTCATTCAGAGTCCAGCACAGGAACCCGACGGGTCAACCGCAAATATTTATGGTGAAAAATCTTGTGCTCTGTCGGATGCGGCTTTGGGTTGGACGCAGGAGGAGAGCAAAACATCACTTCCTAACCAAAAAACAGGGCTGTATTTTAGTGAAATTCAAAAATGACATTGTTTTCACAAGATTATTAAATGTAAAATCCATGTTTTTGCTGCACACATTTACTGAAATCTCTAACACTTTCAGTTTCAGACCACACATGCGACGTTCTGCATTTCAAAGTAACTCCCGAGGAGCTGAAAAGAAAATGAGTGATTGGAGAGTGTAAAGTTGAGGCTCTTTTTTGGCTCTCGGACCGATTTTCATTCAGGTGCGGTTTGGGTGTCAGTGTTTACAGCGAGTCGGATCGGGTGTAGAATGAGCTGTGATGGGTCCAGGCCTGTGCAGGACTCTGTTGTCATTAGGAATGTAACGAAATCCAAATCTCTCCGTACGATATTTTCACCATATCCTCCTGAGACCTGGTCCATTCATTTGTGTCTTTTATAGTGAACATTAAGTCGATCTTAAGCGTTTTGAGACTCTTAATGGGGGACGAGGTTCCTCTGACTAAATAGATTAAAAAAAAACTGAATAGGAGTTTATTTGTGGCTGCAATATGATTAAAAAAAATCAAAAGTCAGTCTAAAAACTTTTTGAGGTGACTGTAGAAGCTTGTCAGAGATCTTGGTCATCAAAAAAGTTCTTTTCGTTAGGTTGTTAACATAAATTTAACACCAAAATGCCCCTAGCCCAGATAAAAATATAATAATGAAGTGAACTCTAAATCTAAATGCGAAGGTCTTTATTTACCTCCAAAATAATAGAAAATCACACACACACATACACACAAAATTGCAATACGCTTTTGATCTTCGGGTCCCAGGAGGATATACATCTCACCGTACGATATTTATTGCAATATTTTGTGGAGTCACAAAACTGTGAATCTGCTCCTTTTTCCTCTAAAAATGCTTCACAGACTTAATCCAAAGAATGAAGATGTAAAAGTGCTCAGAACAGTTATTTCTTCATGTCGTCTGCACTGACACGGAGCAAAGGATCATGGTCTATGTAGTTCCCTCTGTTTTACGATACGATATTACCATATTTTGGTTATTGTCACGTCCCTCTCCATCGTAACCAGGAGCAGAAACAGGCTCTTAAATGTAATGACATGAAGCCGCGAGATCTGTCACAGGCTCTGAAATATCAATAAGACCAGTCTCCAAATGTGCAGGACTCGATCAGGGCGTTTCATGAGCTGGAAATGTGGACAAGGATAATATGAAAAACACCACAGTCTGCGGAGCTCAGGGTCTTATGTCTTACAGTGAGAACGGGTCAAATGCAGGCGGCAATTTTGCTGCATTTGATTTTAAAAAACTTGTCATTTCGGGGCCAGAATGAATGAGTGTATTGTTATTTTCCGTCTTCTTCCACTTTATCCAGTTGGGTCACGGTCTCCAGAGAGAGGGATTGTTTTTTTTTTGTTTTTTTTGGTCACATCTTGAGTTGAGGTTTAAGTTGAGCAGAAAATGTGACTGAACTACAAACATAAATGTACAGAAATGTCACTCTTCTTAGGAGAAAATTACACTGGACATTTGTGTTACTTTTTGTAGTCATTTTAATAGTCTCTCCTCCCTCTCTCTCTCTGTCACTCTTCTTTCTCTGTCTCTCCTTCTCTTCTCTTTCCATCTCTTCTCTCTCCTCCCTCTCTCTCTGTCACTCTTCTTTCTCTGTCTCTCCTTCTCTTCTCTTTCCATCTCTTCTCTCTCCTCCCTCTCTCTCTGTCACTCTTCTTTCTCTGTCTCTCCTTCTCTTCTCTTTCCATCTCTTCTCTCTCCTCCCTCTCTCTCTCTGTTACTCTTCTTTCTCTGTCTCTCCTTCTCTTCTCTTTCCATCTCCTCTCTCTCTGTCACTCTCCCTCCTCTTTCTTTCTCCTTCTGTTCTCTCTTCTTCCTCCCTTTCTCTCTCCATCAGTTCCTTCTCTGTCACTCTCCCTCCTTTTCCCTCTCTCCCCCTCTCTTCTTCGTCCCTTTCTCTCACCCTCCTTCCCCTCTCTGTCTGTCACTCTCCCTCCTCTTTCTCTCCTTTTCTTCTCCCTCCTCACCCTCTCTCTCTCACTCCCCCTCCTCTCTCTCCCTCTCTTCTCTCTTCTTCCAGTCTTTCTCTCCCTCCTCTCCCTCTCTCTCTGTCACTCTCCTTCCTCTCTCTATCCTTCTCATCTACTTCCTCTCTCTTGGTCACTCTCCCTCCTTTCCTCTCTCCCCCCTCTGTCACTCTCCCTCCTCTCTCTTTCTCTCCCTCTCTTCTCTCTCCATCCATCCCCTTTCTCTCGTCACTCTCCCTCCTCTCTCTCTCTCCTTCTCTTCTCTCTTTCCTCTCTCTGTCATTCTCCCTCCTCTATCTCTTCTTGTCGTCTCTCCTTCTCTTTTCTCTCTCTCTTCTCATCCCCTTTCTCTCGTCACTCTCCCTCCTCTCTCTCTCCCTCTCTTCTCCCTCCTCCCTCTCTCTCTGTCACTCCCCCTCCTCCCTCTCTCCCTCTCTTCTCCCTCCTCCCTCTCTCTCTGTCACTCCCCCTCCTCCCTCTCTTCTCCCTCCTCCTTCTCTCTCTGTCACTCCCCCTCCTCTCTCTCTTTTTTCTCTCTTCCTCTTTTCTCTCTCACTCCTCCCTCTTTCTGTCACTCTCCCTCCTCCCTCTCTCCCTCTCTTCTCCCTCCTCCCTCTTTCTGTCACTCTCCCTCCTCCCTCTCTCCCTCTCTTCTCCCTCCTTCCTCTCTTTCTGTCACACTGCCTCCTCTCCTCTCACCCTCACTTCTCCCTCCTCTCCCTCTCCCTCTCTTCTCCCTCCTCCCTCTCTCTCTGTCACTCTCCCTCCTCCCTCTCTTCTCCCTCCTACCTCTCTCTTTGTCACTCCCCCTCCTCTCTCTCTCTTTTTTCTCTCTTCCTCTTTTCTCTCTCCCACCTCCCTCTCTCTGTCACTCTCCCTCCTCCCTCTCTCCCTCTCTTCTCCCTCCTCCCTCTTTCTGTCACTCCGCCTCCACTCCTCTCTATATCTCTCTTCCTCTTTTCTCTCTCCCTCTTTCTGTCACTCTCCCTCCTCCCTCTCTCCCTCTCTTCTCCCTCCTTCCTCTCTCTCTGTCACGCCGCCTCCTCTCTCTCTCTTTTTTCTCTCTTCCTCTTTTCTCTCTCCCACCTCCCTCTCTCTGTCACTCTCCCTCCTCCCTCTCTCCCTCTCTTCTCCCTCCTCCCTCTTTCTGTCACTCCGCCTCCTCTCCTCTCTTTATCTCCTTATACCCTTCCTCTCCCCTCTTCCTCCTCTGTCGCTCCCTCTCCCTCCATTTTTCTCCTTCCAAAAACAACAAGATTCATTTTTCATCTCTTCTGTTTTGTGTTTATTCTCTGTTCTGTCCCAGACTCAGTTTTTCATCCATACATTTGATCAGCTTCACTTCGGTTTGTGGCTCTTGCCGTCAGTTTAAACATATTTATCGAAATCTGCAAATATCGATATCGGTGACGATAGTTGTAGTTGAATGGATTTCAATATCGTCTGGAAAAAAATCCATATCGTTTGTTTCCTTGGGCGATGACGTAGGTTTTCTGGTGGAGGATCTGGCACCTCCTTAGATATGTTATTGCCAAGAATATTCCACAGCATGGCATTAAACTGATCAGATCTGCGGAGAGGCGAACCCACTCACTGGATGAACGTGTGATTTTCAACAGTTGTTTTTGAGCAGTAAAAAACTGGAAAACGTAACGTGTTTTTGAGCATTAGTTAAAATGTGAAAGGAGAGAGACACAGAGAGGAATTAGAGGAAGAAGAAGAGAGTGAGTGAGGAAGAGAAAAGAGGGAGTGAGAAGAGAGTGACAGGGAGGAGGAGGAGAAGGAGAAGGAGGAGGAGGAGAAGGAGGAGAAGGAGGAGGAGAGGAGGAGGAGGAGGAGAGGAGGAGGAGAGGAGGAGGAGAAAGAGGAGGAGAAAGAGGAGGAGGAGGAGGAGGAGAAGGAGGAGGAGAGGAGGAGGAGGAGGAGGAGAGTAGGAGGAGAGGAGGAGGAGGAGAGGAGGAGGAGGAGGAGGAGAGGAGGAGAGGAGGAGGAGGAGGAGGAGGAGGAGGAGGAGGAGAGGAGGAGGAGGAGGAGAAGGAGGAGGAGAGGAGGAGGAGGAGGATGGAGAGATTCTCGTGTGGAGGATCCTCTCCGAGCAGAGGAGAGAGAGACGTGTGAACATGAAAGTGGCGGACAGAGCCTTTTCCATCAGCACTTCAGAGAATGAGACAAGAGGAGAGAGGGAGAGAGGGAAGAGAGAGAAAGAGGGGAGAGGACAGAGAGAGAAAGAGGGGAAAGAGGGTAGTTAAGGGAGGAGAGAGAGACAAGAGAGGTAGAGAAAGAGAGGAGGGAGGAGAGAAAGAGGAGAGACAAAGCGCGGAGAGGAGAGAAAGAGGGAGGGGGATAGAGGGAGAGAGAGAAAAAGGGGAGAGGAGAGAGAAAGCGGGGAGAGGAGGGAGGATGGAGAGAGAGAGAAAGAGGGAGGATGGAGAGAGGGAGAGACAAGAAAGGGAAAGATAATGGTGAGAAAGCGAGAGGAGAGAGTAGAGAAATAGAGGAGAGAGGGGGGAGGGAAAAAGAGAAAGAGGGGAGAGTAGAGAAAGAGATTAAAGAGGGAAGAGAGAGCTGCAGAGGGGGAGGAGAGAGAGAGAGAGAAAGGGAGAGAGGAAGAAAGAGGGGAGAGAGACAGAAAGAGGGAGGGAGGAGAGGGAGAGAGGAGGGAGAGAGAAAGGAGAGAAAGAGGGAGAGAAAGAGGCGAGAGGATGGAGGGAAAAAATTTGAAAGAGAGGAGAGAGAACGGCAGAGGAGAGAAAGAGATGAAAGAGGGAGGGAAGGAGAGGAGGGGGGAGAGATAGATATAGAAGGGAAAGAGTGGATGGGGGATAAAGAGGAGTCACGGATGTGGAGGGAAAGCAGGAGAGAGGAAGGAAAAGGGGAGAGGAAGAGTAGAAAAGAGAGAGGGGGAATGATGGATACAGAGGGGGCTGGAGGAGTGGGGTCAGGGGTCATTTTGTTCACTGCGTTTCACAATATTTAAATTTGGCAAAGCAACTTTATTTGTACAACACAGTTCGTACACGAAGTCATTCAAAGTGCTTCACAGAATAAGAAATACATTAAAATCACAACACAAACAAATGAAAACATGAATAATCATCATAAATGTTTAAAATAGAGATGCAACATTAAATTAGAGAGAATTAGAGAGAAGAGAAGAGTGCGGAACGAGAAATGAAAACCTTTCAGTCACTCGCAGTGTAAATAAAAATATACTTTATTAACAATATCTCTCAATAGATAAAACTATAATATACAAAAAATGTAAAAACAAAAAAACCCCCAAAACCTCTAAAACCCTGTCCAGGGGTTAAAATATTTACTATTTACAAAGTTGAAATAAATTATTCGATTCGATAGTTTTTGACTATGTCCATCATTTTCAAAGTCATTGTTCAGTTTCTTGCTGGTTCTCGATCCTCTAAGACTTAATCCTGCTGATTTGGTGAGACTGAGTGACAGTTTGACTCTTACCCAGTGTAGGACAGGACTGTAATCCTGGTCCTTTTTCCTTGAATCTTTAATTGATAATTCGCTAATGAAACGTTCCGCTTCCCGTCCGTTCCCTCCATAGGGGGTGAAGACTAAAGGCGTGAAGGAACCATGTCCAATCTGAGGCCTTGTCCACACGTATCCGGGTATCTGATAAACCGAAGATGTTTTGCTGTGTTTTGACCTGTCGTCCACACGAACACGCATCAGAAACGAGTATTCAGGGAAAACTCCGGCCAAAGTGAAGATTTTTGAAAACTCCGTTTATGCCTGTTTGTGTGGACAGAGATAACTGGGGTTTTGTGTTTTAAAACGTCACTGTCTGCGCCAAAAAATATGAATCTGCCCTGACGACAAACGTCCGACATTTGTTTAGGCGACTGCCAAAACCAAAGCCAAAGCCAAAGCCAAAGCCAAAGCCAAAGCCAAAGCCAAAGCCAAAGCAGACTGTGGATCGGAGTCGTTTCTTGAGAGCTGTGTGTGTGTTGAGAGCAGAATTGCTCCTAAACTGTGTTTAGGAACAATTCTGACTCCGAGTCTGTCCAGACAAAGGAGCTCGGCGCCCTGTTTTCTGTTGTTTAAGTTTAGGCGGAAGTGACGGTGAAGTGAGGGCTCAATGGAAATAACGCCATCTACAGGTTTGGAATGTGTATGAATGTGGTTGAAAACGCAGATGTTCGGTTATGTGTGGAAGGTGTTTTTTTCGAAGACGAGGTGGTGTGGATAAAACTATTTTTATAAACGGAGGGGGGGAAATGTTCGGTTTTAAAAATACCCGACTACGTGTGTACATGGCCTTAATGATGCGTCGGTTATATTGCCGTTTCTTTTCGTTCTCGTTAGTGGTGAATGTTGTTTCTAGTTTCTGGTTCAGGCTCTTAGCAAATGGGTCGAACACCCTCACATCAAAAAATGCTCGTCGCCCCCTTATCCAGAAGTCTCTTGCGCAGACATCTAACCTGGCTTCATCTGATGAGTTGGCGCTACTGTTCACAATATTCACCGTATTTCTATTTTTACGCTGCTCAAACCAGATCGCTCAATCTTTATGTCTTTGGGCAAGACACTGCACCTCCTGGAGCACTTCCTGTTTGGCACGCGGCTTTATCCACTCATATATACAGTCTGTGGATCCACGAGGACGAGGCGACATTTTGACATCATTTATAATTTAAGCCACAGTCCCATTTTATACCACAACCTTTAGAAGAGCAGTTTAGTCCCATTTCATGTAGTTGTGTCTTCAGATAAAGATGTGTGCATCATCTTTGATTCATTCATTCCTCTTCAGGCAGCAGTTCGGCCTAAACAAAATATCGGCTCGATATATCGGTGTATTTTTATCAAATCTACAGCTTCTCAAAAGGTTTAAGTCAGCGAAAACCTGCTCGAGCCTCGACCTAAACAGGGCAGGGAGTACGGCACTTATCAGGCTTCTGAAAAGAATCGAAAATCAGACACTAACCAATGCTCAGACTTGTATCGAAACTAAATACTATTTTTTTTGCAGCTACAATCCTAAAAACGTCCCTGTCACAGTACAGAATTGAACCTTTCTCGAATGTCTTAAAAATGATTCTGAGCTGTGTCAGAACAAGTATAAGAGCGTGTGATAATTATAAATAATAACAATGGAAATATGGTGATATCGTATCGTCAATAATATTTTGGAACATCACAATATATCGAATCACAAGTTGCTTAAATGAATCGTTCTGATGGCGAAACAGCTAAAAAACAGAGGGAACTACATGAAGAAATAACTGTTCTAAACTCTGAAATCTTCATTCTTTGGATTAAGTTGTGAAGCATTTTTAGAGGAAAAAGGAGCAGATTCACAGTTTTGTGATAACGTACCGTGAGATGTATATGGTGAAAATATCGTACAAAGAGATTTGGATATCGTTACATCCCTAATGACAATAAATGTTGTACCAAATGACTGGTCAAAGCATTTTAGAATGTCAGTCTTGTTATTACGTAGAATATCGTGATATCGGGAGCTTTCTCACAGTATCGCAGTAAATATCAGACCCTGTGATGATATCGTGAGACTTGGATATTGTTACACCCCTAATAAATAATAATAAATCTTTATTTCCAAAGCACTTTTACAAAGAAGGTTTACAAAGTGCCGTACAAGCAGCAAAGGACCATAAAAATAGCACAAGTGTACAAAAAAACCCTGAAGAAATCAATCCAATTAATTACAGTACAGTGATCCCTCGTTTATCGCGGGGGTCACGTTCCAAAAATAACCCGCGACAGGTGAAATCCGCGAAGTATCAGCTTTATTTTTTACTGTTATTTTACAATGCAATACTTTACTGCAGAATGAAACAAAAAATAAAACCTCTTTTCAGGCCCAAAATGTGTTTAAGAAATAGAAATATTAACGTTTTCTTACAAATAACTATAATAGTTTAAAGAACGGTGTAAAACAATATTTTTTATATAGTAATGAAGACAAGGAGGAAACACTGTCACTGGCGTATTTCACAGTCCCTCCAGCTGCGCCTCTTCGTCCTGACTCCGCCGCGCTGTAGCGTCTTTCAGGGGTCTTTCTCCGAGAGAAGAACATCGTTATGGGGAGTTGTTGGCACTTTCTTTTTCTGAGCAAGAAGATTTTTATAAACGGACATGTCACCTTCTGTTATATTTGAGAACTGCAATGAACGACACATCAAAGGGTCCCATTCTTGTGCCGCACGCTGAAGTTCAGTGGCCATTCTCATCATGGTTGCTAAGCGACCAAGTGTTAGTCCTTCCTCCTCTTCTTTAGTCCTTCCTCCTCTTCTTTAGTCCTTCCTCCTCTTCTTTAGTCCTTCCTCCTCTTCTTTAGTCCTTCCTCCTCTTCTTTAGTCCTTCCTCCTCTTCTTTAGTCCTTCCTCCTCTTCTTTAGTCCTTCCTCCTCTTCTTTATCAACAAGATACAGATTCACTGTAAAAAAAAAAAAAAGCACTGTAAAAAATTCGGCGAAGCCGCGATAGGTGAAGCGCGATATAGCGAGGGATCACTGTAAATAAGTTAATAAAATAGAATAAAAATAAATAAGGAATAAAGTCTAGTTAAAACCAGCTAAAGGCCAACTGATACAAATGGGTTTTAAGAAGTGATTTAAAAGATGATCCTGATGGTGCAGCCTTATCTCCTCAGACAGGTCGTTCCAGAGCCGAGGCTCCGGACTGAAAAGGCTCCGTCAGCGTTTGTCCGGAGCCTGGACTTTGGAACGACCACAGGGAACTGCCTGAGGATCTAAGGCTGCGGGAGCCTCCTACAGGTTTAAAAGTTCTGAAATGTAACTTGGTGCAAGATCTAAACGAGCTTTAAGAGTGATCAGTAAAAATTTCAAATCAGTTCTGAAACAGGGGGGATGTGTGTCAGTGAGGATTTGGAGTCGAGGCCAGAGAGGAGGGAGCTGCGATAGTCTAGACGGGGAAGATGAGCGCGTGGGCGACTTTTTCAAGATCAGGCTGGGAGAGGATATGTTTGATTTTGCTGAGCGGGCGGAGGTGGACGAAACAGGATTGGGCGACTTTTTTCAATACGAAGGTGGAGGTTAAGGTGAGAATCGAAAATGACGCTGAGTTTTCTGGCAGCAGAGGTGATGTTGGGATCAAGAGCTGGACTGGATTAAAATGATTCTGAAGATAGACTAGTATACGCCCATGGACCCCTATGGAACCTACCCGGACCACAGATATAAGGCCACATGGGAATAAAAAAGAAAGTACTGCCATTTAATGTCAAAAATCACATTCTATTGTCTAAAGAGAGAGTATTTTTAGTGTTCGAATCTCTTCCTTAGTCGCTGAAGTGGAGTTTGAAATGGGAGCATCGTGACAGCAGTATTAGTATTAGTATCAGTATTAGTAGTGCTTTGTCCTGGGGTTGAATACTAAGTGTACTGCTCTCCGGTCTGAAGGAAAACAACAACATGCTCTCGGGGGCGGGTACACGTTGTGTTGGGGGCGGGGCTTAAGAGCGACATCTGTAACTAATAATCCACTGCAAATGGTGCGCCGCTCAATCCACTTTCTCTGCCATGATCCTGAGGAGCTTTAGGTCACGTGGTCCGGACGCCCCCTGGACAATGGACTGTACAGACTGTTTATTATCCGCCGTCCTCACAATACCGTTTCTAAAGGCTCCTGTACGATTACTGTAGTTTAGCCGTGTACATGACAGGTCCACGTGTTTGTTGGACCCCATCAAACGCAAACCTGCACAAAAACTGTCACTCGTTTGTGCTTCGTTTGTGCTGCAAAAAGTTTCCTTCGTGCGATTGTGATTTTATTAGCAGTTTTTTTTTTAGATATTAGCAGTTTTGTTTTCAGCCGATGATGTCACCCAGCACCTCAAAATGTTAAATCGCCTCAAAACAGGCAGAAAATTATATGAAATGTTTGTATTTCATTTGTGCTGTTTTGTGCTGTGACAGTTTTCATTTGTGCGAGTATATTTCTACAAATTATTCATTATTTTTGCAGAAATTATATGACGTAAGTGGTTTTAGTGAAGATAAACGATCTCTGGCTGTGGAAATGTGCTGTATTATTATATAAAATATGAAACAAAAGGGAGTTACTGAGACTGATACAGACTTTTCCACAGTCTGAAATAATTTGGTGGAGTTTTGCTAAAGCTGCTGCCGTCTGCTGTGTGGAAATGACGTCATATAATTTCCACAAAAATAATAATGAATAATTTTAGAAATATATTCTCACAAATGAAAACAGTCACAGCACAAACAAAATAGAAACAATTTATTTTTAATTTAATTTTATTTTATTTTTAATTTTCTGCCTGTTTTGAGGCTATTTCATATCTCGAGGGGCTGGACGACGGCATCGGCCAAAAATAAATTTTAATGCCAAAACAGCAGAAACGAGTGATATAGTTTTTGTGCAGGTTTGCGTTGGGACCAACTTCACAGAGATTTGTCAAATGACGACTTGCTTTGGTGGGTAGTACCAGGTCCGCCACCTGCTTGTTTCCAAGGAATTGTTGATGCTTTTTCTAAAATGCTCCACAGTATACAGTAGACTGCACCGGTCTATCATGAGGGAGACAAAATTAAACTTTTGGGTGTCATTTTAGACCAAACTATGACATGGACGACTCATATAAATAATATTGTTACCAAAATGAGTAGGAATATTGCAATAATTAGAAGGAATGCTTATTTTATGCCAATGGAAACAAGAAAACTGGTAATTGCCTCTCTTGTTTTATCTCAGATGGACTATTGTCCTAATGTGTGGTCTAGTGCTGCAAACAAAGATTTAGACAATCTCCAGATAGTTCAGAATCGAGCTGCACGTCTTGCTCTGAACTGCTCTTTTAGGGCTAATATCAGTGCTGTGCATGAGAAACTTTCGTGGCTGAAAGTCAAGGACAGACTGGCCTGTAGTTTAGTTTTGTCTTTGCATAAAGTGTGGACGACACACAGACCTGTGCACATGTCCTCACACACAGACCTTTGCACATGTCCTCACACACAGACCTTTGCACATGTTCTCACAGTTACAGCTCATCTGTAGCAGGCACAGGTTTAATACAAGACAAGCCTCAAACACAACTTTCACTTTGTCAAAACCAAGAACTAATGCACTGAAAGCAACATTTTTCTACAGAGCCGTTTCTCATTGGAATGTTCTGCCACAACATATGAGGCTTATACAAAATTATGCGGTTTTTAAAAAATGTTTTAAGAAATTGCTTTTTGAAAAGGCTAATAGTTGAATGTAACATATTTTGAGTGTTTGGTGTGTGTTTGGATGATGTGCTTAAAATGTCTTGTATTTGAGATTGGACCCCAGGAAGACGAGTCTCTGCTTCTGTAGAGACTAATGGGGATCCTGAAATAAACAAATAAACAAATAAACAAGCATGTTACAGTTCAGATCAGTGTGGAGAGTCGCCCCTGTTCACAGAAGTTATTATTGTATTTTAAACATCCGTAATGAATCAGTGCTGGGTCGATATGTTTAATGCCATGCCATGGGACATTCCAAAGAAAGCAATAACATCTCTGCGGAGACGAGCAGGTTGTGAACCCTCCACCAGTAAAAGTTTGTGGTGGGAAAAAAAAGTTGATCAGAAAAGAACCAAAATACAGGAAGTAGTTCTGAGTTCTAAACGGAAAACTCCATCCAAAATGTGGAGGCGATTTACACACAAAGAAGATATTTTCATTTGTCAGTTTAAGCTTCATTTAACACTATAAAGGTGTTGTCATTTATTTCTATCAGTCATTTGTATTAATCACCCCACTGCGTAACATTTCAGAGAAAAACTAGACTGAAATAAACGCACTTACTTTATTACAGATGTTTGCTGTGAGGCCTGTCTCTCTGCAGACTGTTTTGGTCTCCATGGAGAACTTACTTTGTCTCAAGCATTAAACAGTGTGGAATAAAACGGGTCTATGAAGAATGTTCCAATGTTTGGCTTTAGCTTTCTATAATAATGTAAGATAGGAATTTATTGTATATATAGTTTTTAGATAGCAATTTATATGATACATAGTTTTATAATCCTTATCTTTATAGATCCTTATAGTGTTTGTCTATTTTTAACTTAACTGTGCTTCTATTGCTGCTACTGGTTCTTGCTGTTCTCTTTACTGTGCGTTGCAACACTGAAATTTCCCCATTGTGGGACAAATAAAGGATATCTTATCTTATCTTATCTCCATGGAACCGAGCGTGCGACGTGCCCGCAGAACAAATATTCCCTGATGATGCTGTCAGATTTGTAGGTTTATGTTTCATATATGTAGGCCTGTCATGGAAACACTGGAAAAAACAATATGTACAGTAGGTCAGTTAAAATGACTTAAATTAAGAATATTTTACTTTATTTGAGTGGATAGAACTTGACAAGTAAAATGATCTGCAGTGGAATAAGTGCTTTTTTTCTTCATTCAAACATTCAATTTTATTTCTTATTTTAAGTGCAAAAAGTTATTGTTTTTCTTATTTTAAGTGTAGTAAGATGTATTTTCATATTTTAAGTACCCAAAGTCTTGTTCCACTGGCAGATAATTTTACTTGTCTAGTGAAATTTACTCAAATCATGATAAAAACGTTCATAATACGAGTCATCTTAACCCGACTAGATTTAGTTCTTTGCATTGAACACATTTTAAAGTACAATATATCACTGAAGAATACATAGACAATAATATACTAAAACAAAAACTATTCTAAATCTACAATATGTTTAAAATCATGAGCTGCAACAAATAAACAGCAGAAAGAAATATTTAAGTACTTAGTTTCTGTAATGAGAGACAGAGATATGATAAATTCAACCTTTTATAGCTCAAATCTAATAAATAACCACAAAATTCACACAAAAACTGTACACACGGTAATTGACGCCATAAAACATAGTTCTAGTTTTTATATTGAACGAGAAGTCAGTGTAGTAATTACTGTGACAAGTATTTTTTTGTTCTCCTGTACAGCAGTGGTGTATTTTTCACAGTTCTGCTGAGTCCCTGTGGGTTTGTGGAGAGAGGAGTCCATCCTCAGGGACCACGGACCTCTGGCGGAAACTCACAGCCGTCCTGGTTTAATCCGGGGTTAGTCTGGGTTTAGTCCAGGTTTAGTCTGGGTTTAGTCCAGGTTTAGTTTGGGTTTATTTCGGGCTTAGTCCAGGTTTAGTCCGGGTTTAGTCCTGGTTCAGTCCTGGTTCAGTCCTGGTTCAGTCCTGGTTCAGTCCTGGTTTAGTTCTGGTTCAGTCCTGGTTCAGTCCTGGTTCAGTCCTGGTTCAGTCCTGGTTCAGTCCTGGTTCAGTCCTGGTTTAGTCCTGGTTTAGTTCTGGTTCAGTCCTGGTTCAGTCCTAGTCCAGTCCTGATACTGTCCTGGTTCAGTCCTGGTTCAGTCCTGGTTTAGGCCTGGTTTAGTCCTGGTTTAGTCCTGTTTCAGTCCTGGTTTAGTCCTGTTTAGTCCTGTTTCAGTCCTGGTTCACTCCTGATTTAGTCCTGATTTAGTCCTGATTTAGTCCTGATTTAGTCCTGATTTAGTCCTGGTTCAGTCCTGGTTCAGTCCTGGTTTAGTTCTGGTTCAGTCCTGGTTCAGTCCTCGTCCAGTCCTGATACTGTCCTGGTTCAGTCCTGGTTTTGTCCTGGTTCAATCACGCTTCATTCCTGGTTTAGACCTGGTTCTTTCCTGGTTCAGTCCTAGTTTAGTCCTGGTTCAGTCCTGATACTGTCCTGGTTCAGTCCTGGTTTTGTCCTTGTTCAGTCCTGGTTCAGTCCTGGTTTAGTTCTGGTTCAGTCCTGTTTTAGTCCTGATTTAGTCCTGGTTTAGACCTGGTTCTTTCCTGGTTCAGTCCTAGTTTAGTCCTGGTTCAGTCCTGATACTGTCCTGGTTCAGTCCTGGTTCAGTCCTGGTTTTGTCCTCGTTCAGTCCTGATTTAGTCCTGGTTTAGTCCTGGTTCAGTCCTGGTTTAGTCCTGATTTAGTCCTGGTTTAGTCCTGGTTCAGTCCTGGTTCAGTCCTGGTTCAGTCTCCTCTCTCTCTGTCCTCAAATCCACTGCAGCACGATGCCTCTTTGCTCATGTTTCCTCCGGGATTAAACCCCCAACCTGTTCTTTCTGTTCCTTCATTCTGGTGTTTTTAATGTGTGTTTTACGCTCACTAATGCACAGAGGGTCCGTGATGGGCTTATGTAACAAAGAGCTCAGAGAGTTTGGACTTTAGGAGGACACACCAAGAGGGGGCGCTGCTGCACATTTCACAGACCTGTCATCAGAACATGTTGTTTCTTAAAATACTGGTTGTCAACAAGAGAAATCAGAGAGAAAAAAAAACAGTTTCGATGTGTTATATGGAGAGACAAAAAAACAAATATTTGTGGAGCTTCATGTTCCCTGCTTCAGTTACCACTTTTATCCCATGTATTTGAGAGACAAAATGTGTTCCAGTACTGTACGTATCTGATTTTAAAACATTTTATTTTCCGGTAATCAGTAAGTGTGTGGTAGCATGCTAGTTGTCCACTTTTTCTTGACGTAAACTTTTCTCTGGTCTCTGAGAGTTGTGAGAAGTGCTTATAAACTCATAATGGTGAAGAATTAGGATGCTCTGAATCCATAAGTGAGGAAGAACTTTGGACCACTGCAAACTGTTTAAAGATGCATCATGTAGCTTTTCTGACCTGTTTGTGTCCATGTAGATGTTAATGCTTTGGTTTAAATGGTCCACAGTTTGGCGTTAAACTAATTTGTCTTGGATTTGTGCTATTTACTGCTCAAAAATATAAAAAAAGAAGTGTAACAATACTTACTTACTGTGAGCAGGGTTGCCTCTCCACAAATTGAACCTGTAATTTGGCTCACACGTCTCTGTGGAGATTCTTCAGTTTATGGCCACACCGTGGAACATTCTAGGTGCAGCTCTGTGGAGATAAGCAGCTGATGGAGCCTCCATCTCCACAGTGCACCTTTAAAATGAACTAGTTCTGTTTTTAACGTTTTTAAGACAGTAAAAATCAGGTACACCGTGTTTAAACTAGTTTGAACGTGATCACCTGACCTGCCGTAGATCACATGACCTCAGGTGGGGTGAACAGCGTGTGTGCGAGTATGTGTGGAGTTCAGGAGCGGTGGGATAAGATGGCGTTCAATTCAATTCAATTCAATTTATTTTTGTAGCGCCCAAAATCACAACAACAGTTGCCTCTAAGGGCGTTCCAAGATTTGGATGAGTAAAACATACACACAGACATATCAAAACAGGAATAAACAACATTCATGTAAAGCAGCAAATGAAACATGGTCCAGTCATCCCCTGTCCTTAGACCTCCTTCTCGGCAAGGAAAAACTCCAAAAAACCCAGGGTCCTGGGAAAAAGAAGAAACCTCGGGGAGAACTACAGTGAAGGAGAGATCCACTCCCATGGACGGACAGGCTATAGATGTCCAGGCCCGTGGGCCAGTTCGGTATGACCACAGCTACCCAGGTGGGGAAGGAGCCGGGAAGGAGCCAGGTGAGGAGGAGCCAGGCGAGGGGAGGAAGCCGGGCGAGGAGGAGGAGCCGGGCGAGGAGGAGGAGGCCGGGCGAGGAGGAGGAGAGGGGTCCAGCTGCCATCAGGCGTCTGAAAGAGTTACACTCCACAGGGGAGTGGGACAGGGGACAACATGTGAATACCCCCACTGTACTTTTAGACACTCTAGGAACCACTAATAATCCTGCATTCTGAGAGCGAAATGCCCTATTTGACTGACAGGGGACAATGGCATCCTGAAGATATGATGGGGCCATATTGTTTAAGGCTTTGTATGTCAGGAGGAGAACTTTGAATTTAATTCTAAACTCGACAGGAAGCCAGTGCAGTGATTTTAACACAGGACTGATGTGATCACGTCTTTTAGTTCCTGTTAGGACTCTGGCCGCTGCATTTTGGACCAACTGGAAGCTTCTTAAAGTACCTTTAGTGCAGACGGTGAGCAGAGAATTACAGTAATCTAGTCTGGATGTAACAAATGCATGGATAAGTTTTTCAGCATCATTTTTAGGCAAAATATTTCTGATTTTAGTTATGTTTCGCAGGTGAAAATATGCAGTTTTACAAGCTTGGTTTATATGAGCTGTGAATGAGAGATTTTGGTCAAATACGACTCCAAGGTTTTTTACAGTAGAGCTAGAGGCTATACTCACATTGTCAAGTGAGATTATCTGGTCGGACAGAGAATCTCTCTGACCTTTAGGACCGACAACAATGACCTCTGTTTTTTCAGGGTTTAAGAGCAGGTAATTCAGGGTCATCCAGGTTTTGATGTCCTTCACACAGGCACTGAGCTTATCGATTTGATCTGATTTGGTTTCATTGATAAGTACAGCTGAGTGTCATCAGCATAGCAGTGGAAATTAATGCCATGTTTTCTGATAATGTTACCTAATGGCAACATATACAGAGTAAACAGGATTGGACCAAGCACAGATCCTTGTGGAACACCGCAAGCTACTTTAGAGCAGGGAGAGGTGCACTGGTTTACACTAACAAACTGGTACCTATCTGATAGAGAGGATTTAAACCATTTGAGGGCGGTCCCTCTGACACCTATGTCACATTCTGACCTCTGCAGTAGAATGTTGTGATCAATGGTGTCAAACGCTGCACTGAGGTCCAGTAGGACCAGGACTGAAGCCAGCCCGTTATCAGCAGCTAGTAGCAAATCATTTGTCACTTTAAGCAGAGCAGTTTCTGTGCTGTGGTGAGCTCTGAAACCAGACTGACATTTTTCAAATAAATTATTGTCCTGCAGATGGTGACAAAGCTGTTTCACCACAACTCGTTCCAGAATCTTTGAGAGAAATGGAAGATTCGAGATAGGTCTGTAGTTGGCTAGTTCATCAGGATTTAAGCTAGGTTTTTTCAAAAGCGGTTTAATTACAGCATATTTAAAGGACTGAGGAACAAAGCCATTTTCTAACAACATATTTATTATGTTATGGATGGAACCTATTATTAGGTGGAGAGCTTCTTTGAGGAGTTTGACTGGAATAGGGTCGAGCAAACAAGTTGATGGTTTGGATGACATGATGACTGAGGTAATCTCCGCCTCATCGACAGGAGTAAATTTGTCTAATGCTGTTAGAGGATTTATGTGGGACATTGGTGTTACAGACTGGATTTGCTGAATTTGCTCGGGGCTGATTTTTGGAGTGGCTTCGTTGATCTTGTCTCTAATGGTTGTAATTTTGTAATCGAAGAATTCAAGAAAGTCATCACAGCTGAACTTCGAAGGGAGAAGAGACTCAGGGGCAGTGTGCGAGTTTGTCAGCCTGGCTACAGTGCTGAACAGAAATCTGGGGTTGCTTTTGTTTACTTCTATTAGGTTTGAATAGTATCTGGTTTGTGCTTTTCGCAGCGCGGCCTTATAAGAGAGCAGGCAGAGCTTCCATGCCTTCGTGGTTCAGGGGCCATAGGAGAGCCCCAGCGTCAGTCACTTCAGAGCGGGTCGTGTGGCGTTCAGGGACAGGTGGATGGAGTGCGTGGGATCCAGCGCTGGCATTAGCTCTGCGGGAGATGCTCTATTTTTACAGCTCCACAGACACACGCAGGACCAGGACTCAGGCTGGTTCAGGAAGATGCTTTTATTATAGAGACAGTGGCCACGTTTACACGAGAGCTTCAGTTCCGAATAAAAATAATTTAATTTTGAATCAAAATTAATTCCACTTTAAAAAGACCATGTAAACACTTAATTCCTACTAAAACTGATTATTCGGAATTAAACTTAATTCTGAAGTAAGTGGGTGGTTTATTCTGATTTTAAAGCCAAATTAATTCATTACTCAATCATGTAAATGTTTATTCTTTTTAAAAATAATTCCAGTCATTCAGCAAATGCTCGTTTGGTCACCTGTCTAGTGCAATCCATAGGGTCTGGCTCCACCAGTCGATTTTTATGCATTTTTCTGTGCATAGGATAAAAATGTGTGTGTGCATATTTGGGAAATCCATGCGTATTTGGCTGCAGTTGAGCATAAAATAAATATTCATAAACTCTCATTCGAGAATGAGTCCAGTCGTACATAAAATGTGTTCAGTCCTGGTTCAGTCCGTATGTGCGGGGCAAAAGTCCGGCATCTCCGCTCGCTGATACTGTGAAAAAGCTTTGGTCAAATGACGGTCATTGACAGTTAAACCAGGGAAGCCTGTACCAAGATGGCGGCGGTATTAACACAAGATCTGCTGTTCATAGCTGTGTGACGTGATATTTTTGAGAGTAAAGTCGCGTCTGTGAATTCGTATTTGTATTGAATTGTAACTTTTCATTTCGTAATTGTCACTGCTGATGTCGTAACTTTTCAGTTTATGTCTGACTGGACTCATTTGAGAGTTTACAAATATATATTTTATGCTCAACTACAGCCAAATATGCACATATTTCCCAAATATGCACGGATTTCTATCCTACACACACAAATACTTCTAACAGCTATGTCACTCCATAGAGTTTGAGTTGTGTGTGTGTGTGTGTGTGTGTGTGTGTCTGCGTGTGTGTGTGTGTGTGTCTGTGTGTGTGTCTGCGTGTGTGTGTATGTGTGTGTGTGTGTGTGTGTATGTGTGCGTGTGTGTGTGTCTGTCTGTGTGTGCGTGCGTGCGCGTGTGTGTGACAGTAGAATTGACTCTTGATCGCTAATGAAGAGGTAAACATGACACTGACACATTGTACAGACTCAAACTGAAGAACTCCTGCACACTGAAGCGTTCCAAAGAGGAGAAGCATTTCATTCATTTGCTGGTTCATTAAAAACACTGCCTGCTCCTGCCTGCTCCTGTCTGCTCCTGCCTGCTCCTGCCTGCTCCTGTCTGCTCCTGCCTGCTCCTGTCTGCCCCTGTCTGCTCCTGTCAGCTCCTGCCTGCTCCTGTCAGCTATTGCCCCTGTAGGATAATTGGTCCTCTGTATTTTTCCCATCCTTCAGTGTCTCTGGTGGGGGTGGGCATGATTAGTCGATTAATCGATAATTGATCATTCAGAATTTCGTCAGTCACATTAATTTTAATCGACTAACTGAATGTAACATGAGGAGTCGAGGCTGCGTCTCACAGCACAAACACTGGAGCTGTGGCCCCACAGTCCCACATCTCGGCTCTGGCTCCTTGGAGATCCCTGTATCCCCCAATGACCTGCACATCAGTGTCCCGGTTAGGATCAGGTTTTTTGTGTGTCCCGGTTTCGCATGTTTACGCAGTATCTCCAAAGTGACATACGCACAGAACAGACTCACCAGCCTCATCACATCCTCTGTCACAGAGAGAACACTCATCTAATCCACCTAGTTGTGTCCTTTAGTCCAACCGAAGCTGTGCACAAGGAAAGAGCAGCTTTTTTTCGCTTACACAAATGAGCCATGAGGTTTTAAGATTCGTTTCTGTAAGACATAAACAAATGTGCTCAAAACTGCATTAAAAACATTCTAATCTCACACGAGCTGATGTGGCTCTGTAGAGGTGATGGTTTATATGTGGTTAAATTGAGTTTATTTATGCAGATTAGTAATAGTAATAATAGTGATAATAATGTTAATATAAAATGTTAATGTTTATGTTAATTTAGTTTTCCCGATGATCAATTAATAAAATGTAATCGAATGCCCGTCCCTCGTCTCCGGGTTAAACCTCCAGACCCTGAGCAGAAGGATTTGACATGTTGTTCATGTTGTGGGTTGTTGGGAGAAACCAGAGCACTCGCAGGACACAGGGAGAACATGCAAACTCGGCACAGAAAGGCCCGGGAGTTGAACCAGTGACCTTCTCGCTGTGAGGCGCGAGTGCTAACCTTTACACTGCACTGTGCTCATCACAGTCCACAGAGTTCTGGGCTCTGTGCCGATCCTGCTGCACTTCATCTGGAATCGGTTTAATCTCACATGATTGGACCAGGACCACCTCTGCCCTCTCTCTCTCTCTCCTCCTTCTCTCCCCTCTCTCTTCCTCTCTCTGACTCCATCTCTCTCTTCTCTCTCTTTTTTCCTTCTTCTCTTTCCTCCTCCAGCTCTCTCTCTGCCTCTTGCAGTATGATTTTTCTCCTCCCCCTAGCTCCCCTCCTTTATCTCTCCCTCTCTCTCTCCCTCTCTCTCCCTTCCTCTCTCCTCTCCTCCTCTTTCTCTCTCTTTTTCTCCTCCCCCTTCCCTCCTCTCTCTCTCCCTCACTCCTTCTCTGTCCCTTTCTCTCTCTCTCTGCCTCTCTCTCCCTCCTTTCCTCTCTCTCCCCCCTCTCTCTGCCCTATACAGTATGATTTTTCTCCTACCCCTCCCCTCCTCTTTCTCTCTCTCTTTCTGTTCCTTCTCATACTCTTCTCCTCCCTCCTCTCTCCCTCTCTCCTCTCTTGCCATCCTTTTGTCTCTCCCTGATTACATATTTTTCCTCCTCTCTTTACTTTGTTTTGACTCTCTTTGATTAAATAATTAACTGTATTTCCCTCGATCCGCCCCTCCATCTCGCCATCCTCCCTCCCCCCCTCTCTCTCTCTTTTGTCTTTCACTGATTAAATAATTATCTGGTCTTCCCTCTTCTTTCTCCCCTCATCTCTCCTTCTCTCTTGCCATTTTTATTCCCCTTTCTGATGACATAATTGGCTGTTCTTCCTTCCCACCCTCTCTCCTCCCTTTCTCTTTCCCTCTGTTATCTCTCCCCTCCCTCCTCAAAATAACTATCGCTCTTCTTCCCTCTTTCTCATGTTCTCTTTCCTCTTCTTTCTCTTCCCTCTCTCTGATTAAATAACGATCCCTCTCTCTCTCTCTCTCTTTCCTCCCTCTCTCGTCTCTCTTTCGTCTCTGATTAAATAATTATCATTAGTGTAGCAGGTTAGTGTGGCACATTAGCGGCCGCACTCCCCCGGTTTCCTCTCGTTCCTCCTCCGAGTGGAACGTGTAATCTTCGCCTCCCCCCGGTGGTTGGGAGTGTCGCACAGTCGGCTCTCGTCAATTATTCAGTTTCGGAAGAAGTGAAGTGCGTGGAGACGACGGGAGAGACGGGGGGACGACAGGGGCGAGATGGGACAATGAGAGCGACAGGGGATGACAAGAGAGACAGGGAACGACGGGGGGGATGGGGGATGACAAGAGGGGACAACGGGAGTGACAGGGGCGGGAGGGAACGACAAGGGAGACAGGGGGACAGGGAACGACAAGAGGGACAGGAGCGACAGGGAATGACAGGAGAGACAGGGAGGGAGGGAACGACAGGAGGACAGAAGAGATGTGGACAGAAGAGACGGGTGGGACGAGACAGCAGGGGAACAGGGGACAACAAGGGAGACAGGTGGGACAGGGGCAGGAAGGGATGACAGGAGTACAGAGGTGACAGGAGGGAAAGGGGATGATGGGGGACAGGGAACGATAGGAGGGACAGGGACCGGAGAGATGGGCACAGGAGGGAAAGGGGCAGGACGGAACGATAGAGGGACAGGGACTGACAGGACAGAAGGGACAGGTTGGGACGGGAGGGGGCAGGAGAGACAGGGGTAGGAGGAGACGACAGGGGACTGAGGCAACAGAAGAGACGGGACGGCAGGGGCGGGACGACAGGGCTGTATTTTTAGACTGAATAAATATAGAACTAAGGTTTTAGTGAAGTGTGTTTAGCGGATCATAGTAAAATCCTGCTGGTGCGGTTGAAACTTCAGATTTTCTGTAATTCCGTCTGCTGATTATGAAATGAACTCATTCGCTATGGAAACACAGCGCACAGCTTTGACTGACACGGGCCGCTAAGACCCGCCTCGGAAGCAAATGCCGGGAATTTAGGGAGCTCCGACTGAGACTCACTCAAGATTTGAAGATGGGTCCCACGGGTCAAATGTAGAGGACACATTTCCCTACAGAGACAGTAAACACTTACCTCCCTGCTGTTGTTAACGGGCCACGAAACACCAAAAAAAAGTAATTTCTGGATCAAAACCGTGTCTGTAACAGCCTCTGTAGGATCAACTACGGTCAGAACATTTGCATTTCCGGGTTGGACTAACAGCCCCAGTGAGTCAGGTGCAGGTTATTACGTGACAAGCACAGCTACTGGCACCTACGGGTGGTACGTGTGGAGCCCCTCTTAGCCCCTCCCCTACCTGGCAGCGCCATGTCCCACTGTGTCTGGTCTGATCTGAGAGCAAATGTCCACTAAAAAGTCATTTGAGTAAAAGTTCCTTAGTTAATTTCAATGATTTGATATTAAAAAAGGAGGAGTCATCAGTCTACTCCAGCACAAGTTGTTTTAATCAACTTTTAGATGAAACATGCAAACTTTGTTCACTGCAAACTTTGTACATTTAAAGACACTGAGCGACTAACACTGACTCACACTGAGCTCCTCCTTCTGTTTAGAGAACTTTAACTGCATCACAAATTTAACAACTTAAACAAATTAACAATCTAACAAATTCAGAATTATATGGTCCAACCCACAATACTTCAATGCAAAAGAAAGAAAATGAAACCAAAATCAAAATATGCGAAATGAAAATGTTGCACACTGACTGCTGACAGAAGAAATGAAAAGTGCCCTACAGAATGTTCCGCACTGGCTCCTCCGGCATGAGGCTGTAAAGCTCTTGTTCAGCTCGAGCAGGGGTTGATTTTCAAAGTTTGTAGCACTAATCCGTGCTCTCTTCACTGACTGGTGATTCTGCATAATGATTGTACAATCCAGTGAAAATGCTGCACTTGCAATTTCCTTTGGCAGATCCGGCAGATTAGTTTTTTTTTTCTTTCACATTTTTTTTTCTCTTTTTCTCTTGTACTTGAGTAAAAGTAAAATTAACTTATTTCTAAAACTACTTTAAAAAATTACAAATTACTCATAAAAACTCCTCACTTACAGTAATGTGACTTACTTTCCACCCTTGTCGGCTGTCAGTCATTGCTCCAGAGTCCACCCCACACCCCCTGTCCGCCGGGCATCTCCCCACACCCATAGTCCACTCTGGAGGATTCGTCAGATTTTGTTCAGGGCTGGAGTGAAGCTCCGGGGGCTCTTTAACAGTGAGTCGAATGCAGGA
>CM060662.1:3937500-3985000 GCA_030686955.1 Odontamblyopus rebecca
TCTTATTTTAAGTGCAAAAGGTCATTTTCCTTATTGTCGCTGCTTTACATGAATGTTGTTTACTCCTGTTTTCATATGTCTGTGTGTATGTTTTACTCATCAAAATCTTGGAACGCCCTTAGAGGCAACTGTTGTTGTGATTTTGGGCGCTACAAAAATAAATTGAATTGAAAATAAATTGAATTGAATTATTCTAAGTGTAGCAAGATGTATTTTCATATTTTAAGTACAAAAATCTCGTTCCTCTGGCAGATCATTTTACTTGTCAACTGAAGTTTACTCAAATCCTGGTAAAACTTTCTAAATTCACGTCATCTTAACTTGACTAGATTTTGTTTTTTGCTGATAAGTTCTCAGATGCCAAATTCTATATAAAATGCTTTAAATTCTGCTGAATTCTAGATAAATATTCTTAAAACCAGTTTATAATTCGTGTTCATGGCCCGATAATAAATTCAAAGATGCCAAAATGTAGATAGAAGTCCTTAAATCAGTCTGACATGTAGTTTGTCCTCAGTTTTGTATGAAGCAAATCTGTATCACTGAAGCTAAAAACAAGTGTCGCCGGGGAAAACTCTGGTAAATGGATTGTAGCTTCTTTTAAACATTTATTGCCTAAATGTAATATTTTCTGACTAGTTGAGTCATGGAAGAAATATATGTGACAAAGATTATACAGCCAATTCAAAACTAGTAAGTAGATCACATGTGTCAAACATGCGGCCCGGGGGCCAGATCCGGCCCTCCAAGACCTTTAATCTGGCCCTCGGCTGATTTTTCTATTAAAATACTTAAAATTTTCTGATTTTTCTGTTAATTTTCTGCACCGTTTAGCATAGCAGCGTCTCCGGCGTTTCTGTACGTTGCGACTCCCACCAGAGCAGCACAAATGAAGACTTTCCTCTTTCCAAACGCTCTTAAAGGACGATCGTTTTGACTGTCGACCGTGACCCTCATCAGCAAAATGTCAAAAAATGAGAAAAGCAGATGCTGAGTTCAGGATTTCCCAAGAAAAATAGTCTAATTCTTATTTGTTGACAGAGGTGAATGGGAAATCTGTGCTCAGTGTGTTTGGAACAAGTGGCGTTGCTCGAGGAATATAATCTTAAACACCACTACGAGACACGGAGAAAAATACAATAACTTGAAGAGAGAACTGAGTTTTCTGATCCGGCCCTTTTGGGATCAAAGTAGGCTGCATACGGCCCCCGGACCAAAATGAGTTTGACACCCCTGAAGTAGATCATAAATCTGGAAACAAGATGAATAACCTGATAGAAGTTTGAAAGTCTTGGCCAGATCAGTGAAATTTGCAGTGTAGAGGTCGAAACTCCAGGGTTACAGCAGCTTTTACGCAGAATAAGATGAGATTTATTTGCGTTGGAATATTGTTTCTTAAATAACGGAAGTCTCTGTGTTTTGCCAATACCATAAAACAGAACGAAAAGCTCCATTTCAGACCAAGCTCCGGGTTTGATGCTCATGTTTGAGGTTTTGGTGTCGTCTATTTCAGAAGAACGAGGGAAGTCCCACAGACCTGTGTCCAAAGGTTAATCATCTCATCAAAATTCTAATGACCTGCTGCTCGATGGTCTGTCAGAGCCTTCACCACACCAGGGACGACAATATTTATCCTTCCACTCATTTAAACGAACTTTATTGACCCACAGTGATTTGGACAGAGGCGCTCGTGCATCAGGTTTTTACAGGGTTCCCACTCTTTTTCATTGACAAAACTTTCAAACCTTTTCCATTACTTCTTCATGACCCAAAGTGAATTTTCCTTTTGACTTTACGGCGCCCTGCATGTGTAGAATTGCACATATTTTTAGAGTTAAATATCAAGTGTGAACCCTTTCCACTTAACTTATGTTTTGGTGTTGTAGTTTTTTAAAATCCTGTCAGTGCATTTTTTGTGTCTCTTTTAAACCAAACACCGTGTCGTCTGTTGTCTGTTGTCCTGCTGCAGCTGGAGCGGCTGCGCAGACGTTCAGAAATAATCAGAACAGCCTAATGAGAACTTAACAGAATGCTGTAGGTGCATGAAAAAGATACTAAAATTCCATGACTTTTCCAAAACTTTCATTGAATTTACAAATTTACATGACTTTTCCAGGATTTCCATGATTGTGGGAACCCTGTTTTTACTATCTTAACCTCTTGAGACCCTGGGGCCCCACACGAGGACATTACATTTTTGCCTCTTAGCACCATGATTTTCAATTATTTCAAACTTTCACCTGTAATCAACTAAAAACCTCTACAGCAGCTCCCGAAAGTAAAAAAAAAAACTGCATAGTAAAGTTTAGATGCAAAATTTATGAATAAAACCAATGTATTTATGTACAATAATGTCTCTTCATGTATCTTAATGTATCTTCATTTGGCATTAAAATCTGACACATTTTATTGACCACAGCAGACGAGAGCATCAGGAAATGTCATGTCCTCGTTTGAAGACATTGGGACTGTGTTATATTATTGATTGTACATGTTGTTAGGTAAACTTGGGAATATTTAGATGAGTTTACAGTTATAAATTGCTGGACGTTTCTGCTGCTATAGGGAAACTGCTGCCTGTCTCCACTTTTTGCACCTCTACTTTTTTTTGTAACGATTGAAAACCAGAAAAAATTAAAACTGTGGACCACATTTTCAGGCCTTTTTGTGTGTTTTTAACCTCACTCACTGAACCCCAACCCGCTCACGCTCGACCTACGTCACATTTGGCAGGTTTAGGGCTTGAAATAAACATTTTTTTATACATTTTAATGTTTTTACATTTTTTCACCAATGGTGTCATACAGAAGACTTACTTAGTAGGTCCTACTTATCCCAAATAGCAAGAAGAAATGAAAAATGCACAGCAGACAAAAGCTCGGGTCTCAGGAGGTTAAAAACACATGAAAAACACAGCTGGTTCATTTAAAATGGTTTTCAGTGGGCCAGAGCTTTTCTGGCACTGTAATGTAAACAACTGGCATGCTAATCCTGCACTTCCTGACTCTCGTACAGTAAAACACTTCATAATTAGATGCACAATGGACTTATTTTGACCTGAAGAGCTCCTTATATGACACATCTGGGGCAGGACATGTTTTGGTCAAACACCTGGAAAAGAATCAGGTCCGAGTCCTTTAATTTGAGTCCAAATGTAACAATAATTAATTGAAGTAATTTATCTTTGTCAGGACATTTGCTTTGCTTGGAATGTTCCACAGTGTGACATTAAACGTACCATAAAATACCAAATAACAGCCAGGCATTTATTTGAGAACAATTTGGGGCAATAAATTCCTTCTTCACAAAAATCTTGCTCGGCAAAACTGGGAAAATCTGGAACTCAAATTATTTTAAACAGTGTGACTCCAATTCAGGCGACTTTCAGACTTATACACGTGGACGAGTTCATCTGAAATGTTACAACAAAATATCTGTGGAGCGGAGTTTCCCACATGTGGAAGTGTTTATGCAAATGTGCCATGTGGTTTTAAGTTTGGTTTCCATGGAGCCGACGTGAGCATCAGTCCTGCAGCACGACTTCTGTCTTACAGTGAGCACATCAGACTTGGCGTTTAATTGGAACCGGCGGTTATTTATCGAAATATATCCCCTCACTCTGCGTTTAAAGACGGTTAATTGGAATCCGGCTCTTATTTGGTATTTCAGAGCATCTGTCTACATGGAGAAACGTGACATCAGCACCGTGAAGTTTCAGGTCAGATCTGTGGACAGGCGACCCGGCTCACAGTCAGGATGTACGCTTCTTTAGGCAACAGAAACACAGAACACATGCGAGATAATGTGGAATATTCCAGGCTAAGCAATACCATCTCCGTGGAGACAAGGAAGTTGTATAAATTGCACATCTTAATGGTTACCGCTTTGTATTTTTGGTGGATTTGAGTCCTAATTCCTTGTAATTTTCCATTCTCTGTGTGGAATCTCTTTTGACTCTTCCCTGAGTTCATTCTGTTTGATCCTCTGAGCCAAACCCTAAACAATGCAACACAATTAGACACACTACACATGAAAATCACTGTGACAAATGACTGTAGGAAACGAGTTAGCCTGTCTCCTCCTCTTAGCCTGTCTCCTCCTCTGAGTAAGGAGGTTGTGGGTTAGACTCCTGGTGTCTCTGCATGTGCTCCCTGTGTTACTGTGGCAGAGTAGTTTTCCTGTTTTAAAGGTCCTGTATTACACAAAATTGACTCTTGTGAGCTTTAAGTCATGTTCTAATGTTGTTCCCTCCTCAAAAACGGACCTGTGTTTTGTTTCATTCACATGTTGGAGAAACCCTTTATTATTAGTCTGTCAACATCTTCAAAGCTCCGAAAATGCTCTGTTCCACCTCGTGATGTCATGTATTGGTAGCCCCTTTTACCTTTTAGCATTCCCACGGTCATGGAAATCCTGGAAAAGTCATGGAATTTTGTAAATTCAATGAAAGTTTTAGAAAAGCCGTGGAACTTAGCATCTCTTGTACACAACTCCAGCGTTCTGTTCAGTTCTCATGAGGCTGTTATGATCGTGTCTGACTGTGTGCAGAGCCACTTCAGGGTTTTGAATGTTAAAAAACTATAATACCACACCTCAACATGAGTGGAAAGGTTTGTTTTTTTCCGACCACATAGTCCACAAAGCCATATGTACAGACGTGTGTGTGCGAAAGACAAATCCAGGCCCTGTAATAAAACTATTTCCATGTATATCTGTGTAGCTGCTGCTGTCGGTGTAAACAGTTTGTCACAGTTTTCTAGTCCACATGGATGCTGTATCCTGTATCCAGGTCATGTCTCATTTCAGCCGAAGCACTAGGTCTTCCCCCTCCCCAGACACCTCCTCTTGCGTCCTGAGGGAATACCCGGGCATTCCGCAGTGGAGCATCTGACACGGGAGGAGGGACCGCAGCAAACCCGCCACTACGGTGTCACAGCTGCAGGTGTGTCGGGGAGGTTGCTGGTTCGATTCCCCTGTGATGCGCCTGCCGTTGTGCCGTTGGGGCTCGGTTCTCTTTGCTGCTGTTTGAATATCGTGTTGTGATCGTGCGATCGTGGAGCAGGTCTGGAGCAGGTACAGCCTCCCCCTGTGCCGGTCCATGTGACTCATTACTATGCAGTGAAAGTGGGTTAGCCTGCTCTGGTGTGTGTGTGTGTGTGTGTGTGTGTGTGTGTGTGTGTGTGTGTGTGTGTGTGTGTGTGTGTGTGTGTGTGTGTGTGTGTGTGTGTGTGTGTGTTTGTGTGTGTGTGTGTGTGTGTGTTCGTGTGTGTGTGTGTGTGTGTGTGTGTGTGTGTGTGTGTGTGTGTGTGTGTGTGTGTGTGTGTGTGTGTGTGTACGTGTGTGTGTGTGTGTGTGTGTGTGTGTGTGCATAGGGACAACAGCTGCGGACAATGGACAAGGACAAAGAACTGTTTGGAAGTCACTTTGAAGCCCACACTTTCCGTGTATCACCTGACACAGAAAGACGAATTCCCACTATTTTTGTGCTTCAAAAACTCTGGAGAAAGCAGCGTGTCCTGCTCCTGATGTCTGCTGGTACCACAGACCTGTAGAAGCAGGTGCAGATAGAAGATATACACAGCAAATTCCTCTGATCTGGCCAAGATTGTAAAACGTACATCAGGTTATTCATCTTGTTTTCAGATGGTTTCTCCACTCACTAGTTCTGAGACGGCTTCATTCTACTGTAGAGGTCATTTATCTTTTGATAACTTGTAAAGTTAAATGATCTGTCCATGTAGCAACATCATTTCACTACTTTTAAGTCATTTTCTGATAGATTTAAGTGTTTATATCTTGAGCTTTTTGCAGTGTGAGACTCATGATCTGTGTCGCCCTCTGAATTGAGTTCTACACATGCTCAGTCTTTCAGTGACATCTGTCCCAATCACAGCCTATAGAAAGAAGTGGACTAAGGGAGTGTGATGTCACCAATAGAGTTCAGATCCAGTCCAATGAAGCTCAGGAGGCTAGCAGTTATAGAAGTGAGCAGAGTTCCATATCAGCAATAGGAATTGATTTACAGACAAATAGTGAAAAAAACACCAGGATCATGTAGAGTTACAGAAAGAGGGGCAGTGTTTGTTGAATACAGAGTGAATTGGAGCCAGAGTCGATGGAGTCGGAAGCCCATGCTCACTTCCTATGTGGAATGCAGTGACTAGCAGTTTAGTTACTGTATGTCCATTTAGGCCATGATCCCACAGAATACTCCAACTCGACTGGACGAAGTGTCACGACCAAATGAAATTTCATTCATTCAAATCCAGTTGAGAGAAAAGCACATGGGTCTTGTATTTCTACTAATTACTAGACACAAGGCTGACGGACAACTGAGGCACTTCGGCTTTGGCCATTTGCTCTGCGTCTGCCCTGATGGTAACGGCCACAGTCACCACAGCAGCAGTCTGAACACATGGAATCGTGTAAGTTTGAACTCACAAATATGGATAGAACTGATCTTACTGCACAAGTCCAGGTTAAAAGTGAGGACTTGCTAAACATCTGGCGTGTGTAGTCAGGGAGAGTGAGTTATAAAGATACTGACACTTGTTTTGAGTCTGATTCTCGCCTGAATATTCACCGTGGTCCTGGTGCTGTGTCCTGCCGCTGTTCTTGTTTGTGTTTGTGGAGAGTTTGTGGCCTCACACTGAGCTCCAAACATTGATAAATCAATGAGAGAATCAGTCTGATGGATCAGGACTCAGGCGGTGAGGTCTGTAACTAAGTCGTGTTTATCTGTGACAGAGGGAAGGGCGAGAGGGCGAGGGGGTGGGTTTCATCAGGAACACAATTTTACCGGTGAAAGGGGGATGCGAGGGGGCAGAGAAAGAGAGATAGAGGGAGGTGGAGGGAGAGTAAGGCTGCACAGTATACTGCAATCGAATGACGGTGTAAAAGCTGCTAACCATGTAGTTTAGAGACTGGAAAATGTCACATTCAGTAGAATTAGCAAAGAGACTGAAATCTGAACTGATAAACTAATATACTGCATCTCAGCGCATGTTTGTATCTACACTCACAGTTTTTATGCTGAGTAAGACAGGAGATGTTGTTTTGTGTGGAGGACAGGATGGTACAAAACCGGTGTAGCAGGCCAGAATTCACCCTCACCAGAGTTACCCCCGGGGTAGTTCTAGGCTAGGCCAGTCCTACCCCCCAACTGATTGTATATTATGACAAATAATACATGAAAACAGTATTCACCTACTTCTACTCATTTTATTTTCTTTCAGATTTATATTATTATATTATATAATATGCAGCATTGTATGAGCGTTGGAGGCGGTTCTGTGCCTAACGCTATGACACACGCGGAGTGACCAGTGGAGCTGTTTTTGTGGCTTTTGGAGGAGTTTCACCATGGATTTATTTAATTTTCACAAAGATATGTCTGCACAATAAGATGGTTTAATCCTGGTTTAGCCCTGGTTTACTCTTGGTTCAGTCCTGGCTTAGTTCTGGTTTAGTCCTGGTTTACTCTTGGCTTAGGCCTGGTTTAGTCTTGGTTTATTCCTGGTTTAGGCCTGGTTCAGCCCAGTATTACTCCCGTTTAGTCCTGGTTTAGTCCTGGTTTAGCCCCGGTTTAGTCCTGGTTTCAGTATCAATAATTATGTGGGTATTTCACTGAGGTTTTTTTGTTTTTTTTAATAAACTGAAATAAAATGCTGCACAATAAATGGCAGAAGAACTGACATCGCAATCCGCTAATTACATCTATTCAAATGTGATTCTGATTCCGCTGTGATGAATCCTGCAGCGTCAGCTCGAGGTAGAGGAACACAACGAAGGAAAGACCGTTAAAAATTTTGGAACTGCTTTCTCTTGGTTTGGTCAAATCTGATTACACTGAAGTGCCATCACGCGACTCATTTTTGACCATGTGACCCCTCGGCCAGGACGGGAGGTGGTTCCCGGAGCGGTTTCCTGCCTCTTCAGATGAGCGTCGCCTCCTCCTCGCGTCTCGTCACATCTCGTCACAGCACGAGCCTTGTGTAAGAGCGGAGGGGAGCTGTCCATTAAACTCAGAGCTGCAGAAATCACTCAGGACCGAATGTGGATAAAAATAGAACGTGTTCACGTGATATCACATCATTCGAACATCCGGGTACTTGACGTTTGGGGGTGTAACGCCTTTTTTCTGTCCTGCTGTGTGACGCGCTTTTCTAGCAAAACACATCAGTTCTTCAACAATCATAAATAATAATAAATTTCATAAAGGCTGCAACATATTTTGTGTAATTCTTTTAATTTTAGACATCAGAACATGCCCCATGGTGTGACCTCTGCTGACCTCTAGTGGACATTTACTATAAAATATCCTAATACATTATTTAATACGTTTGTAGTTTTGGATCTATTGTTTTGGACCGAAAATTGCAATCTCAGACAGTATTTTGAGATCGTCAAAGCCGTGGTTTTTTGCAGTGCTCTTAAAGGCCGAATTATAGTTCTGCGTCAACTCAGCGCACACGAGCTCCACTGCTTTCATTTCTGATTTATGGATCTGTGTCGAGGTCTATATGCCATGAAGTAGTCTCCTAGTGTTGTGGAGGCAAGGATTTAAACCCGGCATTCGTGTAGACCAGGGGAAAAGAAAACACGTGGAGCCGCTCTTGACTCTAAATACTGCACATCATTTTTTTTATGCTTTATATAAACGACTATAGTGTGTGCGGCATTTATGAAATCAGTGAAATGCTACAGAGAACATGTCCATTTATATGTACATCTACTGCAGATGTACAAAGTTTAACATGAACCATCTCCGATGTGACAGAAGCACAGACAGAACACACTCACACCAGCAGCTCATCCTCTGTCACAGAAAGAACACTCATATTCTGCTATATTTTATTTTATATTTTTACTCTCTGGCTTTTAACACTGCCTGAGTTGTGTGGTCCTCTGTGCCTTTTATTTATTTCTTTCACTGAGTTGTGTCCTTTAGTCTGACAAAAGCGGACAAAGAACTAGCCGTTTTTTTCTGCATAGTTTATGCAAATGAGCAGAATGTGGTTTTAAGTTTTGTTTCTGTAAATCATAAGAAATAAAAATCCAAATTTATACTTATCCAAACTTAAATGATCCACCCGCATCAAACAAAAATGTATAAATATTATTTTATTTTAATGGGTTTTTTTTTGCAGTGTAAATAAAAATATACTTTATTAACAATATCTCTCAATAGATAAAACTATAATATACAAATAAATGTAAAAACAAAAAAACCAGAAACAAAAAAAAAAACCAAAAACCTCTAAAACCCTGTCCAGGGGTTAAAATATTTACTATTTACAAAGTTGAAATAAATTATTTTATTTTAATGTTACAAGATTATCTACAAATTTAGAATTACATTTAAAATGAACAAACTAAAATAAATCTGCCTTGTAATTCAGTATTCATCACTGAGCACTGGAAATGGAAACAGGACTAATCTAAACCCGTATTGTCTGCGTTGCTTTGGAATTTAGTGTTTGAATGACATGATGTAAGTTTCTGTGATGTTTGCACTCAAACTGGATTTGAAAAAAAATTGTGGATATTGCAAAAAAAAACAAAAAAACAAATTACCATATCTGCCAGAAAAATTGCAATTCAATTTTTTTATTAAAATTGTTCAGCCCTGTCTGTAGTGCCAGTGATATCTGTTTAACTATTAGAACTGTATTTTTCTACTTATAATTTCTCTTTATAGGACACCACAAGGCGCAGGTTCAAAGTTTTTCAGGAAAGTAGAATTTTTACAGAAATAAGAAAATGATCATAATGACATTTGTTCTGTAGCTTAAAGCTCAGAGCTCCTCCTGCTGCATAAATGACCTTTTCTACTTTTGTAATAACTGTCTTGGGTGAACGGTTCTTTAGGCCTTTTTCTTCATTTTCAGCATTTTCCAGGGCAGTAGTTTGTTCATTAAACACAAGCAGGTGACGTCATATTGGACATCAAAAGAAAATATCAATATGAATTCAAAGGAAATGCCAACAGTTTGTTTCTCTACACTTCATATTACACAGAACTTAGTTTAATATCCCAACTATGTTTTAGAAAATTAAACTAAGGTTATTCTCGGTCGCACCACATGTACATAAAAAAACACACAAAATGCTTAATATAAATGTTAAACATAGATTTATGCTCCTGATACTAAATATCTGAAAAAGTTCAATAGAAACGACTCTTTTTTATATTAAAATTTACCTGTTGAAAATCCTGACACATCATTGACCCGTAAGTGTCACATTTCAGATTTGTTGACCTGGTTTATGGTTAAAGAGGCAGTGTTGCACTTCTGTGTGCTAATGTTAACCGCTAACACATATTTAGATCACCGTGTTTGTGCTGTTTCGAGTGGCCCCTCCCTTTGCTCTCTGCACTAAGCCACTCCCCCTTCAGAGCGCTATCACAGCACAGTCAGCATTCATCCCGCTAACGAAACCACTGCACATTGCATCAAGTTCATCAAACCTCGAGCTTTTTAGTTCGGCGTCTGTCACCTGTTGTTTCCTGGAGATGTCACTGCTCAGCCTGGAATGTTCCGCAGTATGGCATTAAACAGCTCTGCCTTACATTTTTTTTGTAAAGATGGTTACATGGCTCAAAAATACCCAGAGAAACAGGCTCTCTCACTGTGAGCAGGGCTGCTTCTTCGCAGATCTGACGTCTCGCTCCGGTCTCGTCTCCGTGAGGATAGAAAGGTTTAATGCTACACTGTGAAACATTCCAGACCAAAGCAATAACATTTCGAGTATTTGATGAACTCTTCACCAGAAAAGTTGCACCTTGAAGTTGTTGTGTACAGTTTTGTGTTGTGTTTTTGCATATTTGTGGAGAGTTGTCGTGTGGGAGCATGGATGATGTGGGCTTGTGGGTGGAGCGTTGGACAGAATCTTACAGCGAACCGTAAAGAGGGTTTGAATAGGGCCCAGGAGAGATCACTAAATGACTCAAACATGCATAGATGACATGTAAAACCTCTTTAGACGTGTTTTTGTTGAGGGGACATTATAACATGGTAGAAATATTAAAATAATATTAAAATATGAATACCTTTGTATTAGGGCTGGGCGATATGGACCAAAAAATATATCTCGATATATTTTGCAATATCTTGATATACGATATATATCTCGATATCTTTACAGGATAAACTATTGCAAAAACAACAAACACATTTTATCTGATTAATATTCATTTAGTACTACACTTAAACACTCTGCAAAGAGAACTTCCAGTGGCACTTTACACAAAACTGCTTCAAAGTGAATAAAGTGCAGGATTTTTAACCCTGTATTTTCAAATTCCAAACTGGAGTTACATTCTCTTGTTTTAAAGTGGTATTTAGCCTTTGCACATTTACCAAACCAAACGCACATTGTGACAAACAGATTTTTTTTGCATTTTATTAGGCAAACTTTAGCCTGCTCTGTGCCATAGGTCTGCTCTGTGGGGAAACGGATAAAATTAGTTTTTGCTTCGGGTTTTGTCCTGCTCTTCTAATCAGCACTCATTGAGGAGGAGCCTATGGGCGCTAATGAAAAATGACCGCACTCAGTATTCAGACCTGAGTCCATGACAAGACTGAGTCCAAATGTGCTCGAGTCCGAGACAAGACCAAGACAAAGCTCTCGCTTTAGCGGAGAGGGAAGTCCAAGGGTGTGGGGGTGTCTATTGAGTGGTGGGACAGGTGTGGGTCCTGCTGCAGGGTGCTCCTCGTCTAAGGGGGCGTGAGTGTGTTTTGAAGCGGAGTTTATTCGTATGAGTGATATCGACCACACGCGGAGCTCGTGTGCTGGAGTCGTGCGCGTTCGGAGGTGTCACGTGGTTGCGCTCGCGCTGGGCAGGTGCATTTAGAAAGTTTAACTCGTCACGTTATGGCTGTGCGCAGTTCTGCTTATTGTGGCTGCAGAAACACTCGCACAGATGCGCCTGTTTTGTTTTCCCCGTTCGCACGACGAAATATTTGTTCACAAATGCGAGTGAAATGGGTGCACTGTAGAGCCCAGGTCCTAGTCCCGGTTTAGTCCGCGGACGAGCCCCGGGCTCTGCGGCCACGTTTAGTCCTGGTTTAGTCCTAGTCCTGGTTTAGTCCGCGGCCAGCTCCGGGGATGAGCACAGGGGACATAAGCGAGGAGGCGGAGGCAAGCGCGGCACATAGAAGGCGAAACAAGCGAAGCGGCGAAACCAGTAAAAACCAAGTAAACGTAAGCATTATAGCGATGTATCGATATGTCACAATTCATATCGAGTTTAAAAAATATCTCGATATATTTTAATTATCGAGATATCGCCCACCCTACTTTGTGCCACTTTTTATTTCATAAGTAACCATAAGATTCATATACATTTTGTGGAGCTGATCCCAAACTAATAACGAGAAGGTTCAGACATTTGTGGATCTGAAGTTTGGAGATTTCTTTCAAAAACTGAATCTCCTGTAGAGTTCTGGGGAAATCCTGGCTTTTCAGTCGGGGGCAGTTCTCCTCAGAATCCTGCTCCGTGGTCCATGTGTGAGGCTCATTATGCAGATTAAAGTGGCTGTTAAAGATGAGTTCAGACACGTCTCTATTGTGTTTTGACATTCAATCTGAAGTGACAATTACTACTGATTCAGAACTAGATCGGTTCTGATTCCTGGTAAAATCCGAGTTTAGTCCTGGTTTAGACCTGGTTTAGTCCTGGTTTAGTCCTGGTTTAGTCCTGGTTTAGTCCTGGTTTAGTCCTGGTGTAATCCTGGTTTAGTCCTGATTTAGTCCTGGTTTATTCCGGGTTCAATCCTGGGGTAGTCCTCGTTTAGACCTGGTTTAGTGCTGGTTCACTTCTGGTTCAATCCTGGTTTAGTCCTGGTTTAGACCTGGTTCAGTTCTGGTTCAAACCTGGTTTAGTCATTGTTTAATCCTGGTTTAGTCCTGGTTTATTCTTAGATCAATCTTGATTTAGTCCTGGTTTAGACCTGGTTTATTAATGATTTAGTCCTGGTTTATCCCGGATTTAATCTTGGTTTATTCCTGGTTCAGTCCTGGTTTAGTCCTCATTTAATCCTCGTTCAATCCTGGTTTATTCCTGATTTAGTCCTGATTTAGCCCTGGTTTAGTCTTTATTTAATCCTGGTTTAGTCCTGGTTTAGTCCTGGTTTAGTCTTGGATTTAGTATTGATAATTATGTGGGTATTAATATTCTATGAAATGGCTGCACAGTCTGTGGCAGAAGTACTGACATCACAATGGAAACACGACCAGTGTCTGTGCAACAAACTAAATAAATCTCAACAGCACAAAAGAGTCCACAGTCCACAGTCCAGTACAGCACTGCAGGGAGGTGTTAGTCTGGTCCAAGTTCAGGTCGATGTGATTGACAGGTCACTTAGCCAATCCGGGACATGCTCGGTCCATCTGTGTCAAAACAATACGGCTGATAATGAGGAAAAAAGAAGAAAAAAATCACAGAGGACTAAAGAATATTGTGAATTTCTGCAGAATCAAGTGAAGCACTAAACTCTGTCCATCTGAGAGAAGTGTGATTGTGTTCAAAATGACGGGTGGCCAAACATCTCCCTCATTTCAATGGCCATGTTTACATTATGTTTTTTTATTATTATTATTATTTCAAATCAATTGTTCTGAATTAAATAGTTCAGAATTCAAATATGTTATATTGTGATATCGTATCGTCAAAAGTCTCACAATAATATCGTGGACCATCACAATATATCAGTTCACAAGTCTCTTTGCTTAAATGAACAGTTCTGATGCAGAAATAGCTAAAACACACAGAGGGAACTACATAGACCATGATCCTTTGCTCCGTTTCAGTGCAGACGACATGAAGAAACTGTTCTAAGCACTTTTACATCTTCATTCTTTGGATTAAGTCTTGTTGTGTTGTCATTTTGGAAACTGTTACACCCCTGGAATGAAGTGTTTACCTGGTCTTTTTAAAGCGGAATTCATTTTTACTCAAAGCTCTCGTGTAAATGTGGCAAATGAAAGTAAAAAAGTTAAAGGTAACAGTCATCTAAATATGTGTTAGTGGTTCTACCCCATGAAAATAAAATACCCCCTTTCGGTTTCGTTGTGCAGCTCCCTCCTCCTCCTCTCTCCGTCCACGTGTCCGTCTGCTCCAAAACTCCCTCTGGAAATGGACCAGGAGGCAGCAGAGAGGTCAGAGGTCACGGAGCATGTGCAGTCTGACCCCCGGGACGTATAGATGTACAGAACGTATAGGTCCGACCGGAAAGTGTGTTGCAAGTCTGGGGACGTGACCTGTTGGCCCCCTATAGCACCTCTAGAGGGCGCACGTGAGCAGATGGAGGGGTAAGAGCGATAGAAGACAGGAGAGAAGAGTTTTACCCAACAGTCCTGTGTTAAAGGGCTAAAGGACTGAGGAGTCGGGGTGTGCAAAAGTGTCATTATATTGCACATGTGTCAAACATGCGGCCCGGGGGCCAGATCCGGCCCTCCAAGACCTTTGATCTGGCCCTCGGCTGATTTTCTATTAAAATATTAAAAAATTTCAGATTTTTCTGGTAATTTTCTGCACAGCTTAGCATAGCAGCGTCTCCAGTGCTTCTGTGCCTGGCGCCTCCACCAGACAAATGAAGACCTGCCTCTTTCCAAACGCTCTTAAAGGACGATCGTTTTGACTGTCGACCGTGACCCTCATCAGCAAAATGTCAAAAATAAGAAAAGTGGAGCTGAGTGCAAAAATGGACTAATTCTTATTTGTTCACGGAGGTGAATGGGAAACCTGTGCTTGTTGTGTTTGCAACAAGTGGCGGCGCTCAAGGAATATGATCTTAAACACCACTACGAGACACTGCGAAAAATACAATAACTTGAACGGAGAATTGAGAAGACAGAAGATAAACGAATTATTGCTGCGACTGAAGAAACAGCCGTCTGTTTTCACCCAGGGGCCAAGAGGTCAGTGATGCTGCTGTGAAAACAACCTAACCTAGCAGAATATTATAATATTTTGTAAAATAAAATCAAATAAAAAGATTTGCATTTCTCTGCACAAATATTTGGACTTATTGCTATTTTTGAGGTATATATGCCATGAGTTTTCTGATCCGGCCCCTTTGGAGTCAAAGTTGGTTGTATACGGCCCCGGACCAACATGAGTTTGACGCCCTCTTATATTGTATTGTTTAATGTGATGATACAGTATCGATATTGAGGGCTGCTGTGCCCCAAGAGTATTTTTTGGTATATTTGACCAAATTCTGTTACAGCGCTACAGTTTTGGAAGGAAATTCGACACATTTTGACATTTTCATTGTTTTGATGAGGAAAACGTGTGTTTTATATTCACTTTGCACAAGAAGTGGTTTAACAAAGACATTTATTATCACAGCAGTATCACTTTTCTGTGTCATGTTTTTTGATGTTTGTGGAGAATTGTCGTACGGGAGCATGGGGGACGTAGGCTGGTGGGTGGAGCCTCGTACAGAATATTCCAGCTAATCGTAAGGAAGGTTTGACTGGGACCCAGCAGAGATCACTAAAACACTGACATATAGCTTTTTTTTTTAAGGAGGAGTAGGGTTGGGCAATATCCAAATTGTGATACCGTTAAACCTTCTCAGCATTTTCTATGGTATTACGTGACTAATGAAGACTTATGTTGTAGCGTTCAGAAACAGAATAGCAGCGTTATATCTGAAGATGAGCCCTGCGCTCTTGGCACTCAGAGATGTTACCGTTACCGTGAAAGTCTGACTTTGCCCTCACGTGGGAACTCTCTCCTCTTCAGCACATCACAGCGTTTAATAAAACGTCGCCGTCGCAAACTTTTCGGCTCAACATCACAAAAGAAGCTCCAGTCAGGTTTTTTTCTTCTTCCTCGCTGAGTGTGGATGTCTTCATGCATAACGATGTTTGAAGAGGAGAGAGAGCGAAGGGGAGAAAGTCCATGCTGTGTTTTAGGTCCTTATCCAGGACTAATCTAATCCAGGTCTAATCCAGGTCTAAACCAGATCTAAACCAAGTCTAAACCAGGTCTAAACCAGGTCTAATCCAGGTCTAATCCAGGTCTAATCCAGGTCTAATCCAGGTCTAAACCAGGTCTAAACCAGGTTTGAACAAGGCCTAATCCATTTGAATCCAGGTCGAATCCAGGTCTAAACCGGGTCTAATCCGGGTCTAATCCACGTCTAAACCAGGTCCATGGGCGTATACTACTGTAGTCTATGTGCTTTTACACTTGTTCAACCCAAGATCAAAATCTATTCTAAAGACATTCAGGAAATCTTCATTTCTGTCCTGTCAATGGGACTTTTTTGTATCGATACTTGCTCAAATGAGTATATGGTTTCGATACTGGTTTATTATTGATTAGAGTCTGATTTTTGATACTTTTGACAGCCCTAAAACCGAAAGTCTGTCATATGCACTTTAAACTGTGTGTGTTTAAATGGGGTTTGGTTTTCTCTGTTACGTAAATGCATTGAGTGAGATGGTGATGTGTGTGTGTGTGTGTGTCTGTGTGTCTGTGTGTGTGTGTGTGTGTGTGTGTGTGTGTGTGTGTGTGTGTGTGTGTGTGTGTGTGTGTGTGTGTGTGTGTGTGCGTGCGTGCGTGCGTGTGTGTGTGCGTGTGTGTGTGTGTGTGTGCGCACGCTGCGTTCAGGTGCGGCGCAGAAATGTGGGCGTCACGTGTGCTCCTGACAGCGTCGCCAGGGAGACACATGCACATGGCCTCGTTCTACCCTCTCCAGAGAGCGGGAACTCGGATACATCATTACAAGACAGGGGTAAAGAGGGCGAGAGGGGGGTAAAGAGAGAGAGGTGAGGGGGGGGGTAAAGAGAGAGAGGTGATAAAGAGGGGGGGTAAAGAGAGAGAGGTGATAAAGAGGGGGGTAAAGAGAGAGAGGTGATGGGGGGGGTAAAGAGGGAGAGAGGGGGGTAAAGAGAGAGAGGTGATAAAGAGGGGGGGGGGTAAAGAGAGAGAGGTGATAAAGGGGGGGTAAAGAGGGAGAGAGGGGGTAAAGAGAGAGAGGTGATAAAGAGGGGGGTAAAGAGAGAGAGGTGATAAGGGGGGGTAAAGAGGGAGAGAGGGGGGAAAGAGAGAGAGGTAATGGGGGGGTAAAGAGGGAGACAGGGGGGTGAAGAGAGAGAGAGGGAGTAAAGAGGGAGACAATGTAAAGAGGGAGTGGGGGTAAAGAGATAGAGAGGGGGTAAAGAGATAGAGAGGAGGGTAACAAAAGAGAGGGGTAAAGAGGGAGAGAGGGTGGTAAAGAGAGAGAGGGGGTAAAGAGAGAGAGAGGAGGGTCCTAAACAGCGAGGGTAAAGAGGGAGAGAGGGAGGGGGTAAAGAGGGAGAGAGGGGGGTAAAGAGGGAGAAGGGAGAGAAAGAAGGGGGTAAAGAGAGAGGGGGTAAAGAGAGAGAGAGGGTGGTAAAGAAGGAGAGTGGGGGTAAAGAGATAGAGAGGGAGAAAGAGGGAGAGAAGGAAAGGGGGGACTCTAATGCAGAAATAGAAGGAAGAGAGAGAGGAGTGTGAGGGGGGAGAGAGATAGAGACGATGAGAGAGAGAGGGAGGAGAGAGGGAATATGGTAAAGAGAGAGAGAAGGAGGCAGGAAAAGAGGAGAAAATGTGAGTGATACATGAAGAAACAGAGGAAGAGGGGGAGAGAGGGAAGACATGGAAATGTAAGGGGATGGGTTAGGCCTTGAAGAAACAAGTGTCACTAGAGAGAAAGGGACAAAGGGAGAGAGGGACGACTGTGGAAAGAGAGGTGAGAGCAAGGAAAGTCGGAAAAGATGGCGAGGGGGTAGAGGAGAGAGTTCAGGGTGAAAGAGCGGATGTGGAAGAGAGAAATGGAAGCAAAGAGGTGTAAGAGAAGAGAGTGCAGGGAAAGAGAGGGACAGACAAAGAGAGAAGGAGAGAAAAGGAGGGATATTTGTGTGTGTGAGTTTTATGAAGATGGACAAGGGCAAAGAAAAGTCACCTCTGCATCTTAGAACAGCTGCTGATAATAAATAAATAAATACATACATACATACATACATAAATACATACTTACATACATACATACACATATACATACATACACACATCCGTACATACATAAATACATACTTACATACATACATACATATATACATACATACACACATACATAAATACATACTTACATACATACATACATACATACATACATACTTACATACATACATACATACATACATACATACATACTTACATACATACATACATACATACATACATACATACATACTTACATACATACATACATACTTACATACATACATACTTACATACATACATACATACATACTTACATACATACATACATACTTACATAAATAAATAACATTCTTAGACAAACTGGGAAAAATCTGTAATTGTGATTTCTTTCTGACGAGCTTTGAGATTGTGAATTTAGACCCTTTGAAAAATTATAAACAAAAACATTCAAAATTCCGGTTGGAGGCAGCTGGAGGCAACGGTGAAGTGGAACATAATGATATTTTAATGAGAAAACTGGGATTCATTTCAGAATATCACAAATGATGAAAAATCAAGCACAATTTGGAAAATGAAACCCTCTCAGATACACGTGAGTGAGATCAGGGCCCAGTTTACACACTGACATTTCTGTTTGACATTATTTGTTTCTTTACAACAGATTATGACACTACACTGGAAAACAATATCGAGGAAATTTTAAAATGACTTAAATTAAGAACATTTGACTTTATTTGAGCAGATTCATCTTGACAAGTGAAAATGAATCTACTCAACTTGGCTCTACTTGGCTGGAGGATTCAACTGAAACACTCAAGCTTTTAAATGTGCTCCAGAGACTGAGAAGTGTGTTTCTCACTGACCTACAAGCTAATGCGGTGACAAATTGGCCTCCAAAGCTAGTTGACAAATTTAAGTTTTATGGTTGGAAAAAAGCATCAAGTTGCAAACATTTTTATACTCCGGACAATCTTAAATGTGTATCAACGCTTTGGTTAAAGTTTTGTGCATTGAAGAAGCGAAGTGAAACAGTTTTCGGAAGATGGAACATCAACGACGCGAAGAGGAGCCAAATCTAAGTCAAATACAACCTCCAGCCTACTTCAAATGTGATCTTTGTCCACGAACATTTGCTACCAATCACGGTAAAAACATTCATCTAAGTACATGTAGAAAACGATTGGGTCATTCACAGTCTAATCCTCTGATTTCAGGAGAGCAAAATCGAACACTAAATGATTCAAATAACAACGCCAGCTCATTTGTGTGTAGTCAACCATCTACACAAATTTGGGGTTCTTTGACTAAAGAAGACGTCTATCTAGTAATTGATGAAACATACAACGAGATTGTTTTCTGGAGACGTAATTTATTTATGCTACCGAGTGGAGCTGCAGGAAAGAAATTCATCACAGAAACCACTAAGTGGATTGAATATTGGAACAATGACTCTGTTTACTTCAGAAATATTGCTTACAAAGTGTTGATGGTCATGCCTCCACTACTTCTGCAAAAACCATCATTCAAATCAACATCAATGGAACATTCTCAATGCTTATTAAGACGCCTAGCACAATGGGAATGTGGGGATTTAGCTGCTTTACTTCGAGAGGCCCGTACAATTCAAGATAATTTACGCTTCTCAACACCGAATAGCCTTAGCGAGGAATGTTTGGCAAAAACCTTTGCCAAACTTGTGTTTGAAGGAAAGATTAATGCTGCATTAAAACTTCTCGAACAACAGAACAGTAGGGGCGTTTTGCCACTATCCCAAACCACAATAGATGAGTTAATACGAAAACACCCAGACGCCACTGAAGCAGAAACATCTGTGCTGATAAATGGTCCAATACCTTTCGTTGACCCTGTTATGTTTCAAAACATAACAGAATCTACTATCATGAATGCAGCACTAAAAACAAAAGGGTCAAGTGGACCTTCGGGTCTAGATGCTGATGGATGGAGGAGGATACTCGTCTCAAAGAACTTTGCAACTGCTGGCCGAGATCTTAGATGTGCACTTGCCACCTTTGCACAAAAAGTCAGCACGATAGAAATTGAAACTACAATGGAAGACGACAGGAGCTGCACTAATCTGGAAGCATATCTAGCTTGTCGACTGATACCTTTGGACAAGAACCCAGGAGTTAGACCTATAGGGGTTGGAGAAGTGCTGCGGAGGATTGTGGGTAAAGCTATTCTATCAGTCATAAAGCCGGACATCATCAGCTCAGCAGGAAATTTACAACTATGTGCAGGCCAGGCAAGCGGATGTGAAGCTGCTGTACATGCAATAAGAGATATCTTCGATGCCCAGTCTACTGATGCAGTGCTTCTTGTGGATGCAGATAACGCCTTCAACTCTCTCAACCGTGCTGTCCTACTTCACAATATACGCTATTTATGTCCCCCAATGGCTACATACATAAGGAACTGCTATAGCACACCATCTCGCTTGATTGTTCTTGGTGGTACTGAAATCTTGTCATCGGAGGGAACCACGCAAGGTGATCCCCTTGCAATGCCAGTGTATGCCATAGGAATGATCCCTTTACTAGAAGTCATTAAACCAGACAATGACAGTGTGAAACATGTTGCATTTGCAGATGATTTGAGTGGTGCAGGCAATCTAGCCCCTCTTCGAACATGGTGGGATAATTTGGTAACACTAGGACCTAAACTGGGATACTTTCCCAAGGCGTCTAAATCTTGGTTGGTGTTAAAACCAGAAGTAGAGGATGAAGCCCATCAAGTTTTTGCTGGCACGGATATCAAGATAACAACCAAAGGAAGACAGTGTCTCGGAGGATTTGTCGGTAGTGAAGCTGGACAGTCCGAATATATTGATGGGCTAGTGGACTCGTGGTGTAATCAATTGATACTTCTGTCCAAAATAGCAAGATCTGAACCACATGCTGCTTATGCTGCATTTACCAGTGGTTTTAGACACAAACTGACCTACTACATCAGAACAATTCCAAACATCAAGCAACATCTAATTAAAGTAGATGAAGTGATAGACAACACGTTTATTCCAGCAATTACAGAAGGTCATATCTGCACTGTTGAAGAATGACTTTTGCTGTCCTTACAAGTAAAGAAAGGAGGTCTAGCAATACCTATCTTTACTAATATCGCTGACTTTGAGTATTCAAATTCTTGGTCAGCAACTGACCAACTAGTTACAAATATCAAGAATCAAGACAGCGCAATGCTGATAGATAATGGACTATTGAAGCAGACTAGAAAGAACATTGTGAAAGCCAGAGAGGAACAACACAAAGCCACTTTACAGCTAGTTCGTGAAAAGATGAACAAAGAGCAACTAAGAGCAAATGACCTAAACATGATGAAGGGAGCGTCGAGCTGGTTAACTACTCTACCAGTACAATCAGAGGACCTCAACTTGAGCAAAAGAGAATTCTATGATGCTCTTTGCCTTAGATACCGCTGGACTCCAAAGTACCTACCAACAATGTGCGCCTGTGGTAAACGTTTTGATGTCAACCACACCATGTCATGTATGAAAGGTGGTTTTATACACAGATGCCACGATGAAGTAAGAGATCTTTTTGCAGATTTACTCAACGATGTATGTCACGATGTTCAAATCGAGCCACAACTTGAAACGTTAACCGGCGAAGCTTTGCACAGTAGCGCCAACTCATCAGATGAAGCCAGGTTAGATGTCTGCGCAAGAGACTTCTGGATAAGGGGGCAACGAGCATTTTTTGATGTAAGGGTGTTCAACCCATTTGCTAAGAGCCACCTGAACCAGAAACTAGAAACAACATTCACCACTAACGAGAACGAAAAGAAACGGCAATATAACCGACGCGTCATTCAGATTGAACATGGTTCCTTCACGCCTTTAGTCTTCACCCCCTATGGAGGGAACGGAAGGGAAGCGGAACGTTTCATTAGCGAATTATCAATTAAAGTTTCAAGGAAAAAGGACCAAGATCACAGTACTGTCCTACACTGGCTAAGAGTCAAACTGTCACTCAGTCTGACCAAATCAGCAGCATTAAGTCTTAGAGGATCGAGAACCATCAAGAAACTGAACAATGACTTTGAAAATGCGGAAATAGTCAAAAACTATCGAATCAAATTATTTATTTCAACTTTGTAAATAGTAAATATTTTAACCCCTGGACAGGGTTTTAGAGGTTTTTGGGTTTTTTTTTGTTTTTGTTTTTGTTTTTACATTTATTTGTATATTATAGTTTTATCTATTGAGAAATATTGTTAATAAAGTATATTTTTAAGTATTTTGACAAGTGAAATGATCTGACAGTGGAATAAGTGCGTGGAACAACATTGTAATAAGTCAATTTTGTGTAATATTGGACCTTAATTATTATAAAAATGATCTCATAATGGTTCAGCTCCTGGTTTAGATCCTGGTTGAGAGCCTAGTCTTGGCTTAGATCCTGGTTGATAGCCTAGTCTTGGCTTAGATCCTGGTTGAGAGCCTAGTCCAGGTTTAGATCCTGGTTGAGAGCCGAGTCCAGGTTTAGGTCCTGGTTGAGAGCCGAGTCCAGTTTTAGATCTGCTTGAGAGCCTAGTCCAGGTTTAGATCCTGGTTGAGAGCCTAGTCCAGGTTTAGATCCTGGTTGAGAGCCTAGTCCAGGTTTAGATCCTGGTTGAGAGCCTAGTCCAGGTTTAGATCCTGGTTGAGAGCCTAGTCCTGGCTTAGATCCTGGTTGAGAGCCTAGTCCAGGTTTAGATCCTGGTTGAGAGCCTAGTCCAGGTTTAGATCCTGGTTGAGAGCCTAGTCCAGGTTTAGATCCTGGTTGAGAGCCTAGTCCTGGCTTAGATCCTGCTTGAGAGCCTAGTCCAGGTTTAGATCCTGCTTGAGAGCCTAGTCCAGGTTTAGATCCTGGTTGAGAGCCTAGTCCTGGTTTAGATCCTGGTTGAGAGCCTAGTCCAGGTTTAGATCCTGGTTGAGAGCCTAGTCCTGGCTTAGATCCTGGTTGAGAGCCTAGTCCAGGTTTAGATCCTGGTTGAGAGCCTAGTCCTGGTTTAGATCCTGGTTGAGAGCCTAGTCCAGGTTTAGATCTGGTTGAGAGCCTAGTCCAGGTTTAGATCCTGGTTGAGAGCCTAGTCCAGGTTTAGATCCTGGTTGAGAGCCTAGTCCAGGTTTAGATCCTGGTTGAGAGCCTAGTCCAGGTTTAGATCCTGGTTGAGAGCCTAGTCCTGGTTTAGATCCTGGTTGAGAGCCTAGTCCAGGTTTAGATCCTGGTTGAGAGCCTAGTCCAGGTTTAGATCCTGGTTGAGAGCCTAGTCCAGGTTTAGGTCCTGGTTGAGAGCCTAGTCCAGGTTTAGATCCTGGTTGAGAGCCTAGTCCAGGTTTAGATCCTGGTTGAGAGCCTAGTCCAGGTTTAGATCTGATTGAGAGTGTAGTCCGGGTTTAGATCGTGATTGAGAGCCTAGTCCAGGTTTAGATCTGGTTGAGAGTGTAGTCCGGGTTTAGATCGTGATTGAGAGCCTAGTCCAGGTTTAGGTCCTGGTTGAGAGCCTAGTCCTGGTTTAGATCCTGGTTGAGAGCCTAGTCCAGGTTTAGATCCTGGTTGAGAGCCTAGTCCAGGTTTAGATCTGGTTGAGAGTGTAGTCCGGGTTTAGATCCTGGTTGAGAGCCTAGTCCAGGTTTAGGTCCTGGTTGAGAGCGTAGTCCAGGTTGAGATCCTGGTTGAGAGCCTAGTCCAGGTTTAGATCCTGCTTGAGAGCCTAGTCCTGGCTTAGATCCTGGTTGAGAGCCTAGTCCAGGTTTAGATCCTGGTTGAGAGCCTAGTCCTGGTTTAGATCCTGGTTGAGAGCCTAGTCCAGGTTTAGATCCTGGTTGAGAGCCTAGTCCAGGTTTAGATCCTGGTTGAGAGCCTAGTCCAGGTTTAGATCCTGGTTGAGAGCCTAGTCCAGGTTTAGATCCTGGTTGAGAGCCTAGTCCAGGTTTAGGTCCTGGTTGAGAGCCTAGTCCAGTTTTAGATCCTGGTTGAGAGCCTAGTCCAGGTTTAGGTCCTTGTTGAGAGCCTAGTCCTGGTTTAGGTCCTGGTTGAGAGCCTAGTCCTGGTTTAGATCCTGGTTGAGAGCCTAGTCCAGGTTTAGGTCCTGGTTGAGAGCCTAGTCCTGGTTTAGATCCTGGTTGAGAGCCTAGTCCAGGTTTAGGTCCTGGTTGAGAGCCTAGTCCAGGTTTAGGTCCTGGTTGAGAGCCTAGTCCAGGTTTAGGTCCTGGTTGAGAGCCTAGTCCAGGTTTAGATCCTGGTTGAGAGCCTAGTCCAGGTTTAGATCCTGGTTGAGAGCGTAGTCCTGGCTTAGATCCTGGTTGAGAGCCTAGTCCAGGTTGAGATCCAGGTCTTGGATTTGATGGATCTGTGGCCTATATACGGCGCAGTGTCCAGTCTATACTGTACTATAGGTGTGAGCGTCCCCATAACGTCACATAAATTTGTCAGGCCTAATTACGCACTTTGTCTTCATTAGAGTGCACGTGAACAGGTGTGCACGTGAACAGGTGTGCACGTAAACAGGTGTGCACGTGAACAGGTGTGCACGTGAGCCGTGGGGACGGGCTAACCACTCTGCCGCAGTGACATGAGGGGGGGGATGTACCTGTGTGTAAGTTCAGAGGAAGTTGTGTCATGTCACTCCTGTCCTCTACTCTTTTTCTTCTCTCCCACTCTCTCCCCTCCTTTTCTCCCTCTTTGCATATCCCCTCATCTCTCTCCCTCTACTCCACTGTCCTCTCCTCTCTGTTACATCACATCTCCATGAAAACGAGGAGGAGGAGCATTCTGCTTCACTACAAAAATAGGAGTAAAGAGTGAGAAACAGAGAGGGGAAAGAGGGAGGGAGAGAGAGATGAGGGGAGATGGGGAGAGGGAGAAAAGGAGGAGAGAGAGAGAGAGAGAGAGACAAAAGTTGTGGAGAAAGAGGGAGGAAGGTGAGCGGAGAAGGAGAGAGGGAGAAAAGGAGGACGGGGGAGATGGAGAAAAGTTTGGGAGAGAGAGAACGAGGAGGAAAGAGGGAGAAGTGGAGAGGAGAAAGAGGAAGGGAGGGAGAGAGACGAGGGGATATGCAAAGAGGGAGAAAAGGAGGGGAGAGAGTGGGAGAGGAGAAAAAGAGAGAGGAAGAGAGAAAAATGGAGAGGAGAGGGAGGGAGAGTGAGGAGGAGAGAGAGAGATGGAAATGAGAGTAGAGGAGGAGAAGGAGAAAAGGATGGGAGAGGGAGAGAGAGACAAACAGAGAGGGGAAGAGGGAGAAAAGGAGGAGAGAGAGAAAGACAGATAGGGGGAAATGAGGGTAGAGGTGGAGAGGGAGAAAAGGAGGAGAGAGGAAGAGAGAGGTGGAAAGAGAGAGGGAAATGAGGGTAGGAGGGAGAAAAGGATGGGAGAGAGAGGGGCGGGGAGGAACGCGAGAGAAAAGGAGAGAGACAAAAGGAGGGGCCAGAGAGCGAGAGAGATGAGGGAGAAAAAGAGGAGAAAGAGGGAGAGGAGGGAAGAGACAGAGGGAGAGAGAGAAACAGGGAGGAGAAAGAGGGAGGGAGATGAGGGGAGAAGGCGAGAGGGAGAGAGAGAAATGGGAAGGAGAAAGAGGGAAGGAGAGAGAGATGAGGGGATATGGAAAGAGGGAGAAAAGGAGGGGAGTGAGAAGGAGAGGAAGAGAGAGCGGGAGACAGAGAAATGGAGAGGAGAAAGAGGAAGGGAGAGAGACTAGGGTAGATGGAGAGAGGGTGAAAGCAGGAGAGACAGGGTGGGAGAATGAGGAGGAAAGAGAGAGAGGGGGAAATGATAGTAGAGGAGGAGAGGGAGAAAAGGATGGGAGAGGGGAAGAGGGAGAAAAGGATGAGAGAGAAAGAAAAGTGGGTGGTGAAAAGAGATAAACAGAGAGAGACAGAGAAGGAGAGAGAGAGAGCGTGAGATGAGGGGAGGGGAAGAGAAAAGGAGGAGAGAGAGAGAGGCAAGGTAGGAAAGAACAGGAGAAGATGGTGGAAGGAGAGTGAAAGACAAGAGGGAGGCAGAGAGGGAGAGAAAATGAGAAGCGAGGGAAAGAGAGTAAAGGAGGAGAGATAGAGTGACACAAAGGAAGAGAGAAAGTGAGAAAACGCTCACCAGTCTGCTTTTACAGTTAAAACAAATGTCATACTGTGATTCACTCGTTTTTTTTTTCTTGAATACAGCTCTTTGCTCGTCCCAGCAGCAGTGAGTGACCGGTGGATTTAACCAATGACAGCGCAGCGTGAAAAGAAAAGAAAAACGGAAACAAAGAAGCAGGCACCTTCAGCGACCTCTTCAGGACAGCATAAAGACACAGAGTTTGCAAGAATCATGATCTGGAGAATGAAATGATGGTGGAAAAAAGCGAGGGAGAGGAGAATAGCAAAGGGAGAGGAGAGAGACAGACGACGACAAGGAGAGAGGAGAGAGAGAGAGAGAGGCGAGATGGAAACACCAGGACCTTTAAACTCTTGGAATAATTGCATTCTGACACATGACTGCAGCCTCAACACGTCTCACAGCACATGGCAGCGTTTCCTCTTCCAGGGTTTGGTTCATTACTGTAGAGCACATGTGTCAAACATGCGGCCCGGGGCCAGATCCGGCCCTCCCAAGACCTTTAATCTGGCCCTCGGCTGATTTTTTCTATTAAAATGCTTAAATTTTCTGATTTTTCTGTTAATTTTCTGCACCGTTTAGCATAGCAGCGTCTCCGGGCGTTTCTGTACGTTGCGACTCCCACCAGAGCAGCACAAATGAAGACTTTCCTCTTTCCAAACGCTCTTAAAGGACGATCGTTTTGACTGTCGACCGTGACCCTCATCAGCAAAATGTCAAAAAATGAGAAAAACAGATGCTGAGTTCAGGATTTCCCAAGAAAAAATAGTCTAATTCTTATTTGTTGACAGAGGTGAATGGGAAATCTGTGCTCAATGTGTTTAGAACAAGTGGCGTTGCTCGAGGAATATAATCTTAAACACCACTACGAGACACGGAGAAAAATACAATAACTTGAAGAGAGAACTGAGTTTTCTGATCCGGCCCTTTTGGGATCAAAGTAGGTTGCATACTTCCCCCGGACCAAAATGAGTTTGACACCCTGCTGTAAAGAAACGAGGTAAACAGTGAATATGGATTCCATTTTGCGAGAATCAACACATGTTCCATTCTTTTCTTACAAAATGCGGTTCCTCAGTTTGCGTCAGAATGTGATCTGCACATGCTCACACGCTTCAGCTTAAACACCGGTCACTCACTACAAGGACAAACTATTTTATAAGTGAAAAATGAGGCCAACTTTTATGTAAAGCGCACATTTCACTGTAAGAAACCTGAACAGATGAGTGTAGAGAAACATGGAGGCCAACAGGGCTTGTCAAAGCCTGAACCCGTCAGATCTCAGAAGCTCAGCAGGGCCTGGTTAGTACTTGGATGGGAGACACTGGGAATTCCAGGTGCCACAGGGGGCACTCAGTGGCAAAACTGTTGTAGTGTCCTTAGGCAAGGCACATCACCCACATTGCCTAGTATGAAAGTGGTGTGTGTGTGAATGGTGGTGGTGGTCGGAGGGGCCGATGGGCGCAGATTGGCAGCCTCGCTTCCGTCAGTCTGCCCCAGGGCAGCTGTGGCTACAATAGTAGTTTACCACCACCGGGTCTGGAGTGAATGAATAATGCTGTAAAGCGTCTTTGGAGTGTCCTGAAAAGCGCTGTATAAAACTGAGCATTATTATTATTATTAACAGATATTTTATTTGTTTTGTGAAAACAGTGTTTTTCAAAAAATACATTTCACAAAACTGTCTGTGTGAGCTCCATTTTTCCATTCCATTGCACAACTTTTCTGGTGGAGGGTCCATCACCTTCTTGTCTCCATGGAGCTGTTATTTCTTTTGTCATGTGGTCACATTTTTATGCAGCGCCTTCGAGCCTTTCAAAGCTCTCTTTACAAGGAAACACTCACTCAGGCTGTGCACTTCATTGAATTTTCGTTGTGTGTCAAATGATCTCCAGACTCATATAATCGAGTTGAACTGAAAGCTTAACAAAGTTTATTTTGGGATATTTTTTATATAAATAAGTATAATTATCTTTATATAAATATAGACATTGTAGAAGAGCTGCTGGATGTATAGTTCATTTTGGATTCATTTCTGTTTTCTGTGCATTATTTCATGTTCAAAATATATTTTATTCATTTTATTTTACACATCCCAGAACTGCTCTAAGGTACATACGTGTAGCCTACATTTATTTTCGATGTGAAAGTTTTGCGTTATTTTTTATTATCAATAACAAAGAATTTTTGAGAGAGAGAAATGCTGAATAAATGCATCGTGTAACTAAAAAATAATCGTGTTTTCAGTATTGACCAAAATAATTGTGATAATGATTTTTTTGATAATCAAGCAGCCCCACCACTCACCTGTTCACTCACGCTTTCACATATAGTCCCTATTATAGATGTGGTTTAGACCTAGAATAGTCCTTCAATAGTCCTGTTATAGATCTGGTTTAGATCTGGAATAGTCCTGTTATAGACCTGGTTTAGATCTAGAATAGTCCTGTTATAGACCTAGTTTAGATCTGGAATAGTCCTTCAATAACCCTGTTATAGACCTGGTTTAGATCTGGAATAGTCCTGTTATAGACCTGGTTTAGACCTAGAGTAGTCCTTTTCTAGACATGGTTTAGATCTGGAATAGTCCTGTTATAGACCTGGTTTAGATCTGGAATAGTCCTTTTATAGACCTGGTTTAGATCTGGAATAGTCCTGTTATAGACCTGGTTTAGATCTGGAATAGTCCTGTTATAGACCTGGTTTAGATCTGGAATAGTCCTGTTATAGACCTGGTTTAGATCTGGAATAGTCCTGTTATAGACCTGGTTTAGATCTGGAATAGTCCTGTTATAGACCTGGTTTAGATCTGGAATAGTCCTGTTATAGACCTGGTTTAGATCTGGAATAGTCCTGTTATAGACCTGGTTTAGATCTGGAATAGTCCTGTTATAGACCTGGTTTAGATCTGGAATAGTCCTGTTATAGACCTGGTTTAGATCTGGAATAGTCCTGTTATAGACCTGGTTTAGATCTGGAATAGTCCTGTTATAGACCTGGTTTAGATCTGGAATAGTCCTGTTATAGACCTGGTTTAGATCTGGAATAGTCCTGTATCGGACCTCTAAATGACCCTCTCCGCCGCTCTGGTCTGACGCTCTGTTCGGGCCCCTGGCGGCGCTCTGATCGTGTGTTACATAAACCACGGGCCCCGGAGCTCCCACTGTCTTTGAACACACTTTCACCGAAGGCTCAGCTGCTTGTTCTCTCCATCAGAAGAGTCACATGGTTTTGTTTTCTGTTTCAGGACGGTCGTACACGATGGAGGGAGGAGGAGGAGGAGGAGGAGGAGAGAGAGAGGAGGGATACAGAGACATCTCCTTCAGCACTACCATCAGAACGAGTCCCGGCTGTACGCTGAGGCAGACAACCACAAGAACTGCACTGAACCAGGTACCGGGCACAACACCAACGGGACCGACATGTGTGTCTATGGCAGAATGTTCAGCAGTTGCCATGGTGACACTATGCACACGTTAGAAAAATACAAAATGGATGTAAACAGCACATTTCCAGGAGCCTGTGATCAATATGAGCATTCGTGGTCCTGTTCAGGGACTTGTTTAACAGCACAAATCACCTTCTGAAATCGACTCTTTCTGGTCAGAACTCAGGTTAAACACAGATTTGAGTAACAGACCAGGGCAGCGTCAGATCTACATCTAGATCCAGATCTAGAATAGTGCTGTTATAGACATGGATGAGATCTAGAATGCTCCTTTTCTAGACCTGTTTTAGATCTGGAATATTCTTTCAATATTCCTGTCATGGACCTGGTTTAGATCTTGAATAATCCCGTTATAGACCTGGTTTAGATCTAGAATAGTCCTGTTAAGGACAGGAAGAATGATGTTAGGAGAGCCTCATATTTTAAATGTATTTTTTATCACAATAATGAAAACCTGCATCAAGTGAAACAGGCCCATTGGCTCCTGCAGAACTGCCTAAAGTCCTCCACACACTACAGGAGAATTCGCCTGATTTTGACCGTGATTTGCTGCGAGTTCAAGTTCAGGGAAGCTTCATTTGCAACAGCCAAGAAACCGAGCGTCAGGGGCAGTGATGGAGACAGAGACGCAAGATGCAAACTTGGAATACAGCGAAAATAATGAGAAAAGTTTGAGGTCGTTGTTTTAAAGTACACAGTCCTCGGATCGAGGTGAAGCTGTAGATTAGCGATAGTGACTGTACTTCCTGTGGACTTTAGCTCCTCTTTTATGCTTTAAAAATCCTGTATCTGAAGTATTGCAGCACATTTCACACATAATAGTCACAGTTTTTACTTTTATCTAAACTGGAAGTGCAGAGCTCTGATCTTTGAACACTTCAGAGTCTCAAAGTGACTTGTTTTACTGTAGACAGGAAACAGCTGACGTCACTGCACTCAGACCACTGCAGTCTGTGCGGGCGGAGATTTTAAGTCTCATCAGATTCTCCTCATGTCTGTGGTGCTTTTTGTTGCACGTTTAAAAATCGTTTGGCGGCTTTAAGCTGTTTTTAATTTTACATTTCAAATGTCTTATGATGTCTGAACTGAGCCCGAACAAAAAAAAGTCTGACCAAGTTTGTCGGACTCCATGCTCTAGTAGGGAGGAGCAGACGGGAGCAGGCAGGAGCAGACAGGAGCAGGCAGGAGCAGACAGGAGCAGACAGGAGCAGACAGGAGCAGGCAGGAGCAGACAGGAGCAGGCAGGAGCAGACAGGAGCAGGCAGGAGCAGACAGGAGCAGGCAGGAGCAGACAGGAGCAGACAGGAGCAGGCAGGAGCAGGCAGGAGCAGACAGGAGCAGACAGGAGCAGACAGGAGCAGGCAGGAGCAGACAGGAGCAGACAGGAGCAGACAGGAGCAGACAGGAGCAGGCAGGAGCAGACAGGAGCAGGCAGGAGCAGACAGGAGCAGACAGGAGCAGGCAGGAGCAGGCAGGAGCAGACAGGAGCAGACAGGAGCAGACAGGAGCAGACAGGAGCAGACAGGAGCAGACAGGAGCAGACAGAGCCTTCAGTGAAATTCCATATCTGCCAAAGGTTTTTTCTACAAATTTCCAGAAGCAGACAGCAGCACCTCTGGGCTCTTCAAAAGCACTGGACAAGTGCTGTGTTATTATTAATATTAAGAGGAGAGAATGGAGGGAGAGAAAGAGAAGGAAAGAGAGAGAGGAGGAGAGACAGCACCCACATGAAGATTGATGTGATTCTACTTTCATGTCCACTCATTTAACTTTTTTAAATTTATTTTATATAGAACCTTTCAAGATGCCCAGAGCACTTTACAGCATTATTCATTCACTCCACACTGGGTGGTGTAAGATACTGTTGTAGCCACAGCTGCCCTGGGGCAGACTGACGGAAGTGAAGCTCCAATCTGCACCATCAACACCTCCAACCGCCACCACCACTCACACACTCCACTTTCACACTAGGCAATGTGGGTGAAGTGCCTTGCCTAAGGACACACTGACCATTTTTGTGACTTGCGCCCCCCTGTGGCACCTGATTTTCCCAGTGGTCTTCAGTCCAAGTTCTGACCATTTTCAGCCCCGCTGAGCTTCTGAGATCGGACAAGATCCGACTTTGACAAGGAGGTCTGGCCACGTTTGAATTTAGATAAAGATTTTGTCATATTTAGAGCGGTTTCAGTTTAATGGCGGTTGTGTTTCAGTATCTTTCTGGTTTAGACCTGGTTTAGACCTGGTTCAGTCCCGGTCTAGTCTTGGTGTCTGGTTTTGATCCTCCGCTTTGGGCCTTAGTTTAGATGTGCTGTAGAGAGAGTGGGTCTCGTGTTTCACTCGTCTTCTAATAAAATAAGTAAAGAAACTGTCAGTTTATTTACCTGATGTGATCGTGTTTGGATCTGGTTTATTCTTGGCTTAGTCCCTGGTTCAGTCCTGGTTTAGTGCTGGTTTAGTCCCTGGTTTAGACCTGGTCTAGTCCTAGTTTAGTCCTGGTTTAGTCCTTGGTTTAGATCTGGTATAGTCCCAATCAGGTCCTCGTCTCATCCCAGGCTAGACCTTGTCTGGTCCCGGTCTGGTCCCGGTCTGGTCCCGGTTTGTTCTCGGTCCTGGTCTTGTTTGGTTGTTTTCCTGCTCTCTCTCCCAAATTCCTCAGTTCCTTTTACGAGTGGGTTTGTGCCGGGGCTCCTCTCATCTCACTGTAACACCCCACACCCCCATGACCCCGCCCCCACACCCCCATGACCCCGCCCCCACACCCCCATGACCCCGCCCCCACTACCCCATGACCCCGCCCACGTGCACGCCCACCTCACGGGCACGTCCCCCTCAAGGGCACGCCCCCCTCACGGGCATGTCTCACACACACACACGTGGAGTGTGTGTGTGAGAGACATGCACTCTCACACACACACACCTCCCACACCCACTCTCACACACACACTCCACATGCACACTCTCACACACACACTCCACATGCACACTCTCACACACACACTCCACATGCACACTCTCACACACACACCTCCCACACACACTCTCACACACACACTCCACATGCACACTCTCACACACACACTCCACATGCACACTCTCACACACACTTCACATGCACTCTCGCACACACACCCCGCGTGCACTCTCACACACCCCACGTGCACTCTTACACACCCCACGTGCACTCTCGCACACACCCTATGTGCACTCTCATGTTTCCGTGCACTTTTTTGGGTTGCCGCAGCAACTCAGGTTATTTTTAGCCCACAGAGTGGTTTTCTGAAAGCCTAATTACATCAATGTGGATTATTTTCGCTTGAATAAAAGAGGCGCGTTTGGTGCCTCCAGCGCTGCTCTTCTACTCCACACCTCCTCTTCTCCTCCTCTCTTATTCCTCCTCGACTCCTCTCACCCTCTCCACCTCTTCTGCTCTCCTCTTCTCCTCCTCTTCTCATCTTCTTCTCTACTCCTCTTACCCTCCTCTCCTCTTCTTCTCCACTCTTCTTTCCCTCCTCTCTTCTTCTCCACTCCTCTTCCCCTCCTCTCCTCCTCTCCTCCTCTTCTCCACTCCTCTTCCCCTCATCTTCTTCTCCACTCCTCTTACCCTCCTCTCCTCTTCTTACCCTCCTCTTCTTCTCCACTCCTCTTCCCCTCCTCTCCTCTTCTCCTCTCCTCCTCTTTTCCACTCCTCTTCCCCTCCTCTCCTCTTCCCCTCCTGTCCTCTTCTCCTCTCCTCCTGTTTTCCACTCCTCTTCCCCTCCTCTCCTCTTCCCCTCCTCTCCTCTTTTCCTCCACTCCTTTCCTCTTCTCATCCTCTATTCCTCTCCACTTCTCCACTCCTCTTCTCATCTTCTCCTCCTTTCCTCCTCTCTCTTCTTTCAAGCTCCCCTCCTCTCCTCTACTCCTTGTCTCAGGCTCTCCTACTCTCCTCTCCTCCCTTCCTCCTCTCCTCCACTCCACTCACTCACAAAAACGATAAAACAAACCAAAAAGAACAGGAACACAACTCAAACTCTATACTTCGATACTAAGGAATAGACTTCTTACCGATTTCAATACTTTTTTGGTCAGATTTTCGATCCGTTGGACGGGCCTCACTCTCTGTTCTGTTTGAGGGACGCTCTGAGTTTGAGGGTGTGAGGAGGCTGAGGAGGCTGAGGAGGCTGACGACTCTGCGCTCCTCTGTAAATCTGAAGAGGCGTCATGTCATAGTCCAAAACATGAGCCAGTGTGTGGGAGGGCATCTGATTCAAACAGGAGATATCACGGCAGGTTTCATTCAACACGTGGCAGAGGGAGAACTTCTCTGATCATCTGCCGCCCGCTTATCCCAGTCCATCTGGTTTTGCTCCCGGCAGAGAGAGAGAGCGATAAAAGAGGGAGACAGAGAGAGAGATGGACAAAGTAAACAAACAAAGAGAGGGGGGGAGAGAAGGAGGGAGAGAGAGAAAGAGAGAGAGAAGGGGAGAGAGAGAAAGGGGAGGAGCAAGAGAGAGAATGAGAGAGAATGTGAGGGAGAGAGAGAGAAGAGGAGAGAAGAGAAAGAGAATGTGAGGGAGAGAGAGAGAAGAGGAGAGAAGAGAAAGAGAATGCGAGGGAGAGAGAGAGAATGAGAGAGAATGCGAGGGAGAGAGAGAGAATGAGAGAGAATGCGAGGGAGAGAGAGAGAAGAGGAGAGAAGAGAAAGAGAATGCGAGGGAGAGAGAGAGAATGAGAGAGAATGCGAGGGAGAGAGAGAGAAGAGGAGAGAAGAGAAAGAGAATGTGAGGGAGAGAGAGAAGATCTGGCATGTTCAATGCAGTTTTAAACTCATCTTTCTTGTGTTTCATTGCTGTATTAAAACATTCTGAGACCAGGCTCAGGAGCGGCTCTCCACAGATCTGACCCGTAACCATAAGCGTTTTCTGTTAGTAGTTTGGACAACCTTAGACACATGCTATACCGATACATTTTGAGAAATGAAACCTTCTTCGAAATGGGATATAAACATGATTAGGGCAAAAGTAAAACATCTTAATCACATTAATTGCCTGAGCTCCTCATTATTAATCATGATTAATCACATGTTCACAAAACCCAGTAATGAATTCAAAAGTAGCTTACAGCACTTTTATTGGAAATAGAAATGAAAGTGCCACACATTTGTTCTGCAAACAGCAGTTCTTTATACAGCAGCAGGGAACCAGACCTCCATGTTTTCTAGACCTCCATGTTTTCCAGACCTCATCCATGTTTTCTTCCTTTGGAGAATCTGACTCAAAAAGAACCATTTTCAGTGCAGTTTGTCAGTTCCTAGAATTTGACTTAATGAATTGAATTCAAAAGTAAAGTGCATCTGATCAGCATTTAAAAACAAAAAAGAACAGCAGCAGTAAAATTAAGTATTCAGTGTAAATCTAAAATGGAAAAATTAAATCAACTCAAATACAAAACTGAACTAAAAGGAGTCAAAAAACTAAGCAGAAAACACTTTCAGTGCAGTTTGTCAGTTCCTAGACCTTTTTTTTCTTTTTATTACTCCTTCTTCTACTACTTCTTCTTCTTCTTCTTCTTCTTCTTCTTCTTCTTCTTCTTCTTCTTCTTCTTCTTCTTCTTCTTCTTCTTCTTCTTCTTCTTCTTCTTCTGATGATGATGATGATGATGATGATGATGATGATGATGATGATGATGATGATGATGAGACCAGGGAGTGGAGGCTCTGTCGACTGGAAAAACTTTAAAATGAAAAAGTCCATCTAAAAGTTCCGTACTCCATTTTTGTTTATGCCACTTTCTTTCTCTTTTCTTTTTTGACTGTTTCCTGTGAGCGCTGCAGCAGAAAGCAACATTCTAGGCTCACTCACGATGGACTTTTTCAAAATAAAAGCCTGTGAGCAACAGATGTTTCCAAAAGAAAACAATAAATATAGCGCCGATGATCGGCCCTCAGATGCGCCTATGCTGCAAACACCGTTCCCCGCAAACTGCGTGTCCTACAAAACGAAGTGTCCTACAAAACGAAGTGTCCTACAAAACGAAGTGCCCTACAAAACGAAGTGTCCTACAAATGCCGTCCCCTGCACATCGGCCCTGCACATCGGCCCTGCAAACGCTGCTCCCATCAAATGCCGCGCTCAGCACCATGCCCCACACTAACCGTAATAACCATAAACCCCAACCACACTTTTCATGTGCTTTACAGTGTGTTATATTCAGGCCAAGATCACGTATTAGTATTATTACGTATCACGTATCACGAGTCTTTGCGCCCCCTCCTGACCAAGAGTGGAAAATTCCCCATGTCCGTAATATTTTTTTTTTGCTTGTAGTCATGCACAGAATTTAATTCAAATTTGGTACAAATCCATGTTTAGGGGGCGCTATAGTGTAATTTTCCATATGCTTTATAGTGTTTTATATTCAGGCTGAGATCAGCATCAGTGATTCAAATTTCAGCAGATCAGACTAAGTCTGTGCCGACGGGAGCAAATCTTCACATTGAATATTGTCAAAATTTTTATTGAACTTTGGAGCTTCGCCGCATGTAAACCGTGACAGTTATCAAAAAATGTATCTAATGTTTTGAAGCCGCATTTCTCTAGATGATGTACGGTGATTTTCAGCCCTGTGGGTGAAGCGCCTTCAGAGGAGTGCGTTCAAACGCAACATGAGTGAAAATGTGGACTCTGCATTTTGAAGATTTCAATCCAAGATGGCCGCCTTCTGCTTTGTCAGGGGGCGTGGCCATAATAATATTTTTGTTTGTCTTCACGTGACGAATGTGTGCACCGAATTTCGTGGCTCTATGACAAAGTTGAGCTGGGACGGCTCCCATAGGAGTGGGCGGAGCCTAATATTTGAAGAAGAAGAAGAAGAAGAAGAAGAAGAAGAAGAAGAAGAAGAAGAAGAAGAAAAAGAAGAAGAAAAAGAAGAAGAAGAAGATATGAGAACAATGTTCTGCTTTTTTTGGCCGACAAACTACATTTTCGGAAACCTCGGGCACATTGCTACGTCATGGTGAGGGTCCCTGGTCACGTTGCGTCATTTTAGTTCCCGCCCCCTATGAGCATCGCTATGTGATACTAATAGGCCCTTCACCAGCCTCTGGCACTCGGGCCTAATGATAAAAAACTGCATTAAGGGGAGAAAAATAATTGTCGGCGATAATGAATTCATTAGTTAAAGCAAAATAACACATTATCGTGCCCAGCCCTAAACTGACATGTTCTGAAATGTGATTCGTGAGAGAGAGAGAGAGGAGAGGAGAGAGAGAGAGAGGTGAGAGAGAGAGAGACTGAGAGCAGAACGAGAGAGAGAGGAGGGAGAGAGAGAGAGAGAGGAGAGGAGGGAGAGAGGTGAGAGAGAGAGAGACTGAGAGCAGAACGAGAGAGAGAGGAGGGAGAGAGAGAGAGAGAGAAGAGGAGGGAGAGAGAGAGAGAGGAGAGGAGAGAGAGAGAGACAGAGCAGAGAAAGAGAGAGAGGAGAGGAGGGAGCAAGAGTGAGAGAGAGAGACAGAGCGGAGAAAGAGAGAGAGAGAGCAGAGCGAAAGAGAGAGGAGAGGAGAGAGAGAGCAAGAGAGAGGAGAGGAGGGAGAGAGACAGAGAGTGGAGAGAGAGAGGGAGGAGAGGAGGGAGAGAGAGAGGCAGAGAATGGAGAAGGGGAGAGAGAGGAGAGAAGGGAGAGAGGAGGGAGGGAGAGAGAGAGAGAGAGGGAGAAAGGAGACAAGAGGGAGAGAGAGGAGAGGAAGGAGAGAGCGCCCACGTAGATGTCACACACACTGCTAATTACACGCTAATGACGGAGGGAGAGACTGTTCTTCCAGTGATGAAAAGAGAGAGAGCAGGGAGAGAGGGAATAGGATAGAGAGAAAGCGAGAGGAGGGGGAGAACAATGAGAGATAGAAAGGAGAGGGAAAAGGACAGAGAGGAGAGATGATAGAGGAGAAAGAGAATGATGAGAGAGAGAGGAGAGGGAAAAGGAGAGAAAAAGGAGAGATGATAGATGGGTGTGTGGAGTTTAAAAACACAGTGGAGCACTTTCTGTTTTGCCACATGAGTGAGAATGACGTGTGAATGAAACAAAATAACTCCAGGTCTGTTTGGGACGAGGAGACGACACGAGAACAGATCAGAAAACAGCGTCACAGCTCATTCGAGACAAAACAGCGACAGGAAGCGACACACGGGACCGTCCTCCAGAAAAGTTCCACAGTGAGGTTTTAACCACACTACAGAGCTGTTTTATGGAGCTGCTCCTCTGGGATCACTGGGAGTCTGGGCTGTGTGGGGTCAGTGTCAAGTGTCAATGAAGAGTGTAGAAATGTGAGAGGGACACACACAGAGAGAGAACGTTAATTGGAATCCGGCTCTTATTTGGTATTTTCACAGTATATGGGTCAATTACACGACATGTCCAATTGCGATTTCCTCACTTTTTCAGAACAATTCACCACATTTCTGTCGTATCTTTGACCTCCAATTCTTTTCATAAATCATTAGTTCTTTGCATGTTTTTGTACTTAAAGTGTCATGTGGTGCGACTAATAATAGCAGTTAGGCCTGCAGCTATCGATTATTACAGTAATCGATTATTCTGTCGATTATTTTGTTCGAATAATCGAGTAATCGTTTGTTATTGTCGTGTCTCCTTTGCACATGTTAAGTTCACACCACCTGCACTGACAGATCCACGTGTTTTGGACATGAAAAACGTAATTATCGCTGGGCTAAGGTTGACTCACCTCACGGTTTCTTTTCCACTTGATGTAATGTACAGGTGCTTTCTGTTTAGATGTTGTAGCATCAGTGTTGAGAAGATTACTTTTAAAATGTAATCCCCTACAGATTACAGATTACATTTCCCAAAATGTAGTTTGTGACATAATCAATTAAATTACTTAAAGTGAGTAACGTAATCTGATTACTTTGGATTACTTGATATTTTCATGATTTTTAAAACTACATAAATGTAGCAGCCAACTCCTGCAAAGTCTTGTTTGATTTTAGACCTGGTTTAGACCTGTTTTACACCTGGTTTAGACCTGGTTTTAGTCCTGGTTTAGTCCTAGTGTGAGTTCTGGCGCGGTCCACGGAGTGTACGCGACAAGAGCGGCGTACCGAAAATGCGGGGTGCGCGATGTACCGCGCACGAGGAGGTTCTGCTCTTCTTACACATCCATGGGCGCCGCGCTGTTGTGTGTACAGTGAAGTGCAGTGGTCGTGCGGAAACTTTACCTCTACCACAAAAGGTTCCGGCCATCGCCGAGCGTATGAAAATAAAATGAAGCATCGAGGCAAAAAAAAATAATCGATGCATTTTTCTAATCGATTTAATCGATTAACTCGATGAATCGTTTCAGCCCTAATAGCAGTCGTTCTGTGGCTGGAGTTTGAATAACAGACAAAGTCGACTTGGGTGAATGGTTCTTTAGGTGTTTTTCTTCATTTGATGCATTTTCCAGGGCAGTAGTTTGTTCATTAAGCACAAACAGGCGACTGTCATATTGAACATCAAAAAATATATCAATATGCATTAAAAATCTAAAGAAATGTTTGTTTCTATACACTTCATATTACTCAGAACTTAGATTCATATCCCAACCATGTTTTAGAAAAAAAAAACAATTTTAAGGTTCTTCTCGGTCGCACCACACGCCATTTTACACAGATTTGTGCACCTGACACTGTAAATATTTGAAAAAGCTCAATAGAAACTAATACTTTTTAAAAAAAAATTTATTTGCCTGTTGAAAATCCTTATATGTCATTGACCCATATACACCAAACCATCGATTCGATACTGATTTCAACACTGTGCCGATACCCGGTGTCAACCGATACCCGTGCAGAGACTGAAAATACCATTTGTTTCCTTAAAATTAAAATAAAAAAAAATCACAAACTGGGCCAAATAGTTTGTATTTATCCCTCAAATCTAGACAAACTTCATAATAAAGACATTACATTATGAGACCAGTAAACAGTCTTATTACATCCATGTCTATGTCCAACCAGGTTCTCGAATGAAACAATATTTGGAAGCCGACAAATGTGTCAGTATCGGATCATCAATATCCGATACCGGTATCCCATCAGTGCATCCCTAAACTAAACATCCCTTTATCACATGTTTGTAGAGGTCTGAACCACAGGGTGTGCAGCTTTTACACAGAATAAGACCCCGTAGAGCAGGTGTGTCAATATCATTTTGGTCCGGGGTCGTTATGCAACCTACTTTGATCCCAAAAGGGCCGGATCAGAAAACTCAGTTCTCTCTTCAAGTTATTGTATTTTTCTCCGTGTCTCGTAGTGGTGTTTAAGATTATATTCCTCGAGCAACGCCACTTGTTCCAAACACACTGAGCACAGATTTCCCATTCACCTCTGTCAACAAATAAGAATTAGACTATTTTTCTTGGGAAATCCTGAACTCAGCATCTGCTTTTCTCATTTTTTGACATTTTGCTGATGAGGGTCACGGTCGACAGTCAAAACGATCGTCCTTTAAGAGCGTTTGGAAAGAGGAAAGTCTTCATTTGTGCTGCTCTGGTGGGAGTCGCAACGTACAGAAACGCCGGAGACGCTGCTATGCTGAAACGGTGCAGAAAATTAACAGAAAAATCTGAAAATTTTAAGTATTTTAATAGAAAAATCAGCCGAGGGCCAGATTAAAGGTCTTGGAGGGCCGGATCTGGCCCCCCGGCCCCCATGTTTAACACATGTGCCGTAGAGAAACAGGGAGGGCATCTGACGTGGGGACTTTATTTCCATCTATACTGTGCCGTCCTTTTAAGCTCTCCTAAGCACATGTAGTCAGATATTTTCCACTGTTGAAATGCAGCAGTGTGTGTCCCTTTGTCAAACACACACACACACACACACGTATTTACACACGCGCGGGGACAGGTGACATCGGCACCGCGTTTCCATGACAACAGAGAAAGTGGCCGGGCGCGCTCCACTGGGAAAAAATCAGCAGGTTTACAAGATGGAAAATATCAGAAAATAGAAAAGGAGCTATAATGTATGGTGCAGAGGAAGAGAGTGAGTATATGGTGCAGAGGAAGAGAGTGAGTATATGGTGCAGAGGAAGAGAGTGAGTATATGGTGCAGAGGAAGAGAGTGAGTATATGGTGCAGAGGAAGAGAGTGAGTATATGGTGCAGAGGAAGAGAGTGAGTATATGGTGCAGAGGAAGAGAGTGAGTATATGGTGCAGAGGAAGAGAGTGAGCATATGGTGCAGAGGAAGAGAGTGAGTATATGGTGCAGAGGAAGAGAGTGAGTATATGGTGCAGAGGAAGAGAGTGAGTATATGGTGCAGAGGAAGAGAGTGAGCATATGGTGCAGAGGAAGAGAGTGAGTATATGGTGCAGAGGAAGAGAGTGAGCATATGGTGCAGAGGAAGAGAGTGAGTATATGGTGCAGAGGAAGAGAGTGAGTATATGGTGCAGAGGAAGAGAGTGAGTATATGGTGCAGAGGAAGAGAGTGAGCATATGGTGCAGAGGAAGAGAGTGAGTATATGGTGCAGAGGAAGAGAGTGAGCATATGGTGCAGAGGAAGAGAGTGAGTATATGGTGCAGAGGAAGAGAGTGAGTATATGGTGCAGAGGAAGAGAGTGAGTATATGGTGCAGAGGAAGAGAGTGAGTATATGGTGCAGAGGAAGAGAGTGAGTATATGGTGCAGAGGAAGAGAGTGAGTATATGGTGCAGAGGAAGAGAGTGAGTATATGGTGCAGAGGAAGAGAGTGAGTATATGGTACAGAGGAAGGGAGTGAGTATATGGTGCAGAGGAAGAGAGTGAGCATATGGTGCAGAGGAAGAGAGTGAGCATATGGTGCAGAGGAAGAGAGTGAGTATATGGTGCAGAGGAAGAGAGTGAGCATATGGTGCAGAGGAAGAGAGTGAGTATATGGTGCAGAGGAAGAGAGTGAGTATATGGTGCAGAGGAAGAGAGTGAGCATATGGTGCAGAGGAAGAGAGTGAGCATATGTTGCAGAGGAAGAGAGTGAGTATATGTTGCAGAGGAAGAGAGTGAGCATATGGTGCAGAGGAAGAGAGTGAGTATATGGTGCAGAGGAAGAGAGTGAGTATATGGTGCAGAGGAAGAGAGTGAGTATATGGTGCAGAGGAAGAGAGTGAGCATATGGTGCAGAGGAAGAGAGTGAGCATATGGTGCAGAGGAAGAGAGTGAGTATATGGTGCAGAGGAAGAGAGAGTATATGGTGCAGAGGAAGAGAGTGAGCATATGGTGCAGAGGAAGAGGGTGAGTATATGGTGCAGAGGAAGAGAGTGAGTATATGGTGCAGAGGAAGAGAGTGAGCATATGGTGCAGAGGAAGAGAGTGAGCATATGGTGCAGAGGAAGAGAGTGAGCATATGGTGCAGAGGAAGAGAGTGAGTATATGGTGCAGAGGAAGAGAGTGAGTATATGGTGCAGAGGAAGAGAGTGAGCGTATGGTGCAGAGGAAGAGAGTGAGCATATGGTGCAGAGGAAGAGAGTGAGTATATGGTGCGGAGGAAGAGAGTGAGCGTATGGTGCGGAGGAAGAGAGTGAGCATATGGTGCAGAGGAAGAGAGTGAGCATATGGTGCAGAGGAAGAGAGTGAGCATATGGTGCAGAGGAAGAGAGTGAGCATATGGTGCAGAGGAAGAGAGTGAGCATATGGTGCAGAGGAAGAGAGTGAGTATATGGTGCAGAGGAAGAGAGTGAGTATATGGTGCAGAGGAAGAGAGTGAGCATATGGTGCAGAGGAAGAGAGTGAGCATATGGTGCAGAGGAAGAGAGTGAGCATATGGTGCAGAGGAAGAGAGTGAGCATATGGTGCAGAGGAAGAGAGTGAGCATATGGTGCAGAGGAAGAGAGTGAGCATATGGTGCAGAGGAAGAGAGTGAGCATATGGTGCAGAGGAAGAGAGTGAGCATATGGTGCAGAGGAAGAGAGTGAGCATATGGTGCAGAGGAAGAGAGTGAGCATATGGTGCAGAGGAAGAGAGTGAGCATATGGTGCAGAGGAAGAGAGTGAGCATATGGTGCAGAGGAAGAGAGTGAGCATATGGTGCAGAGGAAGAGAGTGAGACTCTGGTGAAGAGGGAGAGAGTGAGCATATGGTGCAGAGGAAGAGAGTGAGCATATGGTGCAGAGGAAGAGAGTGAGTATATGGTGCAGAGGAAGAGAGTGAGTATATGGTGCAGAGGAAGAGAGTGAGTATATGGTGCAGAGGAAGACAGTGAGCGTATGGTGCAGAGGAAGAGAGGGAGTATATGGTGCAGAGGAAGAGAGTGAGCCTATGGTGCAGAGGAAGAGAGGGAGTATATGGTGCAGAGGAAGAGAGTGAGTATATGGTGCAGAGGAAGAGAGTGAGTATATGGTGCAGAGGAAGAGAGTGAGTATATGGTGCAGAGGAAGAGAGTGAGTATATGGTGCAGAGGAAGAGAGTGAGTATATGGTACAGAGGAAGGGAGTGAGTATATGGTCCTGAGGAAGAGAGTGAGTGTATGGTGCAGAGGAAGAGAGTGAGTGTATGGTCCTGAGGAAGAGAGTGAGTGTATGGTGCAGAGGAAGAGAGTGAGTATATGGTACAGAGGAAGGGAGTGAGAATATGGTGCAGAGGAAGAGAGTGAGCATATGGTGCAGAGGAAGAGAGTGAGCATATGGTGCAGAGGAAGAGAGTGAGTATATGGTGCAGAGGAAGAGAGTGAGCATATGGTGCAGAGGAAGAGAGTGAGTATATGGTGCAGAGGAAGAGAGTGAGCATATGGTGCAGAGGAAGAGAGTGAGCATATGGTGCAGAGGAAGAGAGTGAGTATATGGTGCAGAGGAAGAGAGTGAGTATATGGTGCAGAGGAAGAGAGTGAGCATATGGTGCAGAGGTAGAAGATCTGGCAGGAAACTACACCTTACTTAGCCTTAATACAGCATTACAAGACTTAATTCATAATGAGCAAATACTTAATTAAGAGTCATTCAGGCTAAATAACTACTTAATTACTACCTTTATTAGCACTTCACTTACACTTAATTAGCCTGTGCTGTAAATAGTAATTATTTCCTACTTAGTTACTCATAAACTAACCTTGTGTGTATTAGTAAATGCATATTTAAGTACAAATATGAACCTTTATTAATGATTAGTAAACCATGAGAGAATGATTTACTATTACTGCAGTGCAATGATAATTCAGGCAGCCTAGAGGAAGACCAAAGACCAAAGAGATTTATGGATGTAGTGAAAGACGATGCAGAGGAAGAGAGTCACACAAAATCACCTTTAAATATTCATAAAACTGAATGTAGTTCCGCTGAAAATACCGTCCTCTTTCCTACTCTGGAATCATTAAAACTCCAAACACTGACATGAGGGTGAAAGGTCGCTCACACTTCCCAGTCCCGTGGGATCATATGCACTGCCTCTGCCTGATCCGTGCCTCTGTGCTCCCAGGTTAATTCTGTTGTAGCGGATCAGGCGGGTCCCAGTGGGGCTAGCACGCAGCGCATTTATCTTAGTCCAAACAGAGGTGTCCATTTAAAACACTGCATGAGTCTGTTAGCATCGATCCGGAGCAGAGGAGGTGTCAGATCAGGAGGAAGGAGGAGAGGAGGGAGCTTTAACAAGGGACATGTTGCAATTTAAGAGGAAGAAGAACTGATTCTGAAAAATGAGTATTGGGATTGTTCTTGAATTTGTGAGTTATTTTTATATGCAAATTCAAACTTGGAATTTTAAACCAGATCAAAATTTCTATCAATAATTGAGTTGAGTTTTTAATGGAAAGGTCTACAGCTAGTCCTGCCAGTAGAAGTGTGTGGTTTGGAACAGTACAAGAATCACATTTCAGAACATGTTTGTACAGATCTATTTCTTTATTTTTTCATGTGACTGGGACAGTGTTCATGGACAGACATGATACAACATGACAGTAAACACCCTGGATTATAGGCAAAGGATCACTTCCATCTGTTGTTTCAATGGGCCGGGCTCACAAAGGTACAAACTATGGAATATTGCACCCTTCCCATTATTGCACACTGCACTTTATTGCACAATCAAGTCAGGCACACTTCTCATTTTTGCACACTTCCCATTATTGCACACTTCACTCTTTGCACACTTCCCTTTATTGCACACTTCGCTCTTTCAGCACTTCTCATTCTTGCTCACTTCCCATTATTACACAATTCTCATTATTGCACACTTCTCATTATTGCACAATCCAGTCATTGCACAATCTCCATCATTGCCCACTTCCACTATTGCACCCATCTCATTATTGCACACTTCCCATTATTACACATCTCATTATTGCACACTTCCCATTATTGCACATTTCTCATATTGCACAATTCTTATTATTTGCACACTTCCCATTACTATATGCTTTACTCTTTGCACACTTCACATTATTACACACTTCTCATTATTGCACACTTCCCACTATTACATTTCTCATTATTGCACACTTCCCATTATTGCACATTTCTCATATTGCACAATTCTTATTATTCACACTTCCCATTACTATATGCTTTACTCTTTGCACACTTCACATTATTACACACTTCCCATTATTGCACACTTCCCATTATTGCACACTTCCCATTATTACACATCTCATTATTGCACACTTCCCATTATTGCACATTTCTCATATTGCACAATTCTTATTATTTGCACACTTCCCATTACTATATGCTTTACTCTTTGCACACTTCACATTATTACACACTTCTCATTATTGCACACTTCCCATTATTGCACACTTCCCATTATTACACATCTCATTATTGCACACTTCCCATTATTGCACATTTCTCATATTGCACAATTCTTATTATTTGCACACTTCCCATTACTATATGCTTTACTCTTTGCACACTTCACATTATTACACACTTCTCATTATTGCACACTTCCCATTATTGCACACTTCCCATTTTTACATTTCTCATTATTGCACACTTCCCATTATTGCACACTTCCCACTATTACATTTCTCATTATTGCACACTTCCCACTATTGAGTCAGCAGGTTTTCATCAGAATAAGACGGGATCTTAGAGACTTTGTGATAGTTGATAATTGCATTGATTTAAATTGTGATTTGGATTTGATTGTTTCTCTCACAGCGCCGTGTGGATCACATGTTATTGATGTTTTAAGGAAGAAAACACCATTTTGAGTGTGATCGTTGCCCATTTTAGCCCCAATAGCGAAGGATGAGTCTGACGGGGGTTAAAATTTGCACTAAATCTGCATGAGCCCATTTGATCAGTCCTATCCGTCCCCTGTCACCTGTCACATCAGAGCCTCATCCGTCATATTTATCCTTTATCCATCTTTATATTCATGGAAAAATGTGTCGCTTCGTTCACTCTTCAGCTGAGCGATGAGACCAAATCAAAACAGACGCACCGTTCTTTTGGATCGTCCGAGTCTTCATCAGAAACCTGCAAATCATCTGAATATCTGTCCCCACATTGCCTAACCTCTCTCCTTTTCCTTCTCTCCACTCCTCTCCCTTTTCTCTCTCCTTGTTTTCTCGGTCTTTTCCTCCCTCCCTCTGTCTCTCTCCCTCTCTCCTTGTGTCTCTGTTTTCTTGCTCTCCTCTGGGGCTGGAGGTCTCTGTACATTCCCGTGCTCCGCGGGGGGTGTTTACATTTGGGAACATGGTCACTGAGTTCAGAGAGGAAGAGGGGTAAGAGGAGAAGAGGGAAAGAGAGAGAGAGGAGAGAGAATAAGAGAGGAGGAGAGAGGCAGAGGTAAGAGAGTCATCTTAATCAAATTCAAATCCCAATTCGACTCCCGTTTGTAACCCTGGAGTTTAGATCTGTACAAACATGTTCTGAAATGTGATTCTTGTGTTAGTTTGTCAGTTCAGATTTCAATATTTTTGTAAATTCTTTTGGATGTGTTTAAAATGTGAACTTTGAACAGAATCCTATTTCCGTATTCAGTCCTGGAAGAGAGCAGGAAGCAGAGAGGAGAGGAGATTTCACTATTAGTGTTTATTATCTGAGCAAAAGCCAGTTTTCCTTATTCATAACATTGTACTTTGCCTTCAAATATCCAAAAGGACATTTTCAAATGTTGAACCTGATTATTTCTGTTAGTGACAAGACCCCAGAACTAACTGTACTACCACAGAAATCTTTTTTTTTTTCTGCCCCCATCGGGATTAAATATGACTTTATTTTAGTTATATCAGCTTTGGTTGCAGAATTTGTTCGTAATGTGCCAGGAATATTTAACACAGATGAGCTAAAATGAATGCTCTTAAAAAGCAGATTTTTGTGGTCATATAAATATAAGTTATGTCATATCGAATCATCTTATTTAAAGTGTGGGTGGAGAGTCCCTGAGGAGTTCAAGTATCTCGGGGTCTTGTTCACGAGTGAGGGGAGGATGGAGCGTGAGATTGACAGGCGGATCGGTGCAGCGTCGGCAGTGATGCGGTCGCTGTATCGGACCGTTGTGGTGACGAGGGAGCGGAGCCGAAAGGCGAAGCTCTCGATTTACTTCAATCTACGTTCCTTCTCTCACCTATGGTCATGAGCTCTGGGTGATGACCGAAAGGACAAGATCGCGGATACAAGTGGTTGAAATGAGCTTTATCCGCAGAGTGGCCAGGCGCTTCCTTAGAGATAAGGTGAGGAGCTCGGAGTAGAGCTGCTGCTCCACGTCGAGAGGAGCCAGCTGAGGTGGCTCAGGCATCTGTTAAAGATGCCTCTTGAACGCCTCCCTCGGGAGGTGTTCCAGGCTTGTCTCACCGGGAGGAGGCCCAAGGGAAAACCCCAGACACTCTGGAAGGACTGGGAACTTCCAGGGTCCGCCCGGAGGAGCTGGAGGAAGTGTCCGGGGTGAAGGAAGTCTGGGAGTTCCTGCTTAGACTAATGCCCCTGCTACCCAGCCCAAAATAAGCGGAAGAAAATGGAAAATGGATTAAAGGGGCGACAGTTCAGTTGGTAGAGCCAGTGATCCGAA
>CM060662.1:3992500-4195000 GCA_030686955.1 Odontamblyopus rebecca
GAAGGAGAAACAGAGAGGAGGAGAGAGAGAGAAATCCTTGAGTCCTCTGACCCAGTGTTCCTCGCAGATCCAGGCCATAGGTCATGACTCTGGATTAAAGAGAGATGGAGAGAGAAGACAAAGAGACATAGGATGAGACTGGAAGAGTGAAGACATAGTGGAGAGGGAAAGATAGGAATAAGAGAGAGAAATAGAACCTTAGGGGATTTCTCCTATGAAAAATGTACTTCTACATCTTTCTGTACATCCTTTCAAACAGAAGGACGTAGGAAGACTTTGAAATTGTACCAGTTTTTGTTTCATGTGTATATTCCCAGGAATAACAGAGATATGAACCATAAATACTGTAAAATACCAAATAAGAGACCGGGAGTTTATTTGTTTCAGTCACTTAACAGACCAGGCATTTATTTGAGACCAGGTGGCAATTTGGGGCAGACCATTAATTCCTTCCTCACAAAAATCTTGCTCAAAAAAAGATGGTACTCAGTTTCTTTTAACTAGTATGATGATAATTTACTCAACTTTCTATACAGACGTAGGCGACAACAAAATATCTATGGAGTGGAGAGTTTCCCACATTTGAAAGTGACTCCTGATTTACAGAAAGTCATTAAAACTCTCCCGCAACATGCAGACATTTCTTTAGCGAGTTAAAACACATGACAGATGCAGCTAGTGCGGCGCAGCAGAGTGAGAACGTTCATCCACCGCATCAGGGCACAGGGTAGAGCTGTTTTTTTTAGCGCTTATGGTTTATGCAAATGAGCCATGTGGTTTTAAGTTTGGTTTGTGGAGACACAACGCAAGCATTAGTCCTGCATCCTGTTGCTGCAGCACGACTTCTGTCTTCTAGCACATACATTAGACTCACTGTTTATTTGGAACCGGCGCTTATTTATCAGAATATACACCTGCACTACTACTTGGTATTTTACGGTATTCTGTATTCAGACCTGTCTCAGCTCAGGTTAAACTATAAACTGTTTTGCAAGTTGTGAAAGCAGCAACATCTCATTTGCTTTATTCAGCCATGGTGCCCCCTAATGGTGTGTCTCGTATACACAGTGTGTTCACAACGGAGACGTGTATCTGTCCTTTGTCGCGTGAGACCTGAAATCCTTCTGCCATAAACATATGATCAGCTCTGAGTCAGCCGCTGATTCCAATTTCACTGATCTGAGCTTTACATGCGCTATGCTAGTATTTCACACACGCGACAGACATTAAAGCAGACGTACTGTGCTTGTGTGTGCTCTGTAGTTATAATCTATGACTCCATGGGTCATTCTGTTAGCGTTTGGATATTTTAAAACACAATATTCATCTAAACGACTTCATAAAAGAAACAAGTGCTCTGATTTTCAGGCCGTACTTGGATGGGAAAGGCCTCAGTGCCACAGTGGCAAAGACTGTCACCGTGTCCTTAGTATGAAAGTGGTGTGTGCATGAGTGCTGGTGGTGTTTAGAGGGGCCAATGGCACAGACTGACAGCCTCACTTCTGTCACTTTGCCCCAGGACAGATGTGGCTACTAGTAGTATAACAACCGCGAGTGTGGAGTGAGTGAAGAACCCTCAAACTGTAGAGTGACTTTGTGCTTCTGTAAAAGCTCAGTATAAGATGAATGCTTTATTATTATCATTTAAGCTCGGCCTCGCCTCATCATCTGTGGAGTTTTTGCTTTATTTCTTTCTGAAATTGTAATGAAATAAAAGTACTTTGAAAGATTTTACATTAGTTACTGTACAGTAGTGACCTGCCTGCATCCCCTTTTCTCTGTTCTTTCTCTCACCATCTCTATCTCTATCTATCTATCTGTCACCTACACCTCTTTGCACGCCCACATCTCTTCCCCTCCCTCTTCCCCTCCCTCCTCTGTTCTCTCTCCTCTCCCTCCCTCCCCTCTCACCCTCTCTTTATCCTCTCTCTCTCCTCTCCTCCCTCTCTCCCCCTCTCGCTCTTTCTCTGTGAAGTGTCCAGCTCTGATCGGTGACTCACTTCAGTCTGAATGTCACTGGACTTTCACTGCACAGATATAAATAGCTGCAGATGGTAAAGGGTTAAACATAGACTGTACAGAGACATGTCCTGGACACGCTCACAGAGAGTTAGAGAGAGTCAAGAGTAAGAGAGTCAAAAGTCAGAGAGTCAGTCAGTGTCAGAGAGAGTCCAGATTCAGAGAGTCACAGAGAGTCAAGAGTCTCAGAGAGAGTCACAACGAGTCAGAGTCAGAGAGTGTCAGAGAGAGTGTCAGTCACAGAGAGTCACGAGAGTCACAGAGAGTCAGAGTCAGAGAGTCACAGAGAGTCAGAGTCACAGAGAGTCAGAGTCACAGAGAGTCAGAGTGAGAGAAAGTCACAGAGAGTCAGGGTCAGAGAGTGTCACAGTTAGTGAGACTCACAGAGAGTCACGAGAGTCACAGAGAGTCAGAGTCAGAGAGTCACAGAGAGTCAAGAGTCACAGAAAGTCAGTCACAGAAAGTCAGAGTTAGAGAGTGTCACAGAGAGTTAGAGACTCAAGAGTCACAGAGAGTCAGAGCGAGTCAAGAGATTCAGAGAGAGTCAGAGAGAGTAGAGTCAGAGAAAGTCACAGAGCGTGTCAGAGAGTCACAGGGAGTCAGTCAAGAGAGTTGGAGTCAGAGAGTGTCAGAGAGAGTCACAGAGAGTCAGAGTCAAAGAGACTCAGAGAGTTAGTCAGAGAAAGTCACAGAGAGTTAGAGAGTCAAGAGTCACAGAGAGTCAGAGTCAGAAAGAGTCAGAGTCACAGAGAGTCAGAGACAGAGATTGTCACAGAGAGTCAGAGAGTGTCACAGAGAGTCAAGAGTCACAGAGAGTCATAGAAAGTCACAGAGAGTTAGAGAGTCAAGAGTCACAGAAAGTCAGTCACAGAAAGTCAGAGTTAGAGAGTGTCACAGAGAGTCAGGGTCAGAGAGTGTCACAGTTAGTGAGACTCACAGAGAGTCAGAGTGAGAGAAAGTCACAGAGAGTTAGAGACTCAAGAGTCACAGAGAGTCAGAGCGAGTCAAGAGATTCAGAGAGAGTCACAGAGAGTCAGAGAGAGTTAGAGTCAGAGAAAGTCGCAGAGCGTGTCAGAGAGTCACAGGGAGTCAGTCAAGAGAGTTGGAGTCAGAGAGTGTCAGAGAGAGTCACAGAGAGTCAGAGTCAAAGAGAGTCAGAGAGTTAGTCAGAGAAAGTCACAGAGAGTTAGAGAGTCAAGAGTCACAGAGAGTCAGAGTCAGAAAGAGTCAGAGTCACAGAGAGTCAGAATCACAGAGTCAAGAGTCAGAGTGAGCCACAGAGAGGAGTCACAAGAGAAGCCCAAAAAATCAGATATGCAGAACTAGTTCCTTTGAAACAGTTTGCAGTCTTCTAAAGTTCTTCCTCACTTTCCTCCTGCATTCAGAGCAGACCTAATTACTCAACAAGATAAGTGTGTGAGCATTTTTTACAACTTCCAGAGAGCAGAGACGTGTGCTGACACTGTACAGCTAACAACAAATAAAATACTTTTATTTTACTGCTGTTCCTCTATTTCTCTCCATTATGGTAAAAGTGAAGTTTCTTTGGCCTTAGCTTGTGCACAATCAGTCATGTTTTATCTTATATTATGTAAATGACCCTATTTGACTCCTCTATAAAACACTATGGGCACAAAAAAAAGTAATTCCCTACTTAAATTATGTGTTCAAATCATCCTAATTATTCACCATGATGAGTTTATAAGCACGTTCACAACTTTCAGAGACCAGAAGTAAATGTAGACAGTCCACTCAGATTTATTTTGACCTTAAGACTGGGACAGGGCACATTTTTACTCAAATACAAGGGAAATATCAGGTACAGAGCTTTTAAATACGTCTATTCAATTACCGGTGTTTTATTTGCTTGACCTTCCCTTGAAAAACATATTCTTACGGTGAGTGGGGTCAGACTCTACAGTTTGGGCTGAACATGTTCGGTGATTGAGCGGTTTTATTCAGATGAGTCTGACCTGCTGGTGTTGTGTTCACAGCGATCCACGAGTTCCCCAGAGACTACTTCACCAACACAGAGAGGATGGAGGGAGCGGTGGGGCTGCACGTGCTCTGTGTGAGTACAGTATTATTACTATCACCTACATACATATGAAAATGTACATGTTAAAATGACTCTTGTGTTGTGTGTTGTGTGTTGTGTTGTGTGTTCAGGCGGTGTACATATTAAAATAACTCTTGTGTTGTGTTCTTTTGTGTGTTCAGGCGGTGTACATATTAAAATAACTCTTGTGTTGTGTTGTGTGTTCAGGTGGTGTACATATTAAAGTGTCTCTTGTGTTGTGTGTTGTGTGTTCAGGTGGTGTACATATTAAAATAACTCTTGTGTTGTGTGTTCAGACGGTGTACATATTAAAATAACTCTTGTGTTGTGTTGTGTGTTCAGGCGGTGTACATATTAAAATGACTCTTGTGTTGTGTGTTCTGTTGTGTGTTCAGGCGGTGTACATGTTAAAGTGCCTCTTGTGTTGTGTGTTTTGTGTTGTTGTCAGGGTTTGAGTGTTGTTGAGGACCCCAAAGCAGAGACATAGGCGCAGGTAGATGTTTAAACAGGTTTATTGCCGGGAATGAAGGATGTGGTGATGGAAACTGGCTGGAGACATAGACGGAGGGAAGACACTGGAGTAGACTCACGGGTAGACAGACTGGACAACAAGGGCAGGCAGGACGACGTGGACAAGCAGGACGACGACGTGGACATGGACAAGCAGGACGACGACGTAGACAAGGATGTAGACAAGCAGGACGACGACGTGGACAAGGGATAGAGAAGGAATGAACTGACAGAGAACAAAGGATCGGGACAGAACTAAATAGTGGGGCTGATTAGACAATTAGCTGCAGGTGAACCACCGAGCAGGTGATCCACACTGCAGCATTAGCCCAGCCACGCCCCCGAGAGGAGCAGACAGACACAGAAGGGAGGGGGAACACACAACAAACACCAAACCCTGACAGTACCCCCCCTCAAGGGACAGCTCTCAGATGTCCCAAACAGCAACACAAACACGGGAGGGTGGAGGGGGCCTGGACGGAGGGACACAGGTAAACTGGCACCCAGGATGGAGAGGAGCGACCAGCAGCAGCCCAGGAAAGGACACAGCCACCCCGGACGGAAACGAGTGTCCAGCAGCGGCCGAAGAAGGGACATGACCACCCCAGACAGAGAACAACGTCCAGCGGCGGTCCAAGAAGGGATTCCACCACCCTGGACGGAGAACAATGTCCAGCGATGGTCCAGGAAGGGAGTTGACCACCCCAGACGGAGAACAGTGTCCAGCGGTGGTCCAGGAAGGGAGTTGACCACCCCAGACGGAGAACAGTGTCCAGCGATGGTCCAAGAAGGGGATCTACCACCCTGGACGGAGAACAATGTCCAGCGATGGTCCAGGAAGGGAGTTGACCACCCCAGACGAAGAACAGTGTCCAGCGATGGTCCAAGAAGGGAGTTGACCACCCCAGACGGAGAACAGTGTCCAGCGATGGTCCAGGAAGGGAGTTGGCCACCCCAGACGGAGAACAGTGTCCAGCGGTGGTCCAGGAAGGGGATCTACCACCCTGGACGGAGAACAATGTCCAGCGATGGTCCAGGAAGGGAGTTGACCACCCCAGACGGAGAACAGTGTCCAGCGGTGGTCCAAGAAGGGAATCTACCACCCTGGACGGAGAACAATGTCCAGCGATGGTCCAGGAAGGGAGTTGACCACCCCAGACGGAGAACAGTGTCCAGCGGTGGTCCAAGAAGGGACTCCGCCACCCCAGACGGAGAACAGTGTCCAGCGGCGGCCCACAACGTTCAAGGGACATGGAGGCAGAGAAAACAGGAACTGGGACAGGAGTCAGGTTAGTGGCTGTTGCCTGCCGATGCTCTACACTCTGCGGGGTCCAAGTGGTCAGTTCATTCTGTCATGGTTTGTGTGTGATTGAGGACCCCAAAGCAGAGACATAGGCGAAGGTAGATGTTTAAACAGGTTTATTGCCGGGATTGAAGGACGCGGTGATGGAAACTGGCTGGAGACATAGACGAAGGGAAGGTAGAATCACGGGTAGACAGACTGGACAACAAGGGCAGGCAGGATGACAACGTGGACGTGGACAACCAGGACGAGGACGTGGACAAGCAGGACGAGGACGTGGACGAGGATGTAGACAAGCAGGACGAGGACGTAGACGAGGGATAGAGAAGGAATGAACTGACAGAGAACAAAGGATCGGGACAGAACTAAGTAGTGGAGCTGATTAGACAATTAGCTGCAGGTGAACCACCGAGCAGGTGATCCGCACTGCAGCATTAGCCCAGCCACACCCCCAGAGGAGCAGACAGACACAGAAGGGAGGGGAACACACAACAAACACCAAACCCTGACAGTTGTGTTGTGTGTTCAGGCGGTGTACATATTAAAATAACTCTTGTGTTGTGTTGTGTGTTCAGGCGGTGTGCATATTAAAATAACTCTTGTGTTGTGTGTTGTGTGTTGTGTTGTGTGTTCAGGCGGTGTACATATTAAAATAACTCTTGTGTTGTGTGTTGTGTTGTGTGTTCAGGCGGTGTGCATATTAAAATAACTCTTGTGTTGTGTTGTGTGTTCAGGCGGTGTACATATTAAAATAACTCTTGTGTTGTGTTGTGTGTTCAGGCCGTGTACATGTTCTACGCCCTGGCTCTGGTGTGCGACGATTACTTTGTGCCGTCGCTGGAGAAAATCTGTGAGGTGAGGCCCGCGAACACACAAACGTCACAAACAACACAACACAACACAAATTATTCCATTCACACTTGGGTTTTGTGATTTTCGTCTTTCCTCTGGATCTCTTCCCTTCCTCTCTCATCTCCCTTTGTCTGTCTTTTCCTTTTTTCCTCTCTCAGCGTCTCCATCTGAGTGAGGACGTTGCCGGGGCGACCTTCATGGCAGCAGGAAGTTCAGCCCCAGAACTTTTCACGTCTGTCATCGGTGAGAGTCTATGGACCAAAACCGGGACTGAACCAGGGACTAGACCAGGACTGAACTAGGACTAAAACAGGATTACACTAGTACTGAACTGGGGACTAAACCAGGACCACACTAGGACTAAACCTAGATTACACTAGTACTGAACCGGGGATTAAAACAGAACTAAACCAGGACTAAACCTAGATTACACTAGTACTGAACCGGGGATTAAAACAGAACTAAACCAGGACTACACCAGTACTGAACCAAGAACTAAACTAGGACTAAACCAGGACTGAACCAGGGAATAAACTAGGACTAAAGCAGAGACTAAACCAGGGACTAAACCAGGACTACACCAGTACTGAACCAAGAACTAAACTAGGACTAAACCAGGACTGAACCAGGGAATAAACTAGGACTAAAGCAGAGACTAAACCAGGGACTAAACCAGGACTGCACCAGGACAAAACCAGGAATAAGGTAGGACTAAACCAGGACTAAACTAGGACTAAACCAGGACTAAACTGGGACTACACCAGTACTGAACCAAGAACTAAACTAGGACTAAACCAGGACTGAACCAGGGAATAAACTAGGACTAAAGCAGAGACTAAACCAGGGACTAAACCAGGACTGCACCAGGACAAAACCAGGAATAAGGTAGGACTAAACCAGGACTACACCAGTACTGAACCAAGAACTAATCTAGGACTAAACCAGGACTGAACTAGGACTAAACCAGGACTAAACTAGGACTAAACCAGGACTAAACTGGGACTACACCAGGACAAAACCAGGAATAAGGTAGGACTAAATCAGGACTAAACTAGGACTAAACCAGGACTAAACTGGGACTACACCAGTACTGAACCAAGAACTAAACTAGGACTAAACCAGGACTGAACCAGGGAATAAACTAGGACTAAAGCAGAGACTAAACCAGGGACTAAACCAGGACTACACCAGGACAAAACCAGGAATAAGGTAGGACTAAATCAGGACTAAATCAGGACTAAACTAGGACTAAACCAGGACTAAACCAGGACTACACCAGGACAAAACCAGGAATAAGGTAGGACTAAATCAGGACTAAACTAGGACTAAACCAGGACAAAACCAGGAATAAGGTAGGACTAAATCAGGACTAAATCAGGACTAAACCAGGACTACACCAGGACTACACCAGTACTAAACCCGCTCTGTGTCTGTGTGCTGTGCAGGGGTGTTCGTCACTAAAGGAGACGTGGGCGTGGGGACTATTGTTGGATCTGCAGTGTTCAACATCCTCGTCATCATCGGAGTCTGCGGCATCTTCGCTGTCCAGGTACAACACGGTCCACGGTCCATGGTCCACACAGCAGGAAACAGCTCAACAACAACAAAAATATAACACAAAATCATTCAGATGTGATTCCAAATGAAAGAAACCTGCTGCTTAATATGACCAAGAATATGTTTGTTTGTTGGTCATTTTACAACACAGTTACAGGCACATTTTAGCACATAAATATAGAAAAACCAGGACCAAACTAGAACTAAACCAGGACTAGACCAGAACTAAACCAGGGACTAAACCAGAGACTAAACCAGAGACTAAACCAGAGGCTAAACCAGAGACTAAACCAGGAACTAAACCAGATACTAAACCAGAGGCTAAACCAGAGACTAAACCAGGAACTAAACCAGATACTAAACCAGAGGCTAAACCAGAGACTAAACCAGGAACTAAAGCAGGTACTAAACCAGGGACTAAACCAGAGACTAAACCAGGGACTAAACCAGAGACTAAACCAGAGACTAAACCAGGGACTAAACCAGGGACTAAACCAGGGACTAAACCAGAGACTAAACCAGTGACTAAACCAGGGACTAAACCAGAGACTAAACCAGTGACTAAACCAGGGACTATACCAGAGACTAAACCAGGGACTAAACCAGAGACTAAACCAGGGACTAAACCAGGGACTATACCAGAGACTAAACCAGGGACTAAACCAGAGACTAAACCAGGGACTAAACCAGGGACTAAACCAGGGACTAAACCAGGGACTAAACCAGAGACTAAACCAGAGACTAAACCAGGGACTAAACCAGGGACTAAACCAGGGACTAAACCAGAGACTAAACCAGGGACTAAACCAGGGACTAAACCAGAGACTAAACCAGGGACTAAACCAGAGACTAAACCAGAGACTAAACCAGGGACTAAACCAGAGACTAAACCAGGGACTAAACCAGAGACTAAACCAGGGACTATACCAGGGACTAAACCAGAGACTAAACCAGGGACTAAACCAGGGACTAAACCAGAGACTAAACCAGAGACTAAACCAGGGACTAAACCAGGGACTAAACCAGAGACTAAACCAGAGACTAAACCAGGGACTAAACCAGGGACTAAACCAGGGACTAAACCAGGGACTAAACCAGAGACTAAACCAGAGACTAAACCAGGGACTAAACCAGAGACTATACCAGAGACTATACCAGGGACTAAACCAGAGAATAAACCAGGGACTAAACCAGGGACTAAACCAGGGACTAAACCAGGGACTAAACCAGAGACTAAACCAGAGACTAAACCAGGGACTAAACCAGAGACTAAACCAGAGACTAAACCAGTGACTAAACCAGAGACTAAACCAGGGACTAAACCAGGGACTAAACCAGAGACTAAACCAGGGACTAAACCAGAGACTAAACCAGGGACTAAACCAGAGACTAAACCAGGGACTAAACCAGGGACTAAACCAGAGACTAAACCAGGGACTAAACCAGAGACTAAACCAGGGACTAAACCAGGGACTATACCAGAGACTAAACCAGGGACTAAACCAGAGACTAAACCAGAGACTAAACCAGGGACTAAACCAGGGACTAAACCAGGGACTAAACCAGGGACTAAACCAGGGACTATACCAGGGACTAAACCAGAGACTAAACCAGAGACTAAACCAGAGACTAAACCAGGGACTAAACCAGGGACTAAACCAGGGACTAAACCAGAGACTAAACCAGGGACTAAACCAGGGACTAAACCAGAGACTAAACCAGGGACTAAACCAGGGACTAAACCAGAGACTAAACCAGAGACTAAACCAGGGACTAAACCAGAGACTAAACCAGGGACTAAACCAGAGACTAAACCAGGGACTAAACCAGGGACTAAACCAGAGACTAAACCAGGGACTAAACCAGGGACTAAACCAGAGACTAAACCAGAGACTAAACCAGGGACTAAACCAGAGACTAAACCAGAGACTAAACCAGGGACTAAACCAGAGACTAAACCAGAGACTAAACCAGAGACTAAACCAGGGACTAAACCAGAGACTAAACCAGGGACTAAACCAGGGACTAAACCAGGGACTAAACCAGAGACTAAACCAGGGACTAAACCAGAGACTAAACCAGAGACTAAACCAGGGACTAAACCAGAGACTAAACCAGATTAAACTAGGGCTAAACTTGAAGATTAAACAGGACTATATCATTATATGTCTTGGGAGAAAACTAAAAAAAGACATTATTTGTGTCTCTAATCCCAGCCTGAGCTCCTGTCATATAATACAGACAGGTGAAGTTTAGTCCAAATAATCTGGTGTAGGCCAAAGTCTACCCTCCTTTAATCTGTGTTTTTAATCCCAAAGAGGAGAGAGAGAGAGAACATTACGTCATCTGCTCGTCATTACCCATTACAGTATTCACAATTTTCATTTTAGTTTTCATTTTCTTCAGTTTGCAGAGACACATCTAAATCACATCAGCAACTATCAGGCAAAACTGATAGTTGAAACTGAAAAGTGTTATATTTATAGATTCAGAATTCCGACTGCGAGTATCATAGCAACTAAGAGCCAATCCGGAGCAAGGTTGTTGAAGGTCACGCCTCTTCCTGTCCGCACCGCCGGTTTGGCAGGGAGCAGCTTTTAATTGACGCTGTCAATTAAAAGCTAACAGGAGCCACCTCGGAGGAAGAAGGCACCTGATTAGTCTGTAATTAATGTTCGTCTCTCATTTATGGATGAAACAGTGAAAAACAAAACTAAGGATCATGTGGAGTATATATTGGTCCATATCTGGACACATCTGCAGCAGTATGGATACGGGTACTTGTGCATGTGTGGATTAGCTATAAAATGCAAAAATATGATCAGGAAATATGATCCTGATTATTTAAAGTTTGGTTTCACCTGGTCAGGTTCTGAGACTACACCTCTATACCTCTATAATACAGCATCATGGAACCAGTGGGAGCAGCTCTTGTTCAGGCCGGACTCAGAGGATTTGGAGCGGGGAGTGGTTCGGTGCCTCAGCCTGAGAAGCACTTTCCCCGGGAAGAACCGGCGCGCAGAGGATGGATTCCTCTACAGTCCTCGAGCACAGAGGACCGGAGCAACCCACTTGGATCTATGCTCCACTAGGCATTCTCGCTTTCCCCACACGGAACCAGCGCACAGAGGCCGGCACAGACCTGCTCAGACCCAGTCCACTGCACACTGGTCTTGCTCATCCCCCTCTGGAACCAGCACGGAGGACAGAGCCTCCGGACCAATCTGACAAATGCAATCGGGGGCACAAGACCAAGGACTGGACCCCCAATCCAGGTCCGGGGATTGAAAAAATATGAAAATACAATATTAAAAAATATATTCTCAGTTGTTATTGAAACTCATCATTGCAGGATGGGATTTTGGGGAAGGAGGGAGGCTCGGCTGTCTTTACTCTAAGGGGAGGAGAAACATTCAGCCAAGTTGAAAACCCCTGATCGATGTTATGGACACAACAGCATTTTTCACTAGAGTTACTGCTGTCCCACTGTGGTTCCTAGTGATTTCTCATCCAAGCCCTGAGCTCCAGAGGTCAGACAGTTCTGTGTTGACCTGTGTCTCTTTTGTCTCTGCAGACGATCCACTTGTCCTGCTGGCCCCTGCTCCGAGACTCCACCTACTACACCCTGTCCATCTCTGCTCTCATAGTGGTAATGTACTTACACTAATACACCCTGTCCATTTCTGTTCTCATAGTGGTAATGTACTTACACTACTACACCCTGTCCATATCTGCTCTCATAGTGATAATGTACTTACAATACTACACACTGTCCAGCTCTGCTCTCATAGTGGTAATGTACTTACACTACTACACCCTGTCCATATCTGCTCTCATAGTGGTAATGTACTTACACTACTACACCCTGTCCATCTCTGCTCTCATAGTGATAATGTATTTACACTACTACACCCTGTCCATCTCTGCTCTCATAGTGATAATGTACTTAAACTACTACACCCTGTCCATCTCTGCTCTCATAGTGATAATGTACTTACACTACTACACCCTGTCCATCTCTGCTCTCATAGTGGTAATGTACTTAAACTACTACACCCTGTCCATCTCTGCTCTCATAGTGATAATGTATTTACACTACTACACCCTGTCCATCTCTGCTCTCATAGTGGTAATGTACTTACACTACTACACCCTGTCCATCTCTGCTCTCATAGTGATAATGTACTTACACTACTACACCCTGTCCATCTCTGCTCTCATAGTGGTAATGTACTTACACTACTACACCCTGTCCATCTCTGCTCTCATAGTGATAATGTAGTTACACTACTACACCCTGTCCATCTCTGCTCTCATAGTGGTAATGTACTTACACTACTACACCCTGTCCATCTCTGCTCTCAGAGTGGTAATGTACTTACACTACTACACCCTGTCCATCTCTGCTCTCATAGTGATAATGTACTTACACTACTACACCCTGTCCATCTCTGCTCTCATAGTGGTAATGTACTTACACTACTACACCCTGTCCATCTCTGCTCTCATAGTGATAATGTACTTACACTACTACACCCTGTCCATCTCTGCTCTCATAGTGGTAATGTACTTACACTACTACACCCTGTCCATCTCTGCTCTCATAGTGGTAATGTACTTACACTACTACACCCTGTCCATCTCTGCTCTCATAGTGATAATGTACTTACACTACTACACCCTGTCCATCTCTGCTCTCATAGTGATAATGTACTTACACTACTACACCCTGTCCATTTCTGCTCTCATATTGGTAATGTACTTAAACTACTACACCCTGTCCATTTCTGCTCTCATAGTGGTAATGTACTTGCACTACTACACCCTGTCCATCTCTGCTCTCATAGTGGTAATGTACTTACACTAATACACCCTGTCCATTTCTGTTCTCATAGTGGTAATGTACTTACACTACTACACCCTGTCCATCTCTGCTCTCATAGTGGTAATGTACTTACACTACTACACCCTGTCCATCTCTGCTCTCATAGTGGTAATGTACTTACACTACTACACCCTGTCCATCTCTGCTCTCATAGTGATAATGTACTTACACTACTACACCCTGTCCATCTCTGCTCTCATAGTGATAATGTACTTACACTACTACACCCTGTCCATCTCTGCTCTCATAGTGGTAATTTACTTACATTACTACACCCTGTCCATCTCTGCTCTCATAGTGGTAATGTACTTACACTACTACACCCTGTCCATCTCTGCTCTCATAGTGGTAATGTACTTACACTACTACACCCTGTCCATCTCTGCTCTCATAGTGGTAATGTACTTACACTACTACACCCTGTCCATCTCTGCTCTCATAGTGGTAATGTACTTACACTACTACACCCTGTCCATCTCTGCTCTCATAGTGGTAATGTACTTACACTACTACACCCTGTCCATCTCTGCTCTCATAGTGGTAATGTACTTACACTACTACACCCTGTCCATCTCTGCTCTCATAGTGGTAATTTACTTACATTACTACACCCTGTCCATCTCTGCTCTCATAGTGATAATGTACTTACACTACTACACCCTGTCCATCTCTGCTCTCATAGTGATAATGTACTTACACTACTACACCCTGTCCATCTCTGCTCTCATAGTGGTAATGTACTTACACTACTACACCCTGTCCATCTCTGCTCTCATAGTGGTAATGTACTTACACTACTACACCCTGTCCATCTCTGCTCTCATAGTGTTAATGTACTTACACTACTACACCCTGTCCATCTCTGCTCTCATAGTGGTAATGTACTTAAACTACTACACCCTGTCCATCTCTGCTCTCATAGTGATAATGTACTTACACTACTACACCCTGTCCATCTCTGCTCTCATAGTGATAATGTACTTACACTACTACACCCTGTCCATCTCTGCTCTCATAGTGATAATGTACTTACACTACTACACCCTGTCCATCTCTGCTCTCATAGTGGTAATGTACTTACACTACTACACCCTGTCCATCTCTGCTCTCATAGTGATAATGTACTTACACTACTACACCCTGTCCATCTCTGCTCTCATAGTGGTAATGTACTTACACTACTACACCCTGTCCATCTCTGCTCTCATAGTGGTAATGTACTTACACTACTACACCCTGTCCATCTCTGCTCTCATAGTGGTAATGTACTTACACTACTACACCCTGTCCATCTCTGCTCTCATAGTGGTAATGTACTTACACTACTACACCCTGTCTCTGCTCTCATAGTGGTAATGTACTTACACTACTACACCCTGTCCATCTCTGCTCTCATAGTGATAATTTACTTACATTACTACACCCTGTCCATCTCTGCTCTCATAGTGATAATGTACTTACACTACTACACCCTGTCCATCTCTGCTCTCATAGTGGTAATGTACTTACACTACTACACCCTGTCCATCTCTGCTCTCATAGTGGTAATGTACTTACACTACTACACCCTGTCCATCTCTGCTCTCATAGTGGTAATGTACTTACACTACTACACCCTGTCCATCTCTGCTCTCATAGTGATAATGTACTTACACTACTACACCCTGTCCATCTCTGCTCTCATAGTGGTAATGTACTTAAACTACTACACCCTGTCCATCTCTGCTCTCATAGTGATAATGTACTTACACTACTACACCCTGTCCATCTCTGCTCTCATAGTGATAATGTACTTACACTACTACACCCTGTCCATCTCTGCTCTCATAGTGATAATGTACTTACACTACTACACCCTGTCCATCTCTGCTCTCATAGTGGTAATGTACTTAAACTACTACACCCTGTCCATCTCTGCTCTCATAGTGATAATCTATTTAAACTATTACACTTTCATCCTAGTTATAGCAGTGCAATATGCAGTTCTTAAAAAGATACTTTTGAGTAAATGAGATTTTGATGGTGTGTGTGTATGTATATGTTCATGCTGTATGTTTGTTCTATTGTTAAAGTGCTGATTTAGTGCACTTGTCGGCTACCTGTTGAATACCTGCACAAGGGCAAAAGAAAACTGTTACATACGTAACATTCCCTTGTACCAGTTTCTGATTTTTATGAACATTTTAATGAATCAATACATTACATTTAGGGGTGTTACGATATCCAAGTCTCACTATATCGTCATGGTATGAACCTCATGGTACGATATTTATTATGATATGGTGGGGAGGCTCACAATATCACGATATTCTACATTAATAACAATACGGACATTATAAAATGCTTTGACCAGGTAGTTGGTACATTTATTGTCATTCGGGATGGAACGATATCCAAATCTCTCTGTACGATATTTTCACCATATACATCTCACCTCACAAATATTGCAATAAATACAGTCGTGTGAAAAACTTTGGACACCCCTGATCATTTTCAAGATTTTCCTTTACAAATCACTGGTTGTTCGGATCAGCAGTTTCAGTTAAATATATCATATAGCAGACAAATACAGTGATATTTGAGAAGTGAAATGAAGTTTATAGGATTTACAGAAAGTGTGCAATAATTACTTAAACAAAAGTAGGCATGTGCATAAATTTGGGCACCCCAACAGAAAAATTACATCAATATTTAGTAGATCCTCCTTTTGCAGAAATAAGAGCCTCTAAACTCTTCCTATAGCTTCCAATGAGGGTCTGGATGCTGGTTGAAGGTATTTTTGACCATTCTTCTTTACAAAACATCTCCAGTTCAGTCAGGTTTGATGGTGCCCAAGCATGAACAGCCCGCTTTAAATCGCACCACAGATTTTCAATCATATTCAGGCCTGGGGATGGTCATTCCAGAACATTGTACTTGTTCCTCTGCATGATGCCTTAGTAGAATTTGAGCAGTGTTTAGGGTTGTTGTCTTGTTGAAGTATCCAGCTCTGGCGCAACTTAAACTTTGTCACTGATTCTTGAAAATTGTTCACAAGAATCTGCTGATAGTGACTGGAATCCATGCAACCTTCAACTTTAACAAGATTTCCAGTCCCTGCACTGGCCACAGGCCCACAGCCTGATGGAACCACCACCACATTTTACTGTAGGCAGCAAGTGTTTGTCTTGGAATGCTGTGCTCTTCTTTCGCTGTGCACACCACCCCTTGTTATGTCCAAATAACTCAGTTTTAGTTTCATCAGTCCACAGCACCTTATTCCAAAATGAAGCTGGCTTGTCCAAATGTGCTTTAGCAGAGCTCAAGCGACTCTGTGGCATGTGTGCAGAAAAGGCTCCGTCACATTACTCTCCCGTGCAGCATCTCCTTCTGCAAAGTGCGCTGAATAGTTGATCGATGCACTGTGACACCATCTGCAGCAGGATCATGTTGTACGTGTGTGGAGCTGGTCTGTGGGTTAAGTTTGACTGTTCTCACCATCCTTCACCTCTGCTTATCTGAGATTTTTCTTGGCCTGCCACTCCAGGCCTGAACTAGAACTGTGCCTGTGGTCTTCCATTTCCTCACTATGTTCCTCACAGTGGAAACTGACAGCTGAAATTTCTGAGCTTTTTGTATCCTTCCCCTAAACCATGATGTTGAACAATCTTTGTTTTCAGGTCATAGTTGTTTTGAGGCTCCCATGTTGCCACTCTTCAGAGAAGATGCAAAGAGGAGAACAACTTGCAACTGGCCCCTTAAATCCCCTTTCTCATGATCAGCTTCACCTGTGTATGTAGGCCAAGGGTCAATGAGCTTACCAAACAAATTTTGTGTTCCAATAATTAGTGCTAAAGGTATTAAAATCAATAAAACAACAAGGGTGCCCAAATTTATGCACATGCCTACTTTTGTTTAAGTAATTATTGCACTTTCTGTAAATCCTATAAACTTCATTTCACTTCTCAAATATCACTGTGTTTTTCTGCTATATGATATATTTAACTGAAATTGCTGATCCAAACAACCAATGATTTATAAAGGAAAATCTTGAAAATGATCAGGGGTGTCCAAACTTTTTCACATGACTGTATTGTAATATTTATTGCAATATTTTGTGGAGGATCACAAAACTGTGAATATGCTCCTTTTTCCTCTAAAAATGCCTTCACAAGACCTAATCCAAAGAATTAAGATTTCAAAGTGCTTAGAACAGTTACTTCTTCATGTCGTCTGCACTGAAACGGAGCAAAGGACCATGGTCTATGTAGTTCCCTCTGTTTATTTTAGCTATTTCTGCATCAGAACTATTCATTTAAGCAAAGAGACTTGTGATTCTATATATTGTGATGGTCCACGATATTCTTGTGAGACTTTTGACGATACAATATCACCATATTTCAGTTATTGTTACATCTCTAATTACATTACTTTAGAACATTTTTTTTGTGGGATTTTGCACAGCCTTTCTTTCTGAAAATATTTATTTGAACATTTGAATTGTAATGCAATGCTCCTCTACAGAACTCTTATGGGGGAGGCCTTGTCTATTCTGTATTCTAAGTAGAAACATTTATTGTGTCATAATAATGTCGGTTCTGTTTTTGCTTCATTCCCACAGTTCATATACGATGAGAAGGTGGTCTGGTGAGTGGTCCGCTCCTCTGAAGCTTCTGTCTGTCCCTGTTAAACCTGTGTTCTGATCTAAACTCTGTGTTTTCAGGTGGGAAGCCCTCACACTGATCCTCATGTACTTTGTCTACATTTTAATCATGAAGTGAGTTGGAAACACATTGAGAAAAGAGTTAGTTTAAAGTGCATGTGACAGGTTAGATGAATGAATGAATTACACCACTTTTATTTTGTTAATGTAAGGCTGAACTTGGCAAAAAATTGTATTCCTCATGTGTAAATTGTCTCTGCATTTTGGATGGTATTTTCTCTGTTGAGGTATTCGTTTTTTATTTTCTACTTTTCTTCTCAGGATTTTTTACTCAAACCGCTGCTTATAAGTGATGTAAGAGCAAATACTTAATAGTTTAGCAGAGGTACTATCCCACGAAAACCAAGTCATCATTAGAAAATCATGAAAAGCTGCCATATGCGCTTTGATTGGTTGGATATTTAGTTTATATTTGACTGTTTTATTTTCAAGATGTAATTCCTACGTGGTTCGGTTTTTGGAACGAAGGAAAAAGAACTCATCAGCTCTGAGAAACGGAGCGGCCAATAACACAGAGCAGGAGGACGGAGAGGCCACAGCCGTACTGCTCAAGAAAGGTCAGAGGGCAAATCTTATACTGATTTCATTTAGCTTTCATTTACTGTCAAATATGTCACAAAGAGGTTAAGCTATTTTTCCATAACTTGTTTCTATTGCCTAAAATGTACTACAGTGACATCATGAAACAAAGGTCACTGGATTTGTGTAAAAAAAAATATGGAAATCGGTTGCATACAATAAAATTATGTTTAGGCTTTGAAACTTATTCAGTCTCCCCTGCACATATTTTTCTCAGAACATGAACATAACTTTCATGTTGATGAAATGTGATCAAATCATGCTGTGCATATTTATATTACATTACCTCATCATGAAAATTTGCTTTTTTATATAAATCAAGCGTACATATAGATTTTACAATATAAAACGGATTATAAAATAAAACAAAACAAAACCAGACAAACAAAAAAGAACAGTGAACAACAAGAGGATTCATCATAATATATATAGATGTATTTTCCTTTTAAATTTTCTTTTCACGGTCTGGGTGTTTCCTGCGACGTATACTCAAGTGTGACTTATATATCCATCCATCTTCGGGATATATATATATCCATATCCAGGGCCAGGTTGCAGGGGCAGCAGTCTAAGCAGGGGTCCCAAGCTTCCTTCTCCCCAGCCACTTCCACCATCTCCTCTGGATGGACCCCGAGGCTTTGGGACTGGACGGCCCTTAGCAAAGGGCCCTGGACCCCATACTCCCGGAGCACCCCCCACAGGGCACCACGAGGGACACGGTCAAATGCCTTCTCCAGGTCCACAAAACACATGTGGACTGGTTGGGCAAACTCCCATGAACCCTCGAGCACCCGATGGAGGGTGTAGAGCTGGTCCAGTGTTCCACGACCAGGCCGAAAACCACACTGCTCCTCTTGGATCTGAGGTTCGACTATCGGCCGGACTCTCCTCTCCAGTACCCTGGCATAGACTTTACCGGGGAGGCTGAGGAGTGTGATTCCCTTGTAGTTGGAACACACCCTCCAGCCCCCATTCTTATACAGAGGGACCACCACCCTGGTCTGCCAGTTCAAGGGCACTGTCCCCAACCTCCATGTGATGTTGCAGAGACGTGTCAGCCAAGACAGCCCGACACCATCCAGAGACTTAAGATACTCAGGACGTATCTCATCCACCCCGGAGCCTTGCCTCCAAAGAGCTTGCCAACCACCTCAGTGACTTCAGCCAGGGTGATGGACAAGTCCACCTCCGAGTCCCCAGCTTCTGCTTCCTCCTTGGACGTGACGGTGGGATTGAGGAGATCCCCAAAGTATTCCTTCCACCGCCCGACAACATCCCCAGTTGAGGTGAGCAGCTCTCCCCCCACACTATAAACAGTGTTGGTGAAGCACTGCTTCCCACTCCTGAGGCGCCGAACGGTTTGCCAGAATTTCCTTGGGGCCGTCCGATAGTCCTCCTCCATGGCCTCCCCGAACTCCTCCCAAACCCGAGTTTTTGCCTCTGCAACCGCCCGGGCTGCAGCACGTGTGGCCCGCCGATACCGGTCAGCTGCCTCAGGAGTCCCCCGAGCCAGCAAGGCCCGGGGGGACTCCTTCTTCAGCCTGATAGCATCCCTTACTTCTGGTGTCCACCACTGGGTTTGGGGATTGCCGCCGTGACAGGCACCACAGACCTTACAGCCACAGCTACGAGCGGCCGCATCGACAAAGGAGGCCGACAACGAACGCCCATTCGGAATCCATGTCCCCAGCCTCCCCCGGGATCCAGGAGAAGCTCTCCTGGAGGTGTGAGTTGAAGGCCGCACCGACAGAAGGTTCCGCCAGACGTTCCCAACAGACCCTCACGATACGCTTGGGCCTGCCAGGTCTTTCCGGCTTCCTCCTCCACCAGCGGACCCAACTCACCACCAGGTGGTGATCAGTTGACAGCTCTGCCCCTCTCTTCACCCGAGTGTCCAAGACACACGGCCGGAGGTCAGATGACACGACAGTAAAGTCGATCATCGACCTCCAGCCTAGGGAGTCCTGGTGCCACGTGCAATGATGGACCCCCTTGTGCTCGAACATGGTGTCCATTATGGACAAACTGTGACTAGCACAGAAGTCCAATAACAGAACACCGCTCGGGTTCAGATCAGGGTTGCTCCCAATCACCCTGTCACTGTCGTTGCCCATGTGGGCGTTGCACTGTCCTGTACCCCTCCCAGAGACTCCAAGAAGGCCGGGTACTCTGCACTGCTGTTTGGCCCGTAGGCCGACACCACAGTGAGAGACCTGTCCCCAATCCGAAGGCGCAGGGACGCGACCCTCTCGTTCACCGGGGTGAACTCCAACATGCAGCGGCTGAGCTGTGGGGCAATAAGCAGGCCCACACCAGCTCACCGCCGCTCCCCGCAGCCAACGCCAGAGAAATGGAGAGTCCAACCCCTCTCAAGGAGTTGGGTTCCAGAACCCAAGCTGTGCGTGGAGGTGAGGCCGACTATATCTAGCCGACCTCCCGCTCGACCTCCCGCACAAGCTCAGGCTCCTTCCCCCCAGCAAGGTGACATTCCATGTCCCCAGAGCTAGTCTCCATGTCCGGAGATCCAGTCGCCGAGGCCCCCGCCTTCGACTGCCGCCCAGATCTCTTTGCACCCAGCCCCTATGGCTCCTCCCGCGGATGGTGGGTCCAGGGGAGGGTGGTCCCACGTCGTCCCTTCGGGCTAAAAGCTGAATTTAGCTAGATTTATTATGTTTTGTTTTTTCTGCTCTAGTTTTCTCAATAACTGTTCATATGTGACACACATGTTCAGCCTGTTGTTCTTTGTTCTATTGTTATTATTATCATTTGCCTTTCAAGATGAAATGTCTGTTCCTGGTGTCTGATTTGATCAAATAAATTTCCCCCCCAAAATGCGACTTATAATCCTGTGCGACGATATATGTTTTTTCTTCTTCATTGTGCATTTTTTTGTGTGGTGCAACTTATACTTAGATACAGTACACAGCAGACTTATTTTGACCTTAAGAGCTGGTCATGCAATATATCTGTACTGGGAAGACATATTTTGATCAGATACGTGGGGTAAAATGAGTTGTTCTAATGCCTGGTGACGGTTTCCTTCCAGCGAATCACCAGAGGAAGACGTCCGTGCTGATGGTGGACGAGCTGCTGAGCGCCTACCCACATCAGCTCTCCTTCTCCGAGGCCGGGATGAGGATCATGATCACCAGCCACTTCAGCCCAAGGACCAGGCTCACTATGGCCTCACGCATGCTCATAAACGAGGTACTGAACCAGGACTAGACCAGGACTGAACCAGGACTGGACCAGGACTGGACCAGGACTAGCCCAGGGCTGAACCAGAACTAGACTAGGACTGAGCCAGGACTAGACCAGGACTGAAACAGGACTAGACCAGGAATGAACCAAGGCTGAACCAGGGCTGAACCAGGACTTAGAACAGCACTGGACCAGGACTGAACCAGGGCTGAACCAGGAGTAGACCAGCACTGGTCCAGGGTTGGACCAGGACAGAACAAGGGCTAGACCAGGGCTGGACCAGGACTGAACCAGGACTAAACCAGGACTAAACCAAGACTAAACCAGGACTGGACCAGGGCTGAACCATGATTGGACCAGGACTGAACCAGGACTCGGCCAGAACTAGTGCCAGGACTAGACCAGGATAAATTCAGGACTAAACCAGGACTGAGCCAGGACTAGATCAGATCAGGACCAGACCAGGACCCGACCAGGACCGAACCAGAATTACACCAGGACTAAACCAGGACTGAACCAGGTCTAACCTCCTCCTCTCTCCCTCCAGAGGCAGCGTCTGATCAGCTCCAGGACCCTCACAAACGGAGACTCAGATGCCGTGGGGGTAAAGGCCGGTCTGCGGAAGAGCGCAGAGAATGGCCTGACGTCAGCCGCGGGGGGAGGGGCCGATCGGCGTGACGACCGCGAAACAGGAAATGACACGGAGAATGAGGACAACGACAACAACGAAAACGACGAAGACGAGGAAGAGGAGGAGGGAGAGGGGCCCTTTGTGCCCTTCCAGTGTCCAGGTAAAACTAGAACTAGGATTTAACAAGAAACCAGGTTCAAACCAGCACGTCACTAGGATCATATCAGGACTAAACTTAGATCTTAACCAGGACTAAACCAGGACTAAACCAGGACTAGACTTCAGATTTAGTTTAGAACTGAAGAAGCTGCTTGGATGAGACAAAACATAGTAGCTTTAAAACCCTCCAGGTGACAGAATTCCAGGTCCTATATTGTGCAAAATGGACTCCTGAGCTTGTTGTTACCTCCTCAAATTCCAAGCCTGAAATTCTCCAAATGATTCTAGTGAAGGTGTATAAAGTTTAAAAATATAGTGGAGCACTTCTATTACCACGTGACATGACAAGGTTGAACAGAGTGGAGTGTTCGATTTGATAGAAGAACCCAGCCTAAATATTCAGAGTTTGTCTGTTAAACATGTGAATGAAACAACATTATACCATAAATCAGAAAATAGTAATATGGCCCCTTTAAGTTTCATCAGATGAAACTTAAAGGGGCCATGTTACTATTTTTCATATTACTATTTTCTGTTTCATCTGATGATAATAGGCAACATTTCAAGGACACATTCCCACTGAAAAAATATATTCATATTTTAAATGGTTAGTTTCTATGACAACAGTCCAAATGTTGCATCATCCTGAAGCACATGAGCTTCTGTACCAGTCATTAAGCAGCCCACAGGATCTAGAGCATCCTCTGTGTGATGACCCTAAGTTCATGTATTTATTTGATTGTGACATTTCATGAACTCGCCATCAGAGCATCCATACAGAGTGCTTTTAGCAACAAAGAGGTGCACAAAGTTCCATTTCTCCCTGCCAAGGTCTAAGCACCGAAGTAGTAATTCATATCACCATTTTCGTAGAACTGGATCACTATTCTGATGTGATCACAATTCGTGTAACTGTTTCTTTTATGCAGTTTTCACGAGGTAACTAAAGCTATGTGCTGTATGTGAAAGTTCACTCTTCACTGTGATTGTTATATCCACCTGTCACTCACTGGGCCTGACCAATAGGAGACTCCTCCTATCACCCACTCGGGTGATGGAAAGTGTTGGTTTATGAGCGTGGAGCTGCACTGACAAAAAACAGAGAATCACAACATTTGACCAAAATAGAACTGGGATGAGATCATTCCATTTTTATTATCATATCTACGCCCAGGTTTATTCAGTGAACATGTCATCCTCTCATTTGCAGGTGAGTGGTTTTAAATCTCTGTGTTTTGCATTTTCCAGGTGGAGTGTTGAATAAGTTCAAGTGGCTCTTGGCCTGGCCCCTCAGCCTCATCTTCTACTTCACCATCCCTAACTGCTCTTCTCCTCGCTGGGAGAACTACTTCATGCTCTCCTTCGTTGCCTCCACCATGTGGATCGCAGGCCTCTCCTACATCATGGTCTGGATGGTGAGTGTGTGTGCATACCACAGCTTTTGTAATTAATACTTCTTTTGGTGGATTGTACCTGTGGTAAATACTTTCACAAGTGTAGAGTTGTTGCCTGTGATGCAGAATACACACATCTCCTACACTTTATAAAGCTGTGAGTCTGGTCAGGTTCAGGTGGGTGTGATTGACAGGTGGACTAGCCACACTCATGGTCCATCTGTATGAAAACAAACATGACAGCTCACAAGAAAAAAAGAATATCACAGGGAACTGAAAAACAGCTCACTGATTCTGCAGAATCAATGATCAAAGCAATGAACTGTTCATCTGAGATGAGAGACATTTGAAGTTGTATTTGGAGCTGTACAAAGGAATCTCTGCATCTATGTCATCATCTCTCCTCATGTCTCTCTCAATGTGTGTTTCCAGGTGACAGTGATCGGTTTCACCCTGGGCATCCCAGACGTAATCATGGGCATCACGTTCCTGGCAGCGGGCACCAGTGTCCCAGACTGCATGGCCAGCCTGATCGTCGCGCGCCAAGGTCAGTACAGTTTACTCTAAACCAGTGCTTCAGAACCTTTGTTTTCCTGCGTATCCCCAAAGCATGTCTCACACGCTTAGTTACCCCCTGTATAAGGTCCGTGTGTTTTTGGATAAGAGTTTCCAGGTGCTTAAACTCAGCGACAGTCATGACATGGATGTAATGGCTCGTCCTCTGCTGCAGGTATGGGGGACATGGCGGTGTCCAACTCCATCGGCAGTAATGTGTTTGACATCCTGGTGGGGCTGGGTCTGCCCTGGGCCCTCAAGACTCTGGCCATCAACTACGGATCAGACGTGAGTATAGAGGCTGTGGGTTAGACTCCTGATGTCTCTGAGTGCAGTGTGCATGTTCTCTCTGTGTTACTGTGGCAGAGTGGTTATTCTGTCTCCTCCTCTCAGTAAGGAGGTTGTGGGTTAGATTCCATGATCTGTCTGTGTTTAGTTTAAACGTTGTGACTCTTATCTGTCGGAGCTGTGTGTCAGTTTTGGGAAAATATTGACCCTCATCTCCCCAAACCAAATATGACTATCTCCAGTGTACACAAACAGAGTTGAATCCTTTAGAGATTAATTCTATACTGCAAATAATGAAAATATCTGTATGATCATTATGTTTCAAAAACTTAATCATTAAACTTAATCAAAATCACATTAACCATGATGTAAAGGCTTTCAACTATTAAAGGTGGTGAACCTGATTTTTCTGGTCACTTATGCATTCAGAGCATTCTAATTATTCACCATGATGAGTTTCTAAGCGCTTCTGACAACTTTCGGAGGCCAGAGCGGAGGTTTGTTTCCACAGTAATGATAACAACAACTAGCCTGCTCGCTGTGCACTTCCTGATTCTCAGACAGGAAAACTCAGCAGATTTATTTTGACCTCAAGAGCTGTTTAAACAACATATCTGTACTGGGGCAAGACACCTTTTGTGCAAATACATGAAAAATGGTACAGGGCCTTTAATTACTATCCATGCCAAACACATTTGATTTTTTGTAGTCTTTTTCACCTTTAAATCAGTGGGTCTTAAACATTTCACACTACAGTAAGGACCAGCAAAGAAAACATTTGTCTTTCCGAGTATAACCAGATCTAAACCAGGTCTTTAACTGGACTATACCAGGTCTAATAATCTAGGTTTAAACCAGGTCTTAAAATGGACTGCACCATTGTCATTGTAGTTCTAAATGATGAAAAATGAGAATTGATCCAAAGGAGGACAAAAGAGAAGCTAAAAGAAGCTAAAATGATCTCTAAAGGCGGCCGCCCCACACCTGAAGGAGCTGGCGTATCACAGTTTGAGAACCGCAGCTCTAAAGTGAACGCTAACACCTACTGACCTTAGCTGTTGAAACGCTGCCTAAATGACTTCTTTGTTGAGCTAAAATAGTGATTTGACATCAGGGGTTAGAGTTTGACACAGGATCAAGCAGAAAATGACTAAATCCATGTCTCGTGCTCAACCTGCGTCAGTTTTAGGTTTAATCCGTCAGTCTCTCTTTTGTCATTTGTGCTGCTGGAGAGACAGAGGGACACAAGGACCCTCCCCCTGTGTCGACGCCACGACGCCTCAGAATGCACTAGAAAAAACACAAGAGGATTTCAGTAGTTTGGACTATGTTGGGTCAGGAGTGGACGTGAATATACCCAAAATTCAGATCATTTTCTTCAAGTTCCTATACAGTGATCCCTCGTTTATCGCGGGGGTCACGTTCCAAAAAGAACCCGCGACAGGCGAAATCCGTGAAGTATCAGCTTTATTTTTTTACAATTATTATACAATACAATACTGTACTATAGAATGAAACCAAAGATCAAATCCTGTTTTCAGGCTCAAGCATTTAAAAATATAAACGTTTTCTTACAAATAACTATGATAGTTTTTAAAAAATGCTGTAAAATAATAATTTTAATGAATACGAACACGAGGTTGGACATTGTGACTCACGTGTATTTCAGTGCCTCTGACTGAGCCTCTTCCTCCTGACTCCTGTAGCGTCTCTTTCTCCTGAAGGCTGTGGTGCAGGTGTCTTCTCCCGTCGTCCTTATGTTATTTTCCTCCTTCTTTATGGCCCATGTTTTCTTTTCTGTGGGAGACGCTCCAAACGGCTCTTTGAGTGTTAAAGGTGCCGACCCCTGGTCTAAGTGAAAGACCAGTCAACTTTTATCACTTCTAGACTACAGTCCCTTGGCCAATCAGGATTCAGAACACAATGCACTGTTAAAAAAAATAAAAATAAAAAAGCATTAAAAAATCCGCGAAACAGCGAAGCCGCGAAAGATGAACCGCGTTATAGCGAGGGATCACTGTATTACACAAAATTGACTGTTGTCTGTGATCAGGAAGCTACATTATAACATAGATCAGAAAAAAGTGTAATATTGGCCCTTTAATGCGGACGTGTCATGCAAAATAGATTGTTCAGAGTTTCCCTTTTCCTTTCTCATTTACCCTCTCAGAGCGGTATTTCCATTCATGCACGTTTGAGGAATCTTTATTCTACTGCATCCTCACCAGAGACTGAACAAAGTGGACGAAGGGAGTGCGGCGTCACCCAGAGCGTTCAGCTCCAGTCAAATGAAGCTCACAGCGGCCGGCAGTTACAGGCTGAGTTTCATATTAGGAACAGAAATTGATTTACAGACAAAATCGTGGAATAAAAACACCAGGAGCAATTTGACTGGGTTAATGAATAAAAGCTCAAAACAATTCTACGCAATACATCTTCTTAAAAATAAAAAAGCATCATTAAAGGGTGAATTACAAAATAACAAAATAAATAATAATTTCTTTGGTTTTAGGAGAGATTGGAAGTGAGAGGTCATTTGTTCATTTTTTTAATGATATTAATTGTAGTCTTTAAATCCACTAATTCTTCTGATTGCTTCTTTGCACCCTTTCATTCTTGCCGCCTTGCCTCCTCGTGTCCTTTCATTCTTGCCGCCTTGCATCCTCGTGTCCTTTCATTCTTGCAGCCTTGCCTCCTTGTTTTCTCTGCCTTCCTTCCTTGCATCTGTTGTGCAAAAATATATGTCTTGTGTTGATGAATAATAAGCCATTTGCAAATCCATGTGAGTTATGAAATACAAATAAACTTTATTCAGACAGACGCAACAGTGCTCAGGACGGCCCTGGTCTGACATTTCATAGTTCGAAAGATGTTCTGCTGCCGAACTGCCCACTGCCCCCTTGCAAAAAGTCTAATGAAAATGATTTAAACTTTTCAGTTTTTTCACCACAACGGTTTCCTACGTAAATAAAGTGACCGTACATGAGTGAAATGACTGCTGTTAAAGGAAGAACTGTGCTGAACCTGCACACATATGACCTGCACAGTATGATCTCTGAAAAGTGTAACATGATATATTCACAGACTCATCATCAGCAGAACACCCCTCTGTCACAGAAAGAGCACATATAATCCACTGAGTCATGTCCTTTATTCCCCAGAAGCTCACAATTTATGCGAATTAGCCATGTGGTTTTAAAGGGACCGTTTGGAGTTTTGGACATAGGGCCCCATTTCCTGGTGAGCCAGAGTGTTCCCTCCAGTCCTTGTATTTGCAGAGGTTGCTGGTGCTAGGCCACTGCATGTCAATGGCCATAGTTGTCCTGCCACTAAAAACACTCTTACCCCACTCCACAGAGCACCCGAGGCAAAACCATTAGAACTCAAGACTGTCCATGTGAATGTCTGCGTTGATAGAATAATGTTTGAAATAACACTACCCCCTTGCATTGCATGGATCGTCGCATGTTGAGGACTAAACCATGACTAAAATCAGGACTAAAACCAAGTCTAAACCAGGTCTAAACCAGGTTTAAAACCAGGACTATATCAGGTCTAAAACCGTGACTAAAACAGGATTTAACAAGGACTAAACCATGCCGGGCAGACCGCACCCCCTCTGGTACGCCGTGCGCCCAAGTGGTGAATTCTAGCAGTGAATCCAAATCTCAAAATAAAGTCATCAAATAACTTGTGAGCTGCTGTTTTCCCAGACTTGTTTGGAGTAGCATAAGCCTGTGCAAACTTAGGAAAGTGATCTACTATTACCAAGATGTACTCCACCCCACAATTTCTTCTACCAAAATACCAAATAAGAGCCAGGGTGTTTATTAACAGACCAGGCATTTATTTGAGACCAGGTGGCAATTTGGGGCAGGCAATTAATTCCTTTCTGGGGTGTGACTCCCCTTTCTATCACTTCATCTTCTTGTTGACTTGTTTGGATGTCTTTGACTGGTGTCAAATGAACTGGTGTTTTACATTTGTCTGTTAACTGTGTTAGTGCATCAACATTACACCTAATGGCTGTAATCCAGTCAGTGTCACCGTTTTTGTCTGCTTCCCGTCCTTGTCTGACTGCTGTAATGTCGTCTGGTTTCCATTCCTCTGCACACACTGACATGATTTTATTCATCTGTGCAGGTTTACGTAGCAGAAAATCAGCATCTCGGTTGACAGAACCAGGCCTGTACTTGAGAGTGAAATGAAAATCTGCTAGTTCAGACACCCATCGATGCCCTACTGCATTCAGTTTGGCAGTTTTCGTTGCATAAGTCAAAGGGTTGTTATCACTGTATACTGTGAAATGTGGAGCATAAAACAGGTCATCTCTGAATCGCTCAGTGACAGCCTACTTCAGAGCTAAAGGTCTGAGCTTCCCTGAATGGGGTTTGTAGTTCTTTTCAGTTGGACTAGGAGTACGTGACCCATACCATGTGACTCTGAGTGTCCCTCCCTGCCCCTGACACAGGACAGCCCCTCTGACGCGTCTGTGTGGTCTGGGTGTGCCATTACTGGGCTGTCTCAATGCACTGACAAGTTTTTCCAATACCTGTTGTATACAGCTAACCACGCTACAGACTGAGATGGTGACAACTGTGGGGAATGACTGCCTTTCTTCTGGACTGCCTTGTTCTTTGTTTTGGGTTGGACTAACAATTCATAAAGACATTTAGCGATTCTTGAAAAGTCTGCAGTGAATGATCTGTAGTAGCCTTAAAAGCTTACCCATGACCTCACTTCTTTGACAGTTTTTGTTTTTGAGCTGTCCAATGCTTGTGCAGCTTCTACTTCCTTAAGATTATGTGACTTTTTGTACATTCTTAACATGTTGGTAAAAGTCTTGATGTGCTAAAAACTAGCACATCATCAAGACACGGTGCACATGCCTCGTCTCTCAAGTCTCCAAGACGACCCTCCAAATACTGCTGAACCTGTTTTAGTGAGATCTGCCTGCTGACATATTTGTCTAGTTCCTCAATAACAATGAACCCACTGATTTGCTTAGTGATGATGCATCAGTTTTATATAAGCGCTTTTATGGATGCTCAAAGACACTATTTTTTCACTCCACACTCAGTGGTGGTAAGGTAATACTGTGGTCAGACTCACACACACACTTCACTTTCATACAAGGCAGTGTGGGTGAAGTGAAGGACACAACAACAGTTTTTGGACCGCCGCCCCCTGTAGCACCTGACTTTCCCAGCGGTCTCCCATCCAAGTACTACCCAGGCCCTGCACTGTAACTGCATATGTATATGAATCAAATTTCATGGAGGGTGGAGACAGTTGTGTCTGCTGAATATATTAATGACTGGTTTGGGTCTTGGGTAGAAATACAAATTTACACAAAGGCAGACTAAAGGCAAAATGAACAGAACAAATGTTTTATATGTAAAATGTTTCATAGAATCTCCTTCCCCAGTTTAGGATGAAAACTGCAGGTTGAAAACCTAATAGCCACTGACTGAGAGTTTAATTTGAAAATAATTAAATAAAATATTAAATTCTGTTCAAATGGACATAAACTGGCCAAAGAAGGAGATACAGACCACAGATGTTAATATACGAAAGCTCCTGACCACACACAGACTGTACGCGAGTCATTTGAACTAAATTTAATAAAATACTTAATTCTGTTTAAAAAATATAATATTTTAGGGGTATATGAGTTATATGTATTCCTGTTGTCTTCCACAATAGACAAACAAATAGACAAAATATGAAATAATAATATAAATGGTGAATTTTTTTCTTCTTTTTTTTTCCAAATTGCAACATTTCCAGGTCACTGTTAAAATGTAGCAGTTTGTAGGGAGAATTTCGCGTTGAGTATATCAATTATTTATTTTTCTGCCAAACAATTGTCTAATATTTTGAAACAGAAATGTATATACCCCTGTAGTTTTTTTTTAGATTGCTTCAATCTCCATTACGGGTATTTTTGGTTCACCCTCACAACACATCAAATGATTTACTAGATGAGAAGAGAAATTAGATCCAAGGCACTCACTCTGATGTGCTTTGCTATAACTTTATTTCATGACATTAAATGACTTATTGACTCCCAGGAGTTCAAGCTAAGCGCCCGGGCCTGTGTTTGGGCTCTGAACACTTGTTGTTTCTGTAGTCTACTTTTTGCAGCTTTTCGTAACTTTTGTTTGCAGAATACTGGTTTCTCAGGATATGGTCAATGGGTCCTGCTGGGTCAGTTATTGTGGGTGCCAGTAGGTTGATTGTTGTGGGTGCTGCTGACTTGGTTGTTGTGGGTGCTGCTGTGAGCTGATTGTTGTGGGTGCTGCTGACTTGGTTGTTGTGGGTGCTGCTGTGAGCTGATTGTTGTGGGTCTAAGTAGGTTGGTTGTTGTGGGTGCTGCTGACTTGGTTGTTGTGGGAGCCAGTGGATCATCCCTGGGTTGTAGAACACTGTCTGAACGGGCGCTGCGGAACTGCTGACCTGCATTGGTGGTGCTTGGTTGATGTTTCCAGGTATCTGCGGGACTGTTGGATGATAGCTTGGTGGTACCATCATATGAGGTTGGTAGAATGAAGGCTGAACAGGATTGACTGGAGCTGTAGGTTGGATGTAAATTGTCGATGCTGTTGCATTGCCTTTCTTTTTTGGGCCACCTGAAGTTATCATAGGGAGTCCAACATGAGGGGTACTTGGCCCGGCGCTCCCTCTTAGCCACTTGCACCTGCTCATAATATGGAGCTTGTTCTTCATTTGAAAGTATTTTCAATCTCTCCCCAGTAATTTTGTTCACTTCCGCCGAATTTCTTATATTCAGTTCTTGCATAATAATCTCCCTCTGCTCAGCCTTGTGCAGCATGAAGGCATTAAGAGGTTTCTTGACATATGGCTTCTCTGTAACTGCTGTTTGACCTGTAATACTGGCCGACACTGTTGGTTCCGCTATCTGGTATATTCTTCCATTGACCATAACTGGACAAACATTTGAGGCTTTGATTTTCCCAAAGGACATTTGTGGATTAGCCATTTGGGTAGACGGCCCATGTACTCGCTGGTACTGGCTCCTGTTTGGTTGACTGTTCACCAGGTTGGACAGTGCAAGGTTCTCTGTTGGACTGGAGCAGACCTTTGATCTTAGTGCTTTAGGCTTCTTTTTGGGTTCAGTTCTTGAGGCAGCTTGTTTTGCAGCTGGTCTGAAGTAAGGTTTAATAAGGAAGTAACGGAGGTAAATGTTTTTTTTCTCTGAGCAGGTCTAACTTTGCAAGATGGGCCTGTTATTGGCGGGGAGACTGGTAACTGCATGTCGGTTTCCATGGGAGAATTTTCAGATAACTCCTGAGCCCTTTGGTATTCAATAATTTGGTGTTGCAGTGCTGATGGCATCTGGAACTCCACAGAAGATGCTGGTGAAATTTCACTACCAGTGTCCATACTGACAGTGCCGTCCAACATGGCTTCAGTTTGAGCTGCCAGCACATCCTCATCAACTTTCAAATATTCAGACGACATTTTAATTTCTTGGATCTGTAAAAACACAAATACTTTGTGTTAATTTCAATAACTTAAAGGTGCACTATGACACTTTTTGGTCGGGGTCTGTCACCTGCTTGTTTTTATGGATATGGCATTGCTCTGCCTAGAATGTTCCACAGTATGACATTAATCAGCTCTGTCTTACATTTATCCAATTTCAGATAGTTTCATAGCTCAGAAATGCCCAGAAAACATGCAGACTGTGAGCGGGGTGGCCTCTCCACAGATGACACCTGTAACTTGGTCCGGTTTGGTTTCCATGAAGATAAAAAGGTTTAATGCCATACTGTAAAACATTCCAGACAAAGCAATAACATCTCCAAAAGCATTTGACAGAACCTCCATCAGAAAAGGTACATACTGAAACTTAATGCACCACCAAGTATCTACCAGGTTCTGACCTCTAGGGAAAAAAACACTTTAAATGATCAACACATACTTAACTCTTTTATGGTTGATGAAGTTTTAAAGCACTGTGTCTTATGCGTAACTGTCTGTGGGATGGAGTTTACCTTCGATGTGAAGGGCCCTGGTTTGGCTGGAGAGCCCGGTGACTGTGTGTTGCTCCCATATATCTTACAGATAAAAGCTTCAATTTCAGCCTCATCATCTGATGATTCATCAGACAACATTTTTGGGCTCTGTAAAAGCACAAATAGTTTTTCTTAAGTTTGCGTAACTTAAAGGTGCACGATGTAATAGGTTCAAAGAAAAAGAGAAAAAACACTTTAAATGATCCATCAACACATCATAACTTTTTAATGATTGATATAACTATTATTATTATTATTATTATTATTATTATTATTATTATTATTATCCATCCATCCATCTTCTCCCGCTTAATCCCAATACTCATAGCACCTGACCCCCCCCCTATGAACCCCTCTGCAGGTGGTGAGCCCACAGGAGGGTTATTATTATTATTATTATTATTATTATTATTATTATTATTATTATTATTATTATTATTATAAAGAAAGCCATAGTCAAAGTTTGAATAGCACTGACTCCGGTGTAACAGTGTGTGGAATGGGAGTTTATTCATTACTTTGATGTCGAGGGCGTAGTGGGACTGGCTTTAGGTGATTTTCTTACACCACTGGCCTGTTTTGCCACCTGCAGAGGGCGCTCCTGTCTGGAGTAAGGAGCAGAGGGCGCTCCTGTCTGGAGTAAGGAGCAGAGGGCTCTCCTGTCTGGAGTAAGGAGCAGAGGGCTCTCCTGTCTGGAGTAAGGAGCAGAGGGCTCTCCTGTCTGGAGTAAGGAGCAGAGGGCTCTCCTGTCTGGAGTAAGGAGCAGAGGGCTCTCCCGTCTGGAGTAAGGAGCAGAGGGCTCTCCTGTCTGGAGTAAGGAGCAGAGGGCTCTCCTGTCTGGAGTAAGGAGCAGAGGGCTCTCCTGTCTGGAGTAAGGAGCAGAGGGCTCTCCTGTCTGGAGTAAGGAGCAGAGGGCTCTCCTGTCTGGAGTAAGGAGCAGAGGGCTCTCCTGTCTGGAGTAAGGAGCAGAGGGCTCTCCTGTCTGGAGTAAGGAGCAGAGGGCTCTCCTGTCTGGAGTAAGGAGCAGAGGGCTCTCCTGTCTGGAGTAAGGAGCAGAGGGCTCTCCTGTCTGGAGTAAGGAGCAGAGGGCTCTCCTGTCTGGAGTAAGGAGCAGAGGGCTCTCCTGTCTGGAGTAAGGACTGTCTCGAGGAGAGGAAAAGTTTTCCTTGGAGAAGGTCCATGTGATCTGGAGGGCCCTGGTTTGGCTGGAGATCCTGGTGACCGTGTGTTGCTCCCACATAGCTGATAAAGACTTCAATTTGAGCCTCATCGTCTGATGATTCATCAGACGGCATTTTCATTTCTTGCATCTGTAAAAACACAAATACTTTTATGTTTTATTTTGCATAATTTAAAGGTGCACTATGTAATGGGTTCTAACTCCTAGAGAGAAAAAATACTTTAAATTATTCAATTTCACAACACCAGTTTCCTCTAAGGGCGTTCCAAGATTTTGATGAGTAAAACATTCACACAGACATATCAAAACAGGAAAAAACAACATTCATGTAAAGCAGCAAGTGAAACATGGTCCAGTCATCCCCTGTCCTTAGACCCTCCTTCTCAGCAAGGAAAAACTCCAAAAACCCAGGGTCCTGGGAAAAAGAAGAAACCTCGGGAGAACTACAGTGAAGAATTATCTACCAACACGTCATAACAGCTTTTTTACCGTTGCTATAAAGAAAGCCCTTGCAAAGGTTTGAATAGCACTGTCTCCTCTGTGTAACTGTCTGTGGAATGGGAGTTTACTTTGGATGTAGAGGGCTCTGGTTTGGCTGGAGAGCCCGGGGACTGTGTGGTACTATCAATGCCCACACTGACACGGCCGTCCAGCACGGCTTCAATTTGGGCTGCCACGTCATCCAACACTTTTGATTTCATTTTCCTGTTATGGATGGAAATCTGTAAAACACTCAAATATTTTTAAACACTACATACTTAAGTGCCAACATGTCCTGTGTTTATGTGACCCAGGTGACAAATCCTGTAAAACCTCTGCCTTTCTCTCCACATGCATCTGTACCTTTCACTATTACAGTTAAATCTTGCTGTATGTCAGTGTGTTCTCACGGGATCTCCACATCACAAGATCACGTGGGCTGGACCAATCAGTGTTGTGCTTTCAGTGACGTCACATGGTCACGTGACGCTGCGTTCCCAATCGCATTAGCTTATTTTGCGGTGGTGAATCAGTGCGAGTTAGGTGCTGTTGGAAGCTGGATGAGAGTGAAGCTGCAGGTCAGTTTCTGCTTCATCCTCGTGTTTTATGCCTTTATTCCGCTTGACATTTAATGACTTCTATTGTGCCTATTGTACTGTGTCTTCTATCACATCCCAAATTGTATTAAAGGACTTGTGTGCAAGGCGTAGTCTGCGGAAACTGGTGTATGTTTTATTGTGATTAATACCTCACGACCAGCTCCCGATGGGTAATCGTAGGTTGCAAGAATATCAAACCTGTTTGTAATCATTTATAAATATTTTATCACTACAAGCTACAATTTGCAAATCAGATGTGTCCAGACAGTAACTCTACAGTTACTTTTACTAGTAGTAGTTTCCCCAAACACGTTTGACTCTACTTTGTGTAATTTCTTAAAACAGTACTCGCAGGTACTTTGGCAATATTATTTTGAAGTGAGAAGCTTCTCTGCCCACGTATATTCACTTAAAACTTGTGAATCAAATGTATAAACAACATTACCAAACAAAACGTGTAACAGAGCAGTGTCATGGGATTTTTCTTCATTTGTGCCTTGTTTCCATGGTTAAAACGACCACTTCCCTTGTATCCGCGTGGAACAGGCAGCTGAAGCTTCGTGTGGTTTGGTAATTTATAAAAGTTGAAAAGTTGAGAAGAGCTCGTGAAATGCTCTGAGTGAAATGAGCACAGGTGCTATGACGACATGGAAACTTTTAAAATCAGTTTGAAAGTAAAACTCTATTGTGACCAGGCTTAACTTGGTGAGCTGCATAGAAAAAATATATATGATCTTTCAAAATCAAATACACTGAATCACCATAATCCATCATCAGTACAGTGTATGTGTAGCAGTCAATGGCAACACTGGAGTATTTTTGTAGTCGTCATAATAAGTGAAATAGTCTGAGAAAACCTGCTGTATTTACCAACATTGTTCATCAACTGTTTTAATATTTATTGCACTGCTGAAAGTTTTTTTTTTTGCAGTTTTACTTTTTAAAACAATTGTGTTATTGCAATATCCAACACAGTCATCAATAATAGTGTTAAGGTGCCGCACACTGCAGGGTTTTTGGTCTTAAACGATGTCGTGTTTCGTCATGTGTAAATGGACTGAAACTACTCTATGTCATTTCAGCAAATACATTTTATTCCATTCATTTTAGCCTCATTCCTCCTTGTTTAATAAAAGTTTTCCATGGAAAATTGCACAATATCCTGTTTCAAAACCAAAGACATTTCCTAAACATCTTTATTTATCTATTCAGACATGCCCTTCACTACAAAACCTTCAGTCGGGTCCAAAGAGATAAATAAAGCTACTAATACTTTTTCTTTATTTCTCGGTATTTTCAGGGTTTTCCAGGTTTTTCTTTTCTTTTTCAATCATTTCTTTTGCTGTCTCTCCTCAGATCAAGCTGAACAGTAAAGGCCTGATCTTCTCTGTGGGCCTCCTGCTGGCCTCAGTCTTCATGACGGTGAGTTTGTCTCCTGTATTTCACTGGTTTAGAGAAGCTCCTCTCTGTGTCTGAGTTCTGTACATCAGATTCATCAATTGTCATTTCTAGAAACTCCATAGTTTAAACTGAGTTGGACGTGGCTCAGAATTCTGTGGTGGAATTTGCTGTTTAATAATTAGTGGCACTATTTTCGGATCTATGTTATAATGTTTCTCATCATAAACAGACCTGGAGTTGTGTTTTGTTTCATTCACAGAATGAACAGAAAACACTCTGTTCCACCTCGTGATCATGTCATGCAGTAATACACAGTACAAGTGCTCCACTGTGTTTTTAAACTTCGTCACTAGAAATCATTTAGATGATTTCAGCCCTACAACTGCCAATCTCTACTGAACAAAATGTAAACTGTAGTTGTTAACTTGAAAACAACCGCTTCATGACATCACAAGGTGGAGCAGAGCATTTTGAGGTTTGGAGATGTAGACAGACTAATAATAAAGGACTACTCAAACATGTGTGAATGAAACAAAAGGGGTCCGCCTCTGGTTAGATGTGCCAGTTTTCCGACACTTTTTAGTATGGCTATTCCGACACGTCACCTGTGAATATTCAGGCTGCTGTCCGTGGTGCTGAATGCAGCAGATCAATACAGTGATGGCCGAAAGTATTGGCACCCCAGAAGTTCCGTCAGAAAAGGCCCAATTTCTCCCAAAAAATGAATGCAATCACAACTGCTTTGACATTAAAATGTTCATTTAATTTATCTTCAATGACAAATCACAAAAAGGAATTGTCAAAAAGCCAAATTGAATATAATTCTGCACTAAAACATAAAAAGGGGGTGGACAAAAGTATTGGCACCCTTTGAAAGATCATGTGCTGCTTCTCTAATTTGAATAATTAATAAAACCTGGTACTCACCTGTGGCACACAACAGGTGGTGGCAATAACTAAATCACACCAACAACCAGTTAAAATGGATTGAAGTTGACTCAACCTCTGTCCTGTGCCACACACACACCACACTGAGCATGGAGAAAAGAAAGAAGACCAAAGAACTCTCTGAGGACTTGAAAAACAAAATTGTGAAGAAGCATGAGCAATGTCAAGGCTACAAGTCCATCTCCAAAGATCTTGAAGTTCCTGTGTCTACTGTGCACAGTGTCATCAAGAAGTTTAAAGAGCATGGCACTGTGGCTATCCTCCCCAGATCTGGACGGAAAAGGAAAATCGATTACAGATTTCAGCGTAAGATTGTGCAGATGGTGGGAAAAAATCCTAGACTAACATCCAAACAAGTTCAGGCTGCCCTGCAGTCCGAGGGTACAACAGTATCAACCCGTACTATCCGCCGACATCTGAATGAAAAAGGACTCTATGGTAGAAGACCCAGGAAAACCCCATTTCTGACCCAGAGACACAAAAAAGCCAGGCTGGAGTTTGCCAAAACCTACCTGAGAAAGCCACAAACATTTTGGAAGAATGTTCTCTGGTCAGATGAGACAAAGGTAGAGCTTTTTGGGAACGGGCATCAACACAGAGTTTTCAGGAAAAGAAATGAGGCCTTCAAAGAGAAGAACACGGTCCCTACAGTCAAACATGGTGGAGGTTCCCTGATGTTTTGGGGTTGCTTTGCTGCCTCTGGCACTGGACTGCTTGACCGTGTGCATGGAATTATGAAGTCAGAAGACTATCAACAGATTTTGCAGCATAATGTAGGGCCCAGTGTGAGAAAGCTGGGTCTCCCTCAGAGGTCATGGGTCTTCCAGCAGGATAATGACCCTAAGCACACTTCAAACAGCACTAGAAAATGGCTTGAGAGAAAGCACTGGAGACTTCTAAAGTGGCCAGCAATGAGTCCAGACCTGAATCCCATAGAAAACCTGTGGAGAGAGCTCAAAATGGCAATTTGGAGAAGGCACCCTTCAAATCTCAGGGACCTGGAGCAGTTTGCCAAAGAAGAATGGTCTAAAATTCCAGCAGAGCGTTGTAATAAACTCACTGATGGTTACCGGAAGCGGTTGTTCGCAGTTATTTTGTCTAAAGGTTGTGCTACCAAATATTAGGCTGAGGGTGCCAATACTTTTGTCCAGCCCATTTGTTGAATTTTGTGTAAAATAATATTTGATTTGACTTTTTTCATTCTCTTTTGTGTTTTTTCATTGCAAGAAAAATAAATGAAGATATTAATGCCAAAGCATTTGTGATTGCAATCATTTTCTGGAAGAAATTGAGTATTATAGGACAGGATTGCAGGGGTGCCAATACTTTCGGCCATCACTGTAGGTAGGTAGTCTTTTGTTTTTTTCCAAATATAATTAGCCTATGTAACACAGACATCCTTGGGTTTAAACATTTGCCTGCAGCCCCATCCCCCCTTCTATCAGCCTAATATCCCCCTTTAATGTCCTACCAGGGAGTTGCAGGTGAAGTTTATCTGTTCTGAATCAATTTGGCCAAAAGAAATAGGGGCCTAATGTGTATAGAATCAAATGTCATGGTCATATGTAGGTGTCAGATGTGTGTTTTGGGCTGTGAGAGTCTCATCTCATTGAGCTGGCGAAATGAACTTGATTGGATATTTCTTTAGGCGACATCCGCAGAAGGGCCCGTGCAGCCTCCATTTTAGATGAAATATTTTCATGAAGGCCAATGGTCTTTTTTCAAATGCATGACTGTTTCTCATGGTGATCAGTCAGGACATTTCCTACTGTCTGATATCCTCTGTGGCCTAAGTATTCTCTGATCAAGAGCTTTGCACCGACCTAAGCAAGGAGCGAGAGCTTAGCAACGCTGTCAATCAAACATGCCAGAATTGCGCCCGTGATCGCGCATTCTGGTTTGAATATTTCTTTCAAAAACAGTAAATCTCCTAGTGAGTCATGACATCATAGTTTTATTATAACATTATCATATTTTGTGTTGTCTTATTTTGTAGGTGTTTTATGCTAATGTTTTATTTTGTAGGTGTTTCATTCTGGTGTTTTATTGTGTAGGTGTTTCATTCTAGTGTTTTATTTTGTAGGTGTTTCATTCTGGTGTTTTATTGTGTAGCTGTTTAATTCTAGTGTTTTATTTTGTAGGTGTTTAATTCTAGTGTTTTATTTTGTAGGTGTTTAATTCTAGTGTTTTATTTTGTAGGTGTTTAATTCTAGTGTTTTATTTTGTAGGTGTTTAATTATAGTGTTTTATTTTGTAGGTGTTTCATTCTGGTGTTTTATTTTGTAGCTGTTTAATTCTAGTGTTTTATTTTGTAGCTGTTTAATTCTAGTGTTTTATTTTGTAGGTGTTTAATTCTAGTGTTTTATTTTGTAACTGTTTCATTCTGGTGTTTTATTTTGTAGGTGTTTCATTCTGGTGTCTTATTTTGTAGGTGTTGGGGGTCCATCTGAACAAGTGGACTCTGGACCGGCGTTTCGGCCTGATGTGTCTGATGCTTTACTCCATCTTCCTCTGCTTCTCCTGCCTCATCGAATACAACATCTTCACCTTCGTCAACCTGCCCACCTGCCGTGAAGACGAGTGAACAGAACTACAGAACAGAACTACAAAAAAACGAAAAACAACAACAACAAAAAACGACAGGAAGTCCACCCCCACAGTGCAATACCGAGAGGAATGAGCTACTACTGCTACGAGGACTTTTACTTTGAAAATCCCTCGTTTCTCACAGGGGAAGTGCGGAGAGGAGGGGGGAACCAGTGGTGATTTACACAAGCTGCTAAATGTTTATTTTGAAAGGAACTGAGGCGATGGTTCCCAATAGTTACTGTAAGGATCTGGTGCACATTTAAAGACAATGCAAAGGAACGCATAACACTACAGTACACTGCCAGTAGATTCTATATTTTACTCATCGTTTTATTAGAGTTAAAGTCTCTGTACCTGATTTTTACCGTCTTAAAAACACAAAAAACAAAACGAGTTCATCTGAAACAGTTTGCAGGGGTCCGGAGTTACTCCTCGTTCACCTTACGCGTTCAGAACATCCTGATGATTACTTGCCGTGATGAGTTCAGAAGTGTGTTTCACGACTCCGCCGTCGCCATGAATGCAGCCACTAGCATGCTAATCCTGTACTTCCCTCTACTCAGACAATAACACGCGTTAGTATCTGCACTGGCGCAAGAATATGTGGGGGAAAATCAGGTACAGGTTCTTTTAAACATGATCAAAACGACCGGAGGGATTCGAATTTTCATCTTTACCATATCACACACTCGGATAAGCTGCTCTAGTGTTATTTCATTTGTAAAATTGTGTAAAAAGGTCCGATATTCTGTAGCTTGTAGCTTAAATAGGTGAAAAATAAGTCAAAGTCATTGGTAGAAAAGGATGTGAAGAAGTGAGGCAGTGCAAACAGTGACAGCTGCTCTCTTCACTGCTCAGAATGAACTTTACAAACGCCGAGAAGCACTTCCTTGACGACCACCCGATGACATCACGAGGTGCTAGAGAGTACAGAGAGTTGTGTTTTGGAGAAAGAGACAGAAAATCAGTGAAACAACACAACGTTTTGCAAATTATAGGACAGGGGTCTCCAGCCTTTTTCCTCTGAGCTAAGTTTACATGATGAAAATGCCAGAGAGCCGCTCGTTTGAGTTTCCATCCCGAGAAATTGAGTAAATATAAGAGCTTTAGACGGGGCGCAGTTTGACGTCTATGAAACATTTACACAATTATTATCCATTTATTAGCGCACAAAGATAGGCATCAAAATTCTCCATCTACAATGATTTACCGTATTTTTCTGACCATAAGGCGCACGTAAAATCCTTTATTTTCCTCAAAAATCATCAGTGCCCCTGATAAGATGTTGTGCTTTATGTACGTATCAATTCTGACTATGCTCACTGACCTCAAATTTATTTTACGTGGTACACAGCGCTCAAAAAAATTCTCAAAATGTTTTAGTACTTTTGTAAGCTGCAGAGTCGTAGTGCTTGATGGATCGTCGCATGGAGCACGAAATCCTTCAGAAACACTCGCGTATAGGACAGGAACGCAGCATATCTGTTTGCAGCTGAGCACAGAGCGATACATACTGGCCACACCGGCTCGTCAAAGCCTGAACCCGTCAGATCTCAGAAGCTCAGCAGGGCCTGGTTAGTACTTGGATGGGAGACCACAAGGAATTCCAGGTGCCACAGGGGGGCGCCAGTCGCAAAAACTGTCGTGTCCTTAGGCAAGACACATAACCCACATTGCCTAGTATGAAAGTGGTGTGTGCGTGAATGGTGGTGGTGGTCGGAGGGGCCGATGGTGCAGATTGGAGCCTCGCTTCCGTCAGTCTGCCCCAGGGCAGCTGTGGCTACAATAGTAGTTTATCACCACCAGGTCTGGAGTGAATGAATAATGCTGTAAAGCGTCTTTGAGTGTCCTGAAAAGCGCTGTATAAAACTGATGCATTATTATTATTATTATTATACTGTTTTTCAACATCATATTACGGTGTGTAAGGACCCGAAATGGCTCCTGTTCAGAGACCTGCTGAATCACGTGACCGACTGAAGCAATTTAAAGGCCGAATTATATTTCTGCGTCAACTCAGTGCGTCGACTCTGCGTCACCCTGTCGCCGTCGTTTTTGATTCATGGTTCTGCGTCGAGGTCTGTGCGCTGGGAAGTGATTCACCCCGACAACGCTAAACCGGCCAATGCTACCGCAAAAATGTTAACATGAACCATCTCCAGCACAATATACACACATAACCGTGAGCTCCACACTCCTCTGTCACAGAAAGAACACAAATAATCCACTGAATCGTCTCCTTTAGTCCAACAGAAACTGATCATGTCAGCGCGCGAGCCGTTTATTCAGCACAGCGTATGCAAATTATCCACGCGGTTTTAAGTTTTTTTTCTTTATGCTGAAGAACTGCAACTTCTAGATATCGGTGTCCACAGGTCGTTGTGCGGGAGCGTTGGACGACAGAAGGTGAACGCACCAGGACAGGGAGGCGACGCCGGGCGAGTTACATCACGATCAGCCAATGGATCGTGGATGCCTGGGCGAAGGTATCAGTCACTTATGATGCGCCTTATAATCCGGTGCGTCCTATGTATGAAAAAACACCGAGTCATCGATCTGGCGCCTTATAATTTGGCACGAAAAATACGGTAATGAAATCAAATTTGAGTTCTACAGCGCAAAACGTCTGATTCAGAAGTCCCTTGAGGAGCTGCTCTGAAGGGGGAGGAGAACTACTGGTAGATCCCGAGCTGCAGGTTGGAGACCTCTGTTACAGGACCTTTTAACAGTATATTTATTCAAATTGGACCAAAAAGAGTTTTTATAATATTACAAACTTTATTTTTACCACAAAGGGCCTGCTGGAGTCACCATTACACATACAAAACACAGCTTCTAAGTGAGGTGAGTGAAGTAGCCTAAAATTCTACTCAAATACTGTAAGTGTACTTCAAAATAATACTTCTCCAGTCAAAGTAACAGTAGAAGTATAAGTAGAACTGTCTGAAGTGAAGGACAAAACATTACATGTGTTAAATCTGGTCTCTTCAAAGAATAGATGTGACACTTCAAATCAGACGTTCAAATCATTTCATATTTTTTACTTTTCCTTGAGTTCGAGTACTGTTACAGCGCATTACTCGAGTAGGAGTAAAAGTATGGAAAACTACAGTGAACTACAAGAAAAAGTGTGACTGAGGAGTACAACCCGCCTCTTCGGAAAGTTTCAGTTCCAGTTTCTGTTTTTTTTCCGTCGCTGTTTTGGATTCACTGTAACTTCACCCACTTTAATTCACCACTTTTACTTTGTTTGTTTTGTTACACTTAATCAACTGTGTGAACCAGGGTCTAGACTTCCACTGCCACTTTTTATCCAGATATTTTACGTCCGATTTCTTTGTTTTGATATCGTTTCAAATTTCCAAACCAGGGCATTATATGAGCGACTGTCACGAGCGCCACAGCTGTAGCCTCCATGTTTTTCTATGGGAAACGTTTAGCTTTATAGACACACATATCTTTTATTTGTACATAGTGCTGAAAATACGACCGAGATGTCCTATTTATTATTTATTGAGTCACGTCACATGCACATTCCTTCGCTCTGACCGGCGCAGCGCCCTCTGCAGGTTTGGACCAGTGTTACGGGACCTGTCGGGGACTTTTTGACAAGCACAAACTCTCTTGATGTCATTAGAGGTGAACGATGCACTGCTGCGAAGCCGATTACCAGGAGCTTTTTCCTAGTAAAATGACGCCACTTTTTCAAAATACTGACTTTTTTCTCGCTTGGACAGTTCCTCTTTTTGAAGACCAAATACTGATTTTAAATGTGGTACTATTTCCAACTTAAAGCAGGTATTTTTAGTCTAGTCATTTGTTCATGTTAGATAAGATGTGTTATTACGCATCAGGACTTTGAGAATCTCGACGTTTTAGCGCTGAAACTGTTTTTAGTTCGGGATTCGATGCGTTTTGTACAAACTCAAGCGTCTCTAGCTCTGTCCACGTTCGTTGCCGTGGTGATAGTTTTAGAGCATGTGAAACGTGGTGTGTGAATCCTCTGGGTTTTTTAACTCCACATTTCAAAACGGCACCTTCCCTCTGCTTTTGGCTGCGTTTATGCTCAAAGAAAAATGCCATTTTTGAAACTAATTTAACAAAATACTGTTTTTGTCCATAATAACACCAAGAATATGGCAATATGTCATTTTTTTGGCTGGTCTCCATAACGATATGATCGCTTAACCTGGAATGTTCCACAGTGTGGCATTAAACACATTTATCTATACACATGTGCAGATGTTTGTACTGCTTTGAAATGAGAACATGCATATTTACTGGGATCGGCTTGTCTCCACGGAGATAGAGAAGATATAGAAGAGAGAGCCTTTCTGTGTGGAGTTTGCATGTTCTCCCCGTGTCTGGATGGGTTTTCTCCGGGCACTCCGGTTTCCCAAAACATGCCCTGTAGGTGTAAAAGTTGTGTGAGTGAGTGTTGGTGGTGGTCGGAGGGACCGTTGGCGCCGCTTGGCTTGGCAGCCGCGCCTCCGTCAGTCTGCCCCAGGGCAACTGTGGCTACAACAGTAGCACCACCACCGGGTCTGGAGTGAATGAAGAATGCTCTGTAAAATGCTGTGTACAGCACTTTGGGGACATGTGTCTGTGTAAAGCGCTATATAAATAAACCTTACCTTACCTAGAGAGCTGTGGAACATTTCTGGGAAAGCAATTGACTTTTTTCACAATGTCCAGAAGTGCAGCGATGTCGTGTAAACGTCACTTTCTGTTCACGCTTTCCTTTGGTGAAACGTGTGTGTAAATGTCCGGCGTTTTCTCCAGCAGCTTCATGAACCTGCCCCATCACCAAATCTTCAACCAACAAGGTCCACAAAGGAGAAACATTCTTCATGAAGAATTTATCCACGGGAAGAAAGACGAAAGCTTAAAGGAAACAACGGCGAGCGTCAGTGAACGACTGAGCAAAATTAACTCAAACTATTTGTGCAGTTTGATGCTACAGATGTTCAGATCACACGTCGAGCATTTAAACTGCACAAATCTGTCTGTGCGAATATCGACATCGTGAAATGAATTTTTCACTTGAATTGTAGAATTAGTCTGAGTTCCTTCTGTTTCCTTCATGACCACAGCGTTAGTTTTGCTCAGTAGTTCACTGCTGGAGAATACGTCAGACATTTCCACGCACATTTTGCCATAAAAAAAAAAAAAACATTAAGTGATGTTTACACGACGTCGCTGCACTTCTCGACATCATGAAAAAGTTCATAAAATCAGTGATTATTCTGTAGTCTAGAGACAGGCCGATAACACAGCTACACAACAATGGCCCGTCAAGCAAACCTGTAAAACGAATTCATCCTGACGTTAAAACGATCGTCTACATTTTCTCGAGCAAAACCGCAGCCAAATCTGAGTGTCCTCCATTTTAGGCCCATTGTCAAGTGCCCTATTTGTCAGATTTATTTATTATGACCTAAACTTTCTAAATGTTTCTATAGAATACTGTATTTTGAATGTACAAATGATTCATGATTTTGTTTTTTATTTTATGGTTTACATTTTATTTATAATGTTTTGACGGGAAACAGGGTCGAACTGTGTTTCACTCGATGCAATAATATGAATAATAGTAATAAGAGCTCTAGTAATAATGACGTGTACATAGTTTATTGAACAAAGGATTTTAATATGGAGTTTAAAGTGTAAATGAAATGCTTCATGCTGTTTGTGCTCCTCTGAACGGCCGATACCTGGAAGAAGGGAGGTGAAGGTGCATGATACTGAGGAAGGATTACGGTTTTAAAAGGCAAAGGCTCTGTCCATCCGTGAAGTCTTATTCTGTACAAAACCCTCTAATGCTGTAGTTTAAACATCTACAAGCACGTTCTGAAATGTCCCTGTGTGTCAGATGCCCTCCCCGTGTCTTCATGATGACTTATTCTGAGTAAAAGCTCTAAACCACAGGTGTCAAACATGCGGCCCGGGGCCCAGATCCGGCCCTCCAAGACCTTTAATCTGGCCCTCGGCTGATTTTCTCTTAAAATATGTAAAATTTTCAGATTTTTCTGGTAATTTTCTACGCCGCTTAGCATAGCAGCATCTCCAGTGCTTCTGTGTGTGGCCGCCTCCCACCAGAGCAGCACAAATGAAGACTCGCCTCTTTCCAAACGCTCTTAAAGGACGATCGTTTTGACTGTGACCATGACGCCCTCATCAGCAAAGTGTCAAAAACAAGAAAAGTGGAGCTGAGTGCAGGATTTTCCAAGAAAAATTGACTAATTCTTCTTTTTCACGGAGGTGAATGGGAAACCTGTACGCTTGGTGTGTTTGCAACAAGTGGCGGTGCCCAAGGAATATAAATATAAAGGAGGAATATAAACGCCACTATGAGACACAACATGGCGAAAAATACAATAACTTGAACAGAGAATGGAGTTTTCCAATCCGGCCCCTTTGGGATCAAAGTAGGTTGTATACGGCCCCCGGACCAAAATGAGTTTGACACTCACACTGCTCTAAACCCTGGAGTTTAGAGCTCTACAGACATGTTCTGAAACTCATGGGATTCTCGTATTCGTTCAGCAGTTCAGATTTCAGTTTTCTGTTTTTTTCTGCACGTACGACAGAAATGAATCAAATCCAGTTAAAAAATGCATTCATGTATTTGAGTTGACGCTGCTTAATTTGGTCAGTTTTGAAGGTAATTCACAATACACAAAAATGATGTTGATTTGAACATATGTCATTGTCAGTGTAAATTCAACGCAAATAATTCAGATTTTATTTTTTTTTTTAAATCTGCATGAAGTTAACGTAATTGTTTATGTGGAAAAAGGCGACATTTCATTTTTTGTGACGTGTTCTTGAACTCTTTATTCGGTGTTTAGGAAAGAACCATTTTAACGCGTCATTAGACTGATGGTCTAACGTAACATGACGAGGACATGTGGATTTTTATCAATACATTTTTATTGCAAAAGGGGTTTGAGTTTGGCTCTGACTAAAGCACTGTTCTGTAACATTTCAATGAAGCTGAAATCTCAACTCAGTGCACAGAAACATAAAGACGGACACAGGCGACCAGTTTAACGCCCACGATACCCCAAAAGTGGACTTCAGATAAATACAGAGCTTAACAAATGTATGAGAGCAGCTGAAAACAAGAAAACAGAAACAACTTCATAACATCCAAAACACATTTCAAATGAATTATTTCACAGTTATTCATTAAGAAAATGACCAATTGGAATAACAAAATAGTTCTTGTTGACAAATAAGAACCAAAAATGTGAATATTTAGTGTGATCCTTTGGTGCAGGTCACAGCTGCTTTCTCGCTGCTTTGTTTTTATATCGTTTTGCAAAGTCTCTTTTGTTCTCGAGCTCCAAATAGTTTCAGCTGTTCCCAGAGATTTGCTTTGGATGAGACTTTTATGTCACTTTTGGAAAAAATTTAACTTGAAACTGTATGGATGGCAACAATAGTTATGTTTGAACATTAAAGATACGGTTTTGATTTTAAAAAAAGATCTTGCATATACTGGAGGATTAACCATTATAGAAAAATAAAAAGATATTTTGGTAGTTTGGTGGTTGTAGTTAATATGATTAACTTAGGTTCAGGAGCTGGACCACGCCTCCACCGCCCTCGCCTCCTCTCCTGCAAATCACAGCTCACTTCGACCACACCTCAATGTCCCAGAAGCCTATTTGTAGCAGCCTGTCCGGGCAACACAGTTTGTCAGGAATAACTCGACTCCACCCTCCCAACCCCGATCTGTTCACTTCCAGACATAAGACGCCTACGAGGGGGGTCCCGTTCCTGCTGGGCCATGTGAAGATTGAAACTGAACCCCCCACCCTGAGTCTCAACCCAGCTGACCTGCCTCGTCTTCATATAATAAACTCTTTTCACTTTGCACATGTATTGTTGGCGTGGTCTTTGCTCGTGGAATTGCGTATGGCAGCAGCAAACTCCTTACACTGGGTGGTGTCTGACACATTTGTTGAGCTCTGTTATGTTGTGTCACTTTGATTTTTTTTAATGTGGGTTTAAAATAATCGACTGAAATATTTGATGTTACATTAACTTGAAAAAGGTTCCGGTAACGCTGCATTACATAAAGTCAACATTGTTATTGTTCCTCAAAAAATAAAACTTTTTCTTTTTCTTTCAATCAACACAAAATTCTTCAATAGAAACAGGGGTGAAATAATGGAATTAAGTTGCGTCAACAATAATTTAACATAAAAAAATACATGTCTTATAAATAATTGTTTTTTTTTTTTGTCATTTTTTTTGTCATTCCAAATTAGGATTAGGCGATCTCCTCTATTTCCAGTGTTGCATTTTAACATCTTCCCTTCTACCTTAAAGCAGGATCCAAAACCTCATGAACTGGATTTGAATTGTGATCACATTTACAGTTCAGAGACTTTGTGATTGGTCGGTGCTTCCTGTAGTGGGAGGGGACAGGGGCAAGAACACGGGCGCGTTTCCAGCAGCAGAGATGAAAAGTGAACTCGCCAAACGTGTGAATGAAATGAAGCAACTAAAAAAAAAAGTACATTTGAGATAAAAGAAATATTGGACTTCCTCCTTCCTCCACGTCCCGGCGGTTCACAGGAGTTTATGTTTAAGGTCAAATCGGTGTTGAAGCTATTTTTAAATCTCTTTTACTGTGGAGCTGTTTTCACCGTGAACATGTCGACAACACGAGTCACAAAACTGGAATTAACTCACGAAAGATTCACGTTTTTAGTATTTGAGTCTATTTTTGCTCACTTAACATTTGAAAACTTCCTCTGGTTTCCTCTGTGAAGCCGACCCCCCGTCAAACTCAAACCTACACAAAAAAAATGTGTCAACTGGGGTCAGCGAGTCCCGCAGGACGCTTCAAACTGCTCTAAAACACTCAAAATGTCGTCAGTCGTTTGTGCTGTTTTGTGCTGCAAAAAGTTTTGTTTGTGCGATTCTGTTTCTTAAGATATTAAGAGTTTTATTTTCGGCCAATGACGTCGTCCAGCCCCTGAAAATGTTAAACAGCCTCAAAACAGCAGAAAATTACAGAAAACGTTTTGTGCTGTGACCATTTTCATTTGTGCAACTTTATTTCTAAAATTATTCATTATTATTTCTATTATAATTATAATTACTACTATTACTATTATTAATATACTCACACAAATGAAAATACACACAGCATAAAACAGCATAAATGAAGTACAAACGATTGACAACATTTTTGACTGTTTTCGAGCATGTGGAAGCGTCCTGGGGGCTGACCTCAATTAGACCAATAAAAGAATCGTTAATTTCTCCAGAACTAAAGCAGCACAAACAATTGATACAGGTTCTGTGTCGGCTTGCGTTCAATGGGGGGGCAGCTATTATCGTGATTCCTTAAAGGTGTAACGCGTAACATTTCTGGAACAGGCTGTGCCACCTGCTCGTATCCATGAGGAAGTTGTTGCTCTGCGGGGAATGTTCTGCAGTGTGGCATTTCATTTCTCCAGCTTGTATTATGTCATTCCGGGTGTTAATATCTTGAAAAACACGGAACTCGACCTGATTCTGAACGTTTCCGCCAAAATAAATACATCTCCGTGGAGACAAACAGGTGGAGGACTCACCAGGAAAGTTACACGTTGCAAAGGGCGACCAGATTTTTTCGGTGGTTGGTGAAAAAACAGTGAAGTGAGTGCCTCATGAAGGGAAATTGTTGCGCAGAAACCACTCCTGACACCAGTATGTGAGTCAGTAGAGACACATTTTCTTTGTGTTTTGGTCATTTTTAAGCAGCTTTTCTGTATTTTACCTAAACAAATGTCAGTTTTTGCCTCTAGGCCGTTACTGGGATCAGACTGGTCAAAAATAGGGACACCTGGGGCATTTCTTGTATAAAATTGGGACAAATCACTGGTTTTGGATAAATCTGCTGGGACAGAGGACACGGGGCTCAAAACTGGGCCTGTCCCGGGTCAGTAGGGACGTCCGGTCACTCTGGCCTTGCACCTGTCAGACTATTGCCAAAATGAAATGTTAAAGGGCCATTTTCTGAGACAGAAAACACTCTGCTTCACCTTGTGATGTCATGCAGTGATACCGGAAGTGCTCCACTGTGTTCGGAATCGTTTGGATGATTTCAAATGTGGATCAGTCTCTGCTGAACTCGATTTAAAAGGAGCTGTTATCTTGAAAGCCGCCACTGCATGACATCACAGGGTGGAACAGAGCATTTTGAGCTTTGGAGATGCAGATAGATGAATAATAAAGGGTCACTCAAGCCAAGAGTCAAGTCTGTGGAGTATCGGCCCTTTTAGATCTGAATATTTACACGATTCGCATTTACACTGAAAAACTGGACTAAAAAGGTGCATCTTTCTTGGGTCCTTGCATCTCCAAAGCTTCCTGCACATTTTGGTAAAACGCCTGCACTGAACTTCTGACTTTGAGATCATTTTAAATCAAAATACATGTCCAGGCTTCACCAAAAATAATTAGAACCTTCATTTGTTTTGCTGCTGCTGCTGGTGTCACATTGGCGGCGTCTTGCTGAGAACCTGATTTGTGATATTCCCACGGGAAGAGCCGAGGCCTGTACATTGGCCTGTACATTGGCCTGTACATTGGCCTGTACATTGGTAACAACTCTATAAGTGTACGTTTATTTTTGTCTGGACGTGTTGGATTCTATATTTTCTTAGTGCATAGACCTCCCTGTGTTTCTGTGTCCTTTCGCATGGAAATACTCGAACTACGGTGAATCGTTTAAGGTAGAAGTGTGTGTTTAGGAGCGCGGGGCAGAGGAGGCCCCACCGGGAACTTTTCAAATGTTTTGGGGAAAAAAGGATTGTGAAAAAGTTGAAATTTGGCTTCCTCTGCGTCAATAAAGTCTCTGCTTCAGGGAAAAACGTGTGTATTCTGCTCTTTTCTTTGTGTCGTTGAATATTAATGCACAGTGGCAGAGTCCAAAAAATTGGACTAATACCTTTTTTTTTGTCACTTTGGCACTTACCTCACAGCAAGAAGGTCCCCGGTTTAATTCTGGGCTGCTGCAGGGCCTTTCTGTGTGTAGTTTGCATGTTCTCCCCATGAATTCCATCACTGACGGTAATAAGCTCAATGCAAAATGTCAAATGTATGAATCTAGTGAACACATATATAACAATGTTCAGCCTCTGTATGTGGACAGGAAGGGCATCTGATGTAAAACCTGCAAAATTACTGTGTGACTTGACCAACGGGGCAAACAAGTACCACCAACCACAGTGTCCAGTGCCAGACAGGAAATGTCTGTTTGTGTTTGTATGAGGATAGAGCGCCCTCTGCTGGAGACATTTATTCTTCCACTCATTTAAACAGGCGCTCGTGCATCACAATATAATATAATATAGTATAATTATATATCATATTAAATTATAATTATAATCCAATATATACAAATAGTAAACGATATAAATGATAATAATAAATTCTAAATATGCTACAAAAAAGATCAAGAGGCAAAAAAGGCAGAAATATAAAAATGTATAAAATATATATACAAGTCAAAATGAAAATAAAGTAAGAAAAATAAGTAATAAAACATCTCAGCTTTTTACAAGAGGTCATAAGGGAAAAATATGATTGACAGGACATCAGGTTATCTGTTACATAAGGGTGAGTTGTTGTACAGTTGTAGGGAGTATTATCAGAAGCAAAAACAAATCTAAATTGATGTTACGGTGTTGGCACAGAGCAGGTGTACAGCACAGAGCAGGTGTACAGCACAGAGCAGGTGTACAGCACAGAGCAGGTGTATAGCACAGAGCAGGTCTACAGCACAGAGCAGGTGTACAGCACAGAGCAGGTCTACAGCACAGAGCAGGTGTACAGCACAGAGCAGGTGTACAGCACAGACCAGGTGTACAGCACAGAGCAGGTCTACAGCACAGAGCAGGTGTACAGCACAGAGCAGGTGTACAGCACAGAGCAGGTCTACAGCACAGAGCAGGTGTACAGCACAGAGCAGGTGTACAGCACAGAGCAGGTCTACAGCACAGAGCAGGTGTACAGCACAGAGCAGGTGTACAGCACAGAGCAGGTCTACAGCACAGAGCAGGTGTACAGCACAGAGCAGGTCTACAGCACAGAGCAGGTGTACAGCACAGAGCAGGTGTACAGCACAGAGCAGGTGTACAGCACAGAGCAGGTGTACAGCACAGTGCACAAATACATCTGTATTTGTCACATCTGTTTGGTAAATGAGGCTAAAAACCACTGCAAAACCAGTAAGAAAATGTAACTCCAGTGGAACTGGAAAAAAACAGGTTCTACCAACTCACTTCAGAGTTTTGTGTAAAGTGCCAGTGGAAGTTCTCTTAAAGAAAGGGTTCTCAAACTGTGGGTGAGGGTCCAAAAAAGGGGCGCAGAGAGTTTCAGAGAGTTTCAGTGCAGCACAGTTTGTTTGGCTTATTTTATGCTTAAATTAACATTTATCAGATAAAATGGAGATAGATCTATAAAAACGTATTTATGTGAGTCAGACTTTTCCCACATGATCAAGTCCCAGTACCGTCCACCACGACTGATTCTCAATATTTTTACAAATAATTTTCATTTTCGTAAAAGGCAGATCATTTTGACTTGGCCATTTTACAAGTCGCTCACATGCTGGAAAAGTGTGGTCATCCCTGGAGTCCAGCAACAATACTACGGCCTCCATGTTAACGCCAGAGAAAAATATGACCTTCCGGTGATGCCGTGTGTGGCAGCAGCATGTTGAACAGGTATTGGAGGAGGGTCGGTCTGCAGCAGGGGGGTTCCAAACGTGCAGCAGAAACTCCCTGATGGGCATTCCTGTAGTGTGGAATCACCCAGTCAGAAAGTTTTGCACTTTTCCGCTTTTTCGCTCCTTCTCAATAAAAGATGATAACAAACTCCTGACTAGGCTGTCATTTCTTTAGATTTAAATCAGACATATATGTGAAGACATCTTTCCTGCTCTTTTTATCATTGGACAACACTGCACCTACAGCTGAGATGAAGCAGGCGCATCAGGTGAAGCAGCACAGGATGGAGAGCACAGGTGCACAGCAGGAGCGCAGCCAATGGTGCCTCCACCTTCAAGAAATTTTACGTTTACAGGAGAATCGAATGCTGAAGGAAGAACTCTCGAAGAAGAGTCTGGATGAAAACTTTCTCAGAGATGCCTGCAAGGTGAAGCACTACACTGGGCTCCCATCTTTTGCTCATGGAAATCCACCCTAGCCGACCAAAGACTGACTGAAGGTTTTCCCATTTCAATTCTGCTTTTGACTCTCATGCGCCTGAGGGTCGATCTGTCTCTTGCACACATTTTTGACATAAGCAGGCAAAGCAAATGTGCTGTATTCAGACCTCAGCCCTTTAGTGCATTGGCCAGAGAGGAGGTTCATACCGGCCAGCGTGCCTCATGCCTCATCAGTTTGTAGAAATCGGAATCGGTTGACAATCATATCAATTTTGAACTGTTCATAGAAAAAACACAAAATCTACACAGAAAAGCTGAAACAAACTACAAAGGTATTTCACACAATGAAATATCTATAGCACGACTCACAAGGAAGCAGGTCCTTTATTTCCACAGGTTGGGGGAGGCATTCCAGGGACAAGAGAATGGCAGAAAATAGCGGCTTTCTTCAAAAACTGTCACCTTGAGACCTTGTGTTGGCGGATTGCGGGTTTGATGTCAAGGACCTTGTGGGTACCACACAAAAAATTCCAGCCTTTACAAGGGGCCACAGCCAACGACAGGCCCAAGATGTGGAGGAGACCAGGAAGCAGGAAGCTTACACAGCTTAGAATCCATGTTTTAGAGAGTGACCGGGTGAACAAGTCCACTTTAAATGACACCATCCATCTGGGGCTTGTCCCACTTAAAGTCGAGGACATGACTTTGCGTCATAAGATTGTGGCTGTGACCTGTGCTCTTACAAATATGTGCCAAAGTGTTATGAAGCCTTCTGAATGTAAATGAACAAACAGGTCGCTGTACAATGAGTTGAAAAATGGATGTTTGTTTCTGTTCTTATTTCATAACATTTTTAACTTTTGTTAAAACGTTGCTTTTTCTCATATCAAATAAATCTCACAGAGACATGAACATTTGAAATATCGATCACATGCATACATCACTTAGTCCACTGGAAGGTGGATAATCTATTCTTCCATTTCTGACCTGCCTGTAAAATGGGTGAAGGTCTCGTATAGTGACAGGCAACGAGCTCTGGGAACACAACCGTATGGAAAAAGTTCTGTGCCACTGGCAAAAGTGTTGTTTCCCAATGGTCTTCGCCAGGCATGACACACACACACACACACACACACACACACACACACACAATGACAGTTTTTTGTTGTCCATATCACAGGGTCACTGTGAGCCAGTTTGCACTTGCTTGGAATACTTGTGTGTGTGTGTTTCAAGTCAAGCTTTCCATCACTTAAGTGCTGGCAGAAGTACCATGAGCGAATGAGCGAATGCAAGAGGACGTCGTGCAGCTTTGTCCTCTCCGTGGCCCCATCCATCCCCAGGCCAAAGACTCTGTGCCTCGTCAAATCTTCTCCAACTAAAACTGACAGATCCCATTTTGAATTGTGTCTTTTTGATGCCCAAAGGTATTATCTATAGTTTATAAAAGAGTGATTTATGACAAGTCCCCAATTAAGAAAAGATGGGAATCTGACAAAAAGTGCATTTTAAACAACTGGAAAACTGAATTGGACTTTGAATAGACATAAAACACTTTTTTTTAAACATTTTGACAGGACTGGACCTGAGGACCTGACCATTGATGTTTGTGTTTGGTGTTTTGTAAAGGATTACAAAACACGCTGCCCAGCCCTCCTCCTCGCCCGGCCCTCCTCCTCGCCCGGCTCCTCCTCCTCGCGCGCCTCCTTCCCCACCTGGGTAGCTGTGGTCATACTGAACTGGCCCACGGGCCTGGACATCTATAGCCTGTCCGTCCATGGGAGTGGATCTCTCCTTCACTGTAGTTCTCCCCGAGGTTTCTTCTTTTTCCCAGGACCCTGGGTTTTTTGGAGTTTTTCCTTGCTGAGAAGGAGGGTCTAAGGACAGGGGATGACTGGACCATGTTTCATTTGCTGCTTTACATGAATGTTGTTTATTCCTGTGTTGATATGTCTGTGTGTATGTTTTACTCATCCAAATCTTGGAACGGCCTTAGAGGCAACTGGTGTTGTGATTTTGGGCACTACAAAAATAAATTGAATTGATTTTGGAAAATCACTGGAGTGGAAATAAAAGCATTTACCATAAAACTTCTGATCCAAAGTTTATTAAGTGCAAAATATCCACTGACCGTCCAAAGGAAAAGTCACATCCACAATATTATGAAAACCATCTGTGAACAGCCCTGCACAGACTCACTCATAAATATCAACAGGTTTCATCCAGCAGAATCCCATTTACAAACAACACTCGTTCTCTCAACTGTCCATCATTAAATCTACCACAAAATCATTTACCAACCTGGGTTTTGACTTTTAGCTGCTCAAAATCCCCCCATGGTTAACATAGACCCCACAACAAGAAGGTTCTGGTTCAAATCCCAACATACCCACAGAGTGGGAGGGGGAAATCTGAATGTTGTTAATTTGGTACAATAACTACTTTTGCAGTATTTAGAATGTCCACTATGCAGTTCAAATGTTTGGCAGTACTAGTAGTAGTCGTAGTTGTAGTAATAGTAGTAGCATAGTAGTAACCTAATAGTTGTCTAACAGTGGTAGTAGTAGTATTAGTTGTTGTAGTAATAGTCGTGGCATGGTAGTAACTTAATAGTTTTCTAGCAGTGGTAGTAGTAGTAGTAGTAGCCTAGTAGTTGCCTAGTAGTAGTAGTAGTTGTAGTAATAGTAGTAGCATAGTAGTAACCTCATAGTTGTCTAGCAGTGTTAGTAGTAGTAGTAGTAATAGTAGCCTAGTAGTAGCCAAATTGTTGCCTTGTAGTAGTAGTAGTAGTAGTAGTTGTTGTACTAGTAGTAAAACAAGTCAAAACATCCCCTTTTAAAACTTCCTTTCCTTTTCCCTCTTGTCTCACATCTTTTTTTTTCCTTTCACAGTCAAATCCCTCAAACCTGTACAGCACATTTTATTTCGTAGGCAGACCTCAGACCAGCTAAGAGGCCCTCACATTAATATTAAAACTGAACAGAAATATGCCCCCAACTTTTCAAAATAAAAGTCTCACCAGGATTATCAAGAACACACGTTTCTACTGTACAGCTAAAAATACATGCATTTCTACTCATTTATCTGAATTAAATTACCAAATAATACACAAGTCACGATTTTTTTAAGGAAGCAGTGTGCAAGATTCAGCCTTAGATTTGAATTGTTTTCTAATGTTTTATTTTTGTAAAAAGATTCCAGAAAAAATCTGACCAATATTATAAAAAAAAGAAAAAAAAAAGATTTGAATTGCAGTACCACAATTACCCACCAGAGGCCAGTGTTTCCTGCGTTTTGATGGGGCTCTGTTGAACGCAGTTACATGGTTTAAATTATTTAGGTTATACCACCTAAATAATAAAATGCATTTCCAACATTAAGGAATTAATTGTTAAAATATGAATTACTGTTTAGAAGTTCTTATACCAAAAAATAGCGTAAAAAAAAAAAAAATTCTGTCATTCTGTATTGTCACATGTCCTCAAAATGGCACCGATAACAGAACACACAAGAATAAAATCCTGCATCAGCTTTTTATTAAATATCGACCGATATGGATTTTTTTGTGTCCGATAACAATGTTTAGAATCCAGAGAAACCAATGCGCTGGTTTGTAAGGCCGATTTTGATCATTTTCTCATATTATTTCATTTCACTTCACTACAGACTCACTCTGAGATCTTTTTTTAAAACCTAAAAAGGTGCTGTGTAGTCATGTTTTCAGTGTTCAAATCTAATTTTATATGCATATTCTTTTTGCAAGTCAGTCAAAACTAAATATCGGCCTTTGCTGATACTTCTACTTCTCTACTTCTATCAAAAAGGGACTATTTTGAATTCATGTTTCTGCAGTAATTTCACAAATCTGACACACTGCACCTTAACGTTACGACACTGGCCGTTCATAGAAAAACACAAGATATAACACAAAACACACACCAGTCATATATTTCTATCGAAGAAACCAGAATATTATAACATTTTAAACATTATCAACAGTTTACCAGCAACTGTTTTGTTCACCATCTCCATAGAGAGTCCGTGTTTTGAATCGGAGTCGCGTGAGTTCTTAAAAAAAACAGCTCGGTTTCCTTCTCCTTTGCTCTATCCGTTCATCTGTTCATTTGTTTACATTCGACTCCAGTTTCCGATGAGCCAAGCCACAAAAAGCGGAAGTTTGTGTCGCGTTTTGCACGACATTTAAGTCTTTAGGAGCTCGTCTGCACATTCTGAAATTGCTGATGCCACTTTAACCTCAAAAAAAAAAAACTCCAGTATGATAAATAGTCGCCTTCGGGAGATTTGAGTTGTTTGTGAAAGTGTGAAGCGTCCATTGCTTTTGCTTTTGCAATTTAAACACCATTTTCATTTGATATTAGCACTGAGTTAGTCCTTAAATGTCTCGATTTCAGTTTTCAAGTCACTGAACCAAGTCGAAACATGTATTTAAAAGTCATAGAGCAAAACTTTGTGGCTCATGCTGAGGAAAAAACAGATCTGCAGACAGGGTGACCGAATATTCATGGTTGGTATAAATAAAATGGTGAAAAAGCGTGTAACGTTGTGCATCCTCGACTCACATGTGGGTCAGTGTATAAAATGAGATTAAATTATCTAAACGAATTCAATTTATTCTCCTCAGGTCTGGTTTTGACCTGGTTTAGAACTGATATAGTCCTATTTTAACCCAAGTTTAGTCCTGGTTAAGACCTGAAATAGACCTGATATAGTCCTGGTTTAGACCTGGTTCAGGCCTGGTTTAGACCTGAAATAATCCTGGTCTAGTCCTGGTTTAAATCGGAAATAGTCCTGGTTTAGCTCTAGTTCAGACCTGGTTTAGACCTGAAATAGTCCTGGTTTAGTCCTGGTTTAGCCCTAGTTTAGACCTGGTTTAGACCTGGTGTAGTTCTATTTTAGCCCTAGTTTAGTCCTGGTTTACTCCTGATTTAGTCCTGGTTTAGATCAGATTGGTCCAAAATAGGGGCACCTGGGACATTTCTTGTATAAAACTGGGACAAATCAGTGGCTTTGGATAAATGTGCTGGGACAGGGGACACGGGGCTCCAAACTGGGACTGTCCCCGGATCAATAGGGACACCTGGTCACCCTAAAATACAGATTTAAGTTAACCTATTAGTCTGGAAATTCTACAACAATTAATCTGCCTTAAATCATCTTTGAATTAGGCAGAAATCTTCACTGTTCTCTGAAATTCACTGAAATTCTTAAACTAGGCTTAATCTTATTTTATCTTAATCTTGAGTATATTTATTCCATTTTAAGCCTCCTGGGTTTACATCACTAACGGCTCAAATTGACACTGAATGGACGCCTCCTTGTGGTACACTTAAGCCTAACCTTGGGCTGAGGTTGTTTCGTTGGTCTGGTGTTGTTGGGTTTGCGTTATCGTCATTGGCCTCGTCGGCTCGTGCAGATGCGGCGTTAAAGTCCATTCTGCGGTAAACAAAGTGAAAGGCGTCGGGCTGGTCGCGACTGTGCAGCTCTGCTTTTATTTTCTGGGGGTGAGTGTCCAGAGCGAGCTGCTGGCTGCTCCCCTCTGTGACCAGGAAGAGGCCGTACTTCTGCGGCTCGGAGACAGAAAACTTGAGGGCGCACAGAGAGCACACCTCCTCCACTGTGGCCTGGGGACGGACCGACAGAGTCTTCGCTGTGCAGCCGCTGTCCAGCTCCTGCAGAGCCACCCGCAAGTAGTTCTGAGGAAAGACAGAGAGAAGTGGATTAGGTTGTGATATTTGGTGTGGTCAGGACATGGAGTTAATGTTTTGGTTTTGGTTTTGCAATGGTGGAAACAGGGTTTTTAAAGTTCCTAAACTTTCTTCAAGTTGAATTTAGATTTATTTTTTTTGGAAGTTCTGTTCAATTTGAGGCTGGAGAGGCTTAGATTCTCTCTCAAGGGTTCATTGAGTAAATTTGTCTTGGGACAGGGGCACTCTGGCACATAGACATACAACATACAGCACACACACAGTGGACACATCAATTCATACAGTTCAACATTTGATAATATTGCACCATTCCCATAATTAGCATATTTTTGCACATTCCCTGGGGCTTAAAAAGTGTAAAAGTCAGTATTGCACATTCCCTGAAACCTATTCACTGTAAGTGCTCAAAAATATTGCACCTTCCCTGGAGCCCACCTATGAGCAGTGTTGCATATTCCCCAAAGCCTATGTGCAAATAATATTGCACAGTCCCTGATGGCCGTACAGTAATACAGTAGAGCATTATTTCTTCAAGTTCAGCAAGGAAATCGAAAGGGGAATAAAAGAGTGCTTGAACCTGTTTCTCCTGCTGGTTGGGACCCTGTACCTTCTTCCTGAGGCCATTAATTCAAATTGGTTGTGGAGGATGTGAGTCGGGTCATTACATATTTTACTCCCCAGTTTCACTAGTGTCTATTGAAAGATCCTGAAGAGGACGGGGGTCATGCCAATTATCTTACCTGCCCTTTTAGTCAAGCTTAAAATTTGAGCTTTCAGTTTGTCCATATGTCATGTTGCACTTGCTCAATAAATATATTCTAAAAAAAAAAAAATTAGATATTTTTAAGACCTTTTTAAGACTATTTATATAAAAATGTAATCCCTATTTCATAAGCCGACCGGCAAAGAAAAACTAAATTCTTGAATTTCTGTTCCTTTATTTCTCAAACAAAGGAATATGGAGAGTAGAGAGACTTCCCAATAACCTCAGCAGGAAATGTGTTGTTCGGTGACGTAAAACCAATGTTAAAAAACAACAAAAGGGCGTTAATGAAACTTTTGTGTTCTGCTGAGATTGATTTTACTCTTCTGCTGAGATTATTTCTTGTGATGCTGTAGTGCTGTAGTGCGTGATCTTCAGTGACGTGTTCGGGGCTGCGTCGTGTTCTCAATTATTTGTTCTGCCGTTCTTTATTGAGGCGACATTATTAAACCAAATAATGGTGGACAAATTAAACTTTTGAGGAGGAAATGTGATACGGAGAAGTTATGTACTGCACAAATTTGAAGATCCAGATATAAAAGTTCAAGACTCTTTCAAGTCTTTTAAAGATATTTCCAAATTCATAAATTCAATGCTTTTAAGACTTTTTAAGGCACTGTAGGAACCCAGAGGAAAAACTGTCTTTACATATGAATTTTTACTATAACTAGTTCAAAACATTGAGCATCAGTGACCTCAGAGCAAATCAAATAAGAAATAATACAAGTTGTATATTCACATTTTGAATTTTGGTTCTCAAGTTGAGTATCAGAAAGCAGAATGAGCTCCTCACTTTATGCTGTCAGATCCAATAACCAAAACTAAAACTGTACTAAAGCCCAAAAGAGCCTCTCTCTGATATGAAGTGTCTTCTGACAGCTGATGGCCTCCCAGGTTTAGGTTTCTGACTGTTATAATGAAAAAAAAAAAAAAAAAGAGAGTTTCTGAGCAATAAGAGACATGTAATTCAATACGTATAAGAAGGAAAAGTAACACTCTAATAGCGTCTCCATGGAGAAAAGCAGGTTATATAAATTACCATTTGGTAAACATATAATCTGAAGAATCTGAAGTTGTGCACACCTGAAAGTCGTCTATAGAGGGCGCTGTCCTCTGCATGGTCCTCCTGCGGTGCCACTGGTGCAGAGTGTGTCTGGTCTGAGAGCTCAGGACTCTGGCTGCCTGCTCCTCCTGGAAGTTCTTTATGAGAGACATGGCTCCATACGCACTGGTCAGGTAGTACCCGCCTGACGAGAGGAGAAACACAAGGGAAGAGGTGAGTTTGGGCTGGTCAGGTAGTACCCGCCTGACGAGAAGAGAAACACAGGGGAAGAGGGGAGTTTGGGCTGGTCAGGTAGTACCCGCCTGACGAGAGGAGAAACACAGGGGAAGAGGTGAGTTTGGACTGGTCAGGTAGTACCCGCCTGACGAGAGGAGAAACACAAGGGAAGAGGTGAGTTTGACTGGTCAGGTAGTACCCGCCTGACGAGAGGATAAACACAAGGGAAGAGGTGAGTTTGGACTGGTCAGGTAGTACCCGCCTGACGAGAGGATAAACACAAGGGAAGAGGTGAGTTTGGACTGGTCAGGTAGTACCCGCCTGACGAGAAGAGAAACACAAGGGAAGAGGTGAGTTTGGGCTGGTCAGGTAGTACCCGCCTGACGAGAGGACAAACACAGGGGAAGAGGTGAGTTTGGACTGGTCAGGTAGTACCCGCCTGACGATAGGAGAAACACAGGGGAAGAGGTGAGTTTGGACTGGTCAGGTAGTACCCGCCTGACGAGAGGAGAAACACAAGGGAAGAGGTGAGTTTGGACTGGTCAGGTAGTACCCGCCTGACGAGAAGAGAGACACAAGGGAAGAGGTGAGTTTGGACTGGTCAGGTAGTACCCGCCTGACGAGAGGATAAACACAAGGGAAGAGGTGAGTTTGGACTGGTCAGGTAGTACCCGCCTGACGAGAGGATAAACACAAGGGAAGAGGTGAGTTTGGACTGGTCAGGTAGTACCCGCCTGACGAGGAGACAAACACAAGGGAAGAGGTGAGTTTGGGCTGGTCAGGTAGTACCCGGGTGAAAAACAGAACGAGTTCATAGTAATTATTCACCATGAAGTGCATTTCGACTCTCAGAAAGCAAATTGGTAAAACTAAAAAACTGCACAATAAACCGCTCTCTAATTAGATGCAGACAGACCACAACTGACTTATTTTCAAGATCTGCTTATACTGGTCAGATAGTACAGTGCCCTCGTGAAAGAGAACAGAGAAAGTCAGCTTTGGTACAAAACATGGGACAAAACATTGACAACAGATACTGTAGACTACACTATGGAAATGAAATGCAATGTTCTTTCCTCTGTTTCTACAATATCTCTTATCCTCCAGCAAAATACTCTCTTTTCCCCAGCTCTACAGTTCCTCCTCATCCTACTCCATGAATGACTGCCCAATCAGAATTCATTCATGAATAAAAAATCATGAAATCCTTTAACACGTGCTGTATTTGAATCCATGCACCTTCTCCATTGAGCAGAGTGGGGTCCAGCAGCTCCATCATGTACAGGATCTCATTGTCCAGCTGAGGCATGTCACACTGAGCCAACACGAAAGTCAACATGGGCAGGAAGTCATCAGCCCCGAACAGCCGCCCTGAAAAAGCACAAATGGTTTAGAGATTAGAGAAGCTCAAGAGCCTGTGGCACATGTAGTCCTGTAATCATAATTATAGTGTAATTATAGACAAGTTTTGACCCTTGTTATTATGGTTGTGAGGTAATAGGTGTGCCCATGTTCAACCAGGGGAAAAAATAAAAAATAGAAATATATATATATATATATATATATATATATATATATATATATATATATATATATATATATATATTTTTTTTTTTAATTTAAAAATTAGAATTAGGATTAGGAAGGAATTAGGAAGATCTCTAGTCAGATCTTGACCTTGATGTTAATCAGTCGTGATATAATCTGTGACTATTGGCTGGTTCCTGTTCAGTGACATTTCCTTGGCTTTGGTTAGACTGGCTCTGCTTCAAATGTGCACATATTTAATCATGTATTTCATTAGGAGAGACCATTTAAGAGACGTCCAATATATGAAACAAGGAATTATGGGGCAAAGAAAAAAGTGACATAATAATAAATACTTTACTGCTAATAATGTATATTTTAGATTCAAATACTTAAAGCACTATTTGCAAACCCTCGTCCTTCTCTCAGCGAGCATCATGATGAAGTCTCCTGAAATGGTTTTCACTTAACAGCTGCGTCAGAAAGAACTGCCAAAAGGGCAAAGCACTGATCACAGCAGTGGCTCATTTTTGGTTACGACATTTTATATGTGTTCATTCATTTGAAGTCTTCAGTGAGAATCTACAAGGCAAATAATAAAGAAACATTAATGTGGTCTGTCCAAACCTTTGGCTGGTGAACATGGAAGTGTTGTGTGTGGAAAATGATGATTGAATGAGTGTTTCTGTATTTGGACTGTTCAGTGTGAAAGTAAAATAGCAATTGTAGAGCATGTGTGTGTTTGGACTGTACAGTGAGTGTAAAATGATGAGTGTAGAGTATGTGTGTGTGTTTGGACTGTACAGTGAGTGTGAAATGATGAGTGTAGAGTATGTGTGTGTTTGGACTGCACAGTGAGTGTAAAATGATGAGTGTAGAGTATGTGTGTGTTTGGACTGCACAGTGAGTGTAAAATGATGAGTGTAGAGTGTGTGTGTGTTTGGACTGCACAGTGAGTGTAAAATGATGAGTGTAGAGTGTGTGTGTGTTTGGACTGTACAGTGAGTGTAAAATGCTGTTTCTTACCCGAGTTGTCCTCCATGATGGTGTAGATGAGCTTGCACACCTGCAGCAGGCGTCCCACCTTCTTCTCAGGCGAGTACAGTTTGCACATGGCCTGGAACTTCTGTCTGATCTTCTCTATGGCGACGGCGTCTGGCGGGAGGGCATCTGACACGCCCATTTCCGCGGGTGGCTTGGTCTTGGCCAGGCTCATGTTTTCCCTGAGCTCAGTCCAAGCGCCGCTGCGGACCATGGACTCCTGCAGGGCGTCTGCGATAACGGACTTCAGAGGCTTCAGGACACACTTGTGCATGGCCTTCTCCAAAACACGGTCTACAGAGAGAGAGAAACAGGACACAGGTTCAGCTTTAGACCTGGTTTAGTCTTAGTTTAGACCTGCTATAATCCAGTTATAGATCTGGTTGAGATCTAGAGGTCCTTGAAAAGTCAGATATTTACTATTCCACAGATTTGGTTTAACATTATGTAAAAATATCAAATTCGTAACTTTTCTTCTGGAGGGTCAGCCACCCGCTTGTCTCCATGGAGATGTTATTGCTTTGCCCAGAGTTCCACAGTATGGCATTAAACTAGGGCTGTAAAAAATTTATTTTTAAAATCTCGATTAAATTCCAGAGTTATTCACGATTAATTGCATATTGAATAGCATGTTTAAAATGGCGATATTTTGCGTTTCAAGACAGTTTTAAAGCAGCTGTAAAACCAGTGTCTTAATTGAGAATCAAATGCACAGAAAGAAAGAATTTCCTTATTTTGTTTATTTTCTTCAGTGTTCAGAGCAGACTCAGAACAAAGTGCCATGTGGACCCACTTGTCCACACTTCAAGTAACACTGTGCTCTGAGAGATTCAGTATATCAGATTACTCTCTTATGCTGCGTCAGAAATAAAACAGCACCAATACAAAAACAAACACTTCCTGGCTCGAAATAACAGCAATGAAGTATGAATATGTAACTGTTACTTCATTGGAATAATAATTCTCAGAACTCTCAGATCATTTCAGAACTGTCTGACTCAGGGGTGTCAAACTCATGTTGGTCCGGGGGCCGTATTCAACCTACTTTGATCCCAAAAGGGCCGGATCAGAAAACTCAGTTCTCTCTTCAAGTTATTGTATTTTTCTCCGTGTCTCGTAGTGGTGTTTAAGATTATATTCCTCGAGCAACGCCACTTGTTCCAAACACACTGAGCACAGATTTCCCATTCACCTCTGTCAACAAATAAGAATTAGACTATTTTTCTTGGGAAATCCTGAACTCAGCATCTGCTTTTCTAATTTTTTGACATTTTGCTGATGAGGGTCACGGTCGACAGTCAAAACGATCGTCCTTTAAGAGCGTTTGGAAAGAGGAAAGTCTTCATTTGTGCTGCTCTGGTGGGAGTCGCAACGTACAGAAACGCCGGAGACGCTGCTATGCTAAACGGTGCAGAAAATTAACAGAAAAATCTGACAATTTTAAGTATTTTAATAGAAAAATCAGCCGAGGACCAGATTAAAGGTCTTGGAGGGCCGGATCTGGCCCCCGGGCCGCATGTTTGACACATGTGGTCTGACTGCTAAGTTTTCTCTCCTGTTTCTTTTCTTGGAGCCAGTTGCTAACACAGAGCAGTCTGGTGACATTATCAGTGGACAGTGCTGCTCTTTTCTTTTGCACAATGTGACCAGAGAATGAGAACAGTCCTTCACACAGCACCGTGTTCAGGTGCAGCCAGATAAACCGGCAAACTCCAAACGCGGGTTTAAAAAAAAGTCATTGCGTTAGAAGCGTGGATCTATAAGGGACGAAAGGCTGGTGAACTCACATTTAGAAAAACAAAAGGTCTCACATGTGCCCTCTGCTCAGTGGATTCTCAGGTTCAGGGCTGAGGTTTGGCAGATTTTCAGTCATTTATCAGAACTTTGACTTTGTCGCTAATCCTGAACCTGTCCAGTCACATTCTGTCTCTTTGACGGGAAATAAGGAGACATTTGATTATGAACGACAAAGTCTGTTTTGATTGGCTCTGAGTCTAATCACAAATCAGGTTTTCTAGGTTTTAAACATTATAAATATGACTAAAGGTTTTGGCCATGTGTTTGTGTAAAATAAAAAAAATGTACTATGTTTGAGTAACATTTCACTAAACCATAAAATCAGGGATAAAAACAGATTAGCAGTAGCACCAAAATATCAGAAATGTCAAAAAAAAAGATTCAAATATATATATTAAAAAACACACACACAAAAAAATTAAAACAAAAAAGTGTCTAGACCACAGGTGTCAAACATGCGGCCAGGGGGCCAGATCCGGCCCTCCAAGACCTTTAATCTGGCCCTTGTCTGATTTTCTATTAAAATATTTAAGTTTTTCAGATTTTTCTCGTAATTTTCTGTGCCACTGAGCATAGCACCATCTCCAGCTCTTCTGTGCGGCTCCTCCACCAGAGCAGCACAAATCAAGACTTCCCTCTTTCCAAAGGCTCTTAAAGGACGATCGTTTTGACTGTTGACCGTGACCCTCATCAGCAAAATATCAAAAATGAGAAAAGTGGAGCTAAGTGCAGGATTTTCCAAGAAAAATTTACTAATTCCTGTTTGTTCACGAAGGTGAATGGGAAACCTGTGCTCGGTGTTTGCAACAAGTGGCGGTGCTCAGGGAATAGAATCTTAAACGCAACTACGAGACACGGAGAAAAATACAATAACTTGAATGGAGAATTGAGACGACAGAAGAGAAAGGAATTATTGCTGAGACTGAAGAAACAGACGTCTGTTTTCACCCAGAGCCGAGAGGTCAGTGATGCTGCTGTGAAAACTGCCTGGCCGAGCAGAATATTATAATAGTTTGTAAAATCAAATGAAATAAAAGAGATTTCTGTAATAGATTTGTGCTTCTCTTTCATACTGTTTTGGGGGGATATATGATATATTTTCTGATCCGGCCCCTTTGGGATCAAAGCAGGTTGTATACGGCCCCCGGACCAACATGAGTTTGACGCCCCTGGTCTAGACAGATAATTATACAATATATATTATATGATGCCACAACTGACCACGATCGTCCAGTTAGATTTTTTTTTTTTTCAGCAACATTTGTGGAACGAATGATCATTTACAAACAAAATTTGTTTAGTGCTTTGATTCTGCAGAAATGTCAGTGACACATTTTTTTTTCCTTTGTTTTCTTCTCGTAAGCAGCCGTATTTGTTTGGCTACAGATCATGCATGTCCCTGATTGGTTGATCCACCTGTCAGTCACACCCGTTTGCCTCTTAAGTGTGTATTGTGGATCCCAGGAACAGATTTAGTCACTGTGAATTTTATCTGCGTATGATCTAATTTTAGCTCCTTTAGTTCCTTGTCGTGTGTGTATTTTCTGAGCAGGGGTTTTTTGGAGGTTCCTGAATGCACCGTTCTGACCTCCGGCACGGCCAAGAAATGTCTCTGCGTTTACGGCATCTTCACAAACAGAGAGAAACAGATTAAAGAAGCACAAACAGGACCGGGAACTGTCCCAGATGCCGTCACAACACGATAAAGGACAAGAATATTTAATACAGATTTGAAGGAGCTAAAATAAATATTATTCAAATGCGGATTTTTGCCGTAGTAATGGGAGTTCTTTTGTCCAGTCACTAATAGAAATGATCAGGTGCAACATTTGTGAATTAGATAAACAGATAGGTTTAATGCTATACTATGGAACATTCCAGGCAAAGCAATAGCATCTCCATGGAGACAAAGCAGTAAACGGATACTCTCCAACCAGAAACGTTACACAGAGCACAAAACGTAAAATCACTTTGGTTTAAGGTGTAATTCAGCATCTTTCTTCCACAGACTAAGACCCCACATAGGTCCACTCCTCAGGATGTTTCTTGCTTCCATTTTTTCACTGTTATTTCCTGTTTTCTTATATCTTGGGCCATCACAAGCTGATAAGGACCACCCCCAACTCGGCCCCGTTTGGTCTCAGGGCCCAAAAAACACCCTATTTAGGATAAGCTATTGGTGAAATTATGTAACTGTAAATATTAAGGTCCTGCAACTGCATAAATGGTCAAATAATCATAAAATTTTGCCTGGTGTATTCTGACACATCGGGGAAACTATTGTAGTAGAAAACTATTCTGGGGCTTGCTGCCTTTCTGCTCTCAAATATCACCCACAACATACCCCCACAAGGCAAAAATGTCTGTCCGCCTGACAAATTGTCATCGGAAGTGATCATTTTCAAACACTTTCCTACATGTATCAGTGCCTCAAATTCACATAAAAAACTTCAATTTAAGTTCAAGATGACCTTTGTATCTAGAGGACAACAGCTGGTGTGACCAAAGTTCTTCACTGTGCCTCAAATCGGCAGAAAACAGAACTTTCAGGCATTTCCATTTCGTATGGGATTAAGATTGAAGCTGGATTAAGCGGGAGAAGATGGATGGAATATTAAAAGCCCTGGTGGACGAGGTCAGGGTGCAAGATAAAACTATGGTAACCAGGTTATACACACAGACAGAGGCACTGGGAGGGCATCTTGTCATCTTGTCACAGGGACATTTCATAACATGTTTGTAGAGGTCTAAACTCTGCAGAAGACAAGATATTACATAAATACATTTACTAACAACCAAATTGCAGTTTCTATTCAAATGCATTTAACCGTGCTCCCTCAACAGAACTTTTTTACCGAAATTTCCCGAACATTTGAACCTGTGAAATCAACTAAATGAATTACGGTATCTTTTCAGAGCTGTGGTCAGACCTGTTCTTCAGGTTTGATCGCTGTGTTTGAATGCAGAGTTGAGATTGAGTTGAGCTAAAAGCAGCTTGGATAAGTTTAGGTAAATAATTGTGTTGGAAGATTTACAAAGTCACTCGAGGGAAAGCATCAGGACACTTCCAATGACACTGATTTCATATTACTGGCATGTTTATCCATGTAATTGTGTTATAAGTACTGCAAATATAGTGGCTCTTAGCTTTCCAGGCAGTCTTGTCTCTCTAGATGTTAAAAAAAAAAAACATATAAAAGTCGCACTGGACTATAGGTCACATTTTTGGGGGGAAACTTATTTTAGAAAATCAGAGACCAAGAAGAGACATTTCAAATTGTGCTCTGATAGAGGCAGTTGTGTTGCGTGAAGCGGTAACACCAAGAAGGTCCTCCTGACAAGTCAGAGTCATTAATCTTCATCGCCTCGGTAATGACCTGGGTGTGGAGATGTAACAGCACCGTAGACAAGCCTTTCCCGGCAGCGTGTTGTTCAAACACACATTTGTGAACTTGTTCCTCTCACTGTGGCCATCCAACTTTTAGCCCGTGATGAGCTTCTTTTGTTTTCTTCATTGTAGTTCAAGTTTCCTCCGCTTTTCTCCAGTCCCTCACAAGTTTCTCGCTCACTCCAAACTTTCTTTCTGCTGCTTGATTACTGTTTTCGGCTGCATATTTCACGACTTGCAGCTGTTTGTGTTCAGTCTTTCTCAGTTGTCTTTCTAAGTTGATGTTTAAAATGTGTGGTACAGGAGCAGCAGATACTGGCATTCAAGCCTAGAGTGCCCTCAGTGTGAAAAAAACATGTGAAATGATATATTTTAATATATACAGCTCTGGGGAAAGAATAAATTCTCTGATTTTACTACTTATAAGTCTGTGTTTGAGTAAAATGAACATTTTTGTTTCATTCTATAAACTACTGACGTTTCTCCCAAATTCCAAATAAAAATATTGTCATTTAGAGCATTTATTTGGAGAAAATGACAAACGGCCAACATAACAAAAAAGATTAAATGTTTTTGGACCTCAAATAATGTGAAGAAAACAAGCTCATATTCATTTTAAAACAACACAATATGAATGTTTTAACTTAGGAAGAGTTCAGAAATCAATATTTGGTGGAATAATAATAATGATGAACACAGCAGTGGTTTTTCTACTTCTCCTCCTTAAATCAGATTTGGTTCATCAGTGCCTCATGACGAAAAATGAGATATGCTCGTGTTGGAATTCAACAGATGCATGAATGTCATACATGTAGTTTTTTTCCAGAGTTGTAGGTCGCACCTGAATATAAGTCGCAGCCACCCAAACCATGAAAAAAGTGTGACTTACAGTCCAAAAAAATACAGTAGTTAGAAAGAAACATGTCCACTGACTTCTGCGTTAGAAAACCGTGGTATCCTGTGGGAGCACCATCACAACAAAGTGCCACGCAGCCGTCATCCCCTCCTATGGACAGCTGCACGTCACACTTTTTAAATTATGTATGACCGTTTAAGTAAATGAAATTGGCGAACGAGGTAAATGCAAAGCCGTGTGGGGGTTGATCTGTGAAATGGCGTCTTGAAAATAAGCGATTTAAATGTTCCAAACTAAGTACAGTGTCGTAACCAGGCCAAGTTACAGGTCAGATCTGCGGAGAGTCGGCCACCACTCATATTAGTAAGAGGGTTACTCACGTTTGAGATTGTTCAAACATGCGCGAATCACTCCAAAGACAACTGTGAGAGGGTAAAAGAGAAGGGAAACCACTAGAACAACGTTAAAAGCTCTAAAGCTCTATTTTGCACAATAAGCCTGATTTAATTAGTGCCAATGTGCTGCATTTTCTAGAAAACAGTAAAAGTTCAACATCAAAGAGCTCAGAGCGGGTTTGAACCTGAAACCTTCTGGACATGTGGCGGTTTGTATTGTAAAAAAAGAAAAAAAACCTCAGTAAATCTCCTGCTCCTCTGTGCCCCAGGTTAAAGGGGAGGGTCTGTTAGATTTACGTGTTCAGCTGCTTTAAAGTGCAGTTTATGTCCGATGATGATTCAGCTTTTTCTGTCCACGACTCAGCGAAACACAAGTCGAACTTTCACTCCAGGCCAGCGTCTGGGTCAGAGGCTCACGTTTTAGGCTGGTTTAAAAAAGGGGGTATTATGCTAAATCTAGTTTTTAGTTTTCTACCAGGTTATAACATTATTTTGGTACTGTTTACACGGGGCCCAGTACAGGGAGGGGCCCTTTACAAAGTCTCACACAGAGAACATGGGCCCGGCAATATGATTTGTACCCAGAATGTTGTGCCACACCCCTGTTCCCTCATCAAAAACACGCCTGAAGGGGTTTTACTAGATGCTGCCCATGCATGTTTGAGTAATCTAGAGATCTCTCCTGTTGCCAGAAGTTTGTAGGCTTCCATCTGCAGATAATAAAATTTAAAATAGCTACTTCAGACAAGAGCTGAAACGTGAGGTTAGATTAAATGTGGAACTGCAGACTCACTGGCCCCAAACTTAAAGATGTTTAATGTATAGGTCAGATCTGTGGATTAGTAGTAGTAATAGTAGTTGTAATAGTAGCAGTGGTTGTATTAGTATAAGTAGTAATAGCAGCCTAGTAGCAGTAAAGGTGGTGGCAATACTTATTATTCTTTATTTCAGACAAATATTCTGTAATAGTAGTAGCAGTTGTAGTAGTAGTAATGTTGGTGACAGTAGTAGTAGTAACAGTAGCAGTGGTATTTGTAGTAAGTAGTAATGTTAGTGATAGTAGTAGTAGTAGCAGAGCAGTGCCAGTTGTAGTAATGGTAATGTTAGTGATAGTAGTAGTAGTAGTAGTAGTAGTAGTAGTAGTAGTAGCAGGGACAGCTGTAGAAGTAGTAGTAATATTAGTGATAGTAGTAGTAGTGGTAGTAGCAGTAGCAGTGGTAGCTGTAGTAGTAGAAATATTAGTGATAATAGCAGTGGTAGTTGTAGTAGTAATATTAGTGATAGTAGTAGTAGTAGCAGAGCAGTGCCAGTTGTAGTAATGGTAATGTTAGTGATAGTAGTAGTAGTAATAGTAGTAGTAGTAGTAGTAGTAGTAGTAGTAGTAGTAGTAGTAGCAGTGGCAGTTGTAGTAGTAATATTAGTAGTATTAGTAGTAGTAGCAGGGACAGCTGTAGAAGTAGTAGTAATATTAGTGATAGTAGTAATAGTAGTAGTAGTAGTAGTAATAGTAGTAATAGTAGTAGTAGTAGTAGTAGTAGTAGTAGTAGTAGTAGTAGCAGTGGCAGTTGTAGTAGTAATATTAGTAGTATTAGTAGTAGTAGCAGGGACAGCTGTAGAAGTAGTAGTAATATTAGTGATAGTAGTAGTAGTAGTAGTAGTAGTAGTAGTAGTAGTAGTAGTTGTAGTAGTAGTAGTAGTAGTAGTAGTAGTAGTAGTAGTAGTAGTAGTTGTAGTAGTAGTAGTAGTAGTAGTAGTAGTAGTTGTACACACTGTGAATGGACGGCTTTGTGTTTCAGACGAAAGAACACAGCAATGATGTGTTTATATGAGAGAGGGAAAGAAAGAGGGAAAGAAAGAGAAAGAAAGAGGGAAAGAGAGAGAAGAAGAGAGAGGGAAAGAGAGGGAGAAAGAAGGAGAGAGAGAGGGGACAAATAGATCTTTCTTCTCTGACCCCTGCTCATCCACACGTAAACATCCTCTGAGGCACAGCTGAGAGGAGCACGACCAAAACAACAACGGCAGACATTTTGGAAACTAAAAACACATGTCCTGTTTTGGTCCTGGTTTGAACCCAGTGTGGTCCTGATGGAGATTAGTCCTGTTCCAGTCCAGGTTTAGCTCCAGCCCTGTCACAGAGTATGCACTATGTGTGTGTGTGTGTGTATGTGGTGAATGGTCACATATATTTTATAGCGCTTTTCTACCTTTCAAGGCACTCAAAGTACAACAAGGAACCAGTCACCCATTCATACACCAGTGTACGCAGACACTGGGGGCGAGGTGAGTTAAGTGTCTTGCCCAAGAACACAACGACAGCATTCATCTGTGGGAGCTGGGATCACACCAGCGACCTGTGGGTCAGTGGATCTGACCGCTCACCAATCATGTTTTTTTTATGTCGAGAGCGGGATACTGCCAACCTTCAGATCAGTGGACAAACACTCTACCAACTGAGCTACAGTCGCGGGTGGGTGATTGTGGGTGATTGTTTAATGCAGTTACAGTGTTGTCTTCTATAGCACTTTTCTTGCCATTTAAAATACTATAAAATTCAACATGGCCAATTGCAGATACATCAGAAACTCCCTGATCTAAATGCAGTGATAATGCCACACTGTCTATACTGTATAACAAGTTGGTCACAGGTTTGTAAATCAGCACTGAGGCCTCTAGAATCATTATATAAAAGCGCTCTCAAGACCCACGACAAGAAAAGGTGGCTATTGTCACTGTCATATTCTTGTGAAACACCATTTAAAATTTTGAAAACCTGATAATATGTGCAAATGTTAGTCTTCTGTATAAGATCATTCATAAAATAACTTAAACAGTTCGTTTCTCTGAGCTCTGAAACCACCTCCCGAGCCACTCGATCCACTGTGCAGGATCCCCACACGCAGGACGGCATTCGGAAACTCAGCCTTTTCATGCGCTGTCGTCCGTCAGTGGAACATGTGACCAACAAAGCTGATCACATGTACAGACTATGGCACATTCTCACGCCTGGAGAAACAGCGGCTCCGTTCAAACCAAACCTGCGCCCATAATGTGACTGAGGAGTGTCTGGAGAGAGTGTGACGTTCTGCAGTGATAAGGGTGATGATTTTAAGGTGCTGAGAGAACTGGGTGTGAATGAGGATACAGAATTGTTACGATGCTCCGGTCATTATAATGACATTTTCTCTGTATGTTTGAATTTATGAACTATAACATCAACCTGCCAAAGGACGACAGGTGGAAATGAGCTCTGGCGCTGCGACCTGGTACAATCATCTCTCCTGTTAAGGTTAATGGAGATTGTGCACTGTCCCTGTCTCATTAAATAAATAATAGATGGATGGATAAAAAAAACAAAAAGAAAAAACATACGTCACTCAATCTGTAACACATAGCTAATGATACTGAGGCCATAGCACCCTGTCAGTGCCCAATCTGGTGGAAAATATGGTTATGTCCTTAGGCAAGACACTTCACCCACATTGCCTTGTATGAATGTAGTGTGTGTGTGAGTGTAAGTGGTGGGAGGGCGCAGACTGGCAGCCTCACAGCCTCCCAGGTCCAGTGTGGAGTGAATCAATAATGAATAAAACTGTTGGAATTTCACCAAAGAACACAATAGTAGTAGTGGGGATTGAACTTCTAGCCTTTGGGAAAGTGCACGTTTTTACCAAATGAGCACAACATTCTTCTTTGTTTTTATTTTTGTTGAATCGTATCACATTTTGAAGTTGGCTCAAGTTTTGATTTGGTCCTAAATTCTCCCCATGTTCTGGATTTTCTGTGAAAGTATCTGTTTTTATTGGACACGTGTTGCTCATAGTAAATTCTTCTTCCTCTTTACTGCCATTCTGTTTACCCTCTCTTTTCTCTCTCGACCCCCATCCCCTCTTCTTTCTCTAGCCTCTCTCCCCTTTCTCTTCCCATCTCTCCTTCCTTCTCTCTCCGACTCAGACACAGATGCGGCTGAACTTTTGCCAAACTCATCTCACTCACATCTTTATAACCCTCTCGTCCAATCAGATCATTAGGTTCAGGGACGAGCCTCCTCTACTTCCTGTCTCCATTCACAGTCTGTTTACATCCTGCTCCGAGCCAAAAACATGTCTGTCTGAACTCCAGCGCTGGAGTAAACACATACTGAACCAGACCTGTCATAGTGCTAAATGTGGAGTCAAATAGAGAATAGATTATGTTCAAATTTTGTTTCTTTATCAAAAACAGAACTAGAGTTGTGTTTTCTTTCATTCACACATGTTTAACACACTACAAAAATATGGGGGCTACAAAAATAAATTGAATTGAATTGAATCTGAAAACACAAATCCTTAAATCCTACACTCACTGCTCTAGCTGCTCCATCAGGACTAAAGACTCAACTCTTCTACAGACGTTTGACTCACAGACGGAGAGTTTCAGTCCGGGCGAGAGGTTACGTTTCCCCAAGGGCCATAACTGAATCCAGACATGCGGCTAGACCATAGATGTATCTGTGGGCCGAGGGAGTGTGACGTCGCCAACAGTGTTCGGCTCCAGTCAAATGAAGCTCACTGAGGCTGGTGGTTATAGGGGCGAATCTGGAGCCGTCTTTGGAAATCCAAGCATGAAACCAAAGGGCCAATCAGGAGCGAGGCTGTTTAAGGCAACTCCCCTGTCAATCAAACCTGTTGTTAACGCTACCAAGAGTAACTTCGGGGAAATAGGTAAAAGAATGGCTAAATTGTGGCTGTGGTAAAAGTCTAAAAGTCTTATTTAAACAACTTCTTGTGTAAAGTGAATATGAAACAGATCCATTTTAATCATCAAAACAGTGAATATGTCAAATGTAACATCCCAGCTGCAACAAGAGTCTCTGCCACATTCAGTACATCTAAAAACAATCTGAAATGACGGCTTAAGAGAAACCACATCTGTCATCACTAATGTTCTGCTTCTATGTACATTTCAGTGTTATATGTCAGGATTGTGTCTTTTTGTGCTGTTTCTACATGTTTGTCCTATGAATTGTCAGTGACAGTTTGTCTGTTGTGTGAAGTTGTCTAATGTTGCTTTTATCTCTCTGACAGACGTAAAGGAGCCTTCGGGGTAATTCTGGCGTATTTACAAGAATTTTTCGGACTATATGTCGTATTTTTCAGGGTTTGGGTGGTCCTGTGACTTATATATGAACATTTTCACACAAATATACAGTATGAATAAAAAATGAAAAAACAAAATCATCCAGTTTTTTTTTTCATTTTGGTTTTAGAGACAAATAATAAAGAAAAGAGTTGTTTTTTCATTTTCTTATTTTTGGTTCTATATTGAAAAACAAAAGAACAAATGATACATGGATTGTCCTCTATTCGGTTGTTTTTATTACTATAACTTCTATAACTTGCCTTTCAAGATGAAATGTTGGCTCTTGGTCTCTGATTTTATAAAATAAATTTGACTCAAATAGTGCAACTTATAGTCCGGTGCGACTTATACATGTTTTTTTTTCTTCATTAAGCTTTTTTTGACTGGTGTGATACTCCAGAGCGACTTATAGTCCGGAAAATACAGTATAAGTTCATGAATATGCATTGTCCCTTTTAAATAAATAAAACTAAAACAAAAACAAAACATTTGTTGCATTCCTTCCTCTGCACAAGCAACAAAACTGTAGTGCTGTAACAAAAGAATTTCGTAAAATATACTAAAAATCCTCTTGGCGATATCGATACAGCAGCCCACGGTATTGATACTGTATCATCACATTAAACAATACAATATATCAATATTTTTGCACACCCCTACTGATCATATCTTAATTTAGGGACAAAATAGTGAAATAAAACCACGAGGACCATGCTCACATCCTATTTGAAACTGTATATATGCTGTCTAAGGGCCGATTATTGATTTAACAGATGCTAATACGCAAATTGCTGTAAAATATAGGGTAATAATAATAATAATAATAATAATAATGCATCAGTTTTATTTTGCGCTTTTCTGGACACTCAAAGACGCTTTACAGAGCATTATTCATTCATTCCAGACCCGGTGGTGTAAACTACTATTGTAGCCACAGCTGCCCTGGGGCAGACTGACGGAAGCGAGGCTGCCAATCTGCGCCATCGGCCCCTCCGACCACCACCAACACTCATGCACACACCACTTTCATACTAGGCAGTGTGAGTGAAGTGTCTTGCCTAAGGACACAACAACAGTTTTTTGGGGGGGTTTTTTGTGACTAGCGCCCCACTGTGGCACCTGATGGCACCCAGTGGTCTCCCATCCAAGTAATAACCAGACCAGGCCCTGCTTAGCTTCTGAGATCTGACAGGATCAGGCTGTGACGAGCCGGTATGGCCACAGGGTGGTCTGGGTTATAACTACGCTATAATTATTATTATCAAAAACCTGTGGGGGCAGATTAAAAACACAAGGAGAATTTGGGTCAAGTAAATTTTCACAGTTTCGATGTCCTAATCACTATTTCTCCTAAGACCAAAGCCACACACATCCTCTGAACATGTGAGTTTATTTTTAAAGAACTGAATCTGCTGCCTCTGCTCTCAGCACTATGAGCTCATCCTTCCTCTTTATCAATCACATTTTCCACTAGAACTTCATTCAATATTAGACAAAAAGGATCAAAATTCTGCAGCGCTGTACAGATCTGGCCTCAACTGACCTCTCACTCCTTCCCTCCCCATCTCTTTCTAGCTTATCCATTTTTCCTCTCTCTCTCTATTTGCCTGAACCCCCTTCCCTCCATCTTCCTCTTCCTCTCATCACCTTTCTTTCATCTCTCTATTAGCATCGAGCAACCTCTCCCTAACCTCTGCCTCTCTCCTCCCTCTCCTTCTCCCTTCTTTCTCATAGCGCTGAGGTGAGAGAAGGGTCAGTGGAGTAGCAGACCACAGGAGCTCTCCCTCCCTCCGTCTCTCCCTCTCTTCTCTGCTCTCGTCTTTCCCTCTGTGGTGAGGTGACATCAGGCTGTGTGTAGTAGCAGACCACGAGAGCTTAAACAAACTCCTGACTCCGGTCTTTGTGTTTCATTGTGACGTCAGGAGAGCCGTGCAGTCGCAAATCATACGCTCTGCTCACTACGCACACACTGTTCACATTACCCAAACATCAAATTACAGTAAAACTAGATTACAGTACATTTAGGGTCAGATTAAAAATACAGCTGTAATTCTATCACCACTTCTGAGCAACTGATTTATTACATGAAAAAAACGGATGCATCAGACTGTAGAGAGTCATCTACACTCATTATCTTCAAAAAAGCCCTGAAATCTCACGTGGACGAAACTGCCTTTAAATAACTGCATTTCCTGTTCATGTTTCTTTCATTTGTATTTGTGTCTGTCCTGATGGATGTGAAGACATATTTAGCCTCCAATTTGCATTTTAATTTGTAAAAGGTAAGGGTAGTAGTAACCCTTCCAGACTGACGGTGTCGTATATGACGCTGGCAAATATGATTTATAGAACCGCGCACAACTTTCCAACTATAAAAGATAGAACTTTACTTTTTTCCTTGATGAGACTTTCGGCTTTCCGAGCATATCTCCGAAAACGAGTGTCCAATAGCAACTTTGTTTTCCGGCAAACGCAGGTGTTCCAACCATTTTCGCTGGCCTAAACTTTGCCAGAGAGTGAAGTGAGTCAAAATGGTCGATGATCTGAGCATCCGTGTTCGTAACAACTGAAAAAGCCGCTCTAAGTGCAGTTATTTCTCAAATATATCTCAAATTATGCATCTTGGTTTGTGTAATTGAACATCTCTTGCTATTTTTATTTGAAAGGTTTATTTCAGTGCAAACGTCCAAATCCAAATGTAATTTCCACCTTGGAAATGCAGGAAGTGATGTGCTCTGGCCCTGGACCTGACAGGAACTGTTTCCATGACTGGACCAGGAAATTCATGGGGCCATTGCACTTTTTGTTTTGAGGCAATAAGGAGATTTTTAGTTTACTTACATACTTGATATTTTGCATTTTTGTAGCTGAGACCTTAAATTAAGCATTTTTATGTCCAAATTTTTTTTTACTTTGTGTTTGTATGAAAGAGTGTGAATTTTATTTTCTGTTTTCTTTTTTCATTTGTATTTCTGGTCTTATAGCTTTTATTACAGCCATATGACACAAATACAGCAGCAGATTGTGAAATAACAGGTTGCACTGAAAAAAGGATGTCGAACACTTCATTTCTATAACTTAAATTAGTCATTGCTAATAACGAAACAAAATCCAGTAACGTTCCTCAACTTCCCTTTTCTCAAAGAAGACTCCACCAACAATCAAAACTTTATGGATTTGAATTCAGGTCCAAAAAAATATATAAAACCCTCCATATTCCACAGTTTCCAATAATGTTTCTGTTATTGTCTTTTTCTTGCCTATGTGAATCATCTTTGAGTTTAAAAGCGCTATAGAACACTGTAATATTGCTGTTATTATAAACCCACTAATGAATCTAAAGTAAAGATTCCCCCTCCTGTACTCACCGATCTGGTCCTCTGGGATGAGGCTCTCAATGGGCGGCTCCAGCTCAGAGCTCTGTCTCAGGTAACTCTTCATCTGAGTGAGGAACTGTCTGACCGTCTGCAGCAGCTCAGAGCCCGAATCTAACCCCAGACCTGAGTGCAAACCAGACAGGATGGACATTTTTAACAGTTTTTTATATAGCGCTTTTCAGGACACTCAAAGACGCTTTACAGAGCATTATTCATTCACTCCAGACCCGGTGGTGGTAAACTACTATTGTAGCCACAGCTGCCCTGGGGCAGACTGACAGAAGCGAGGCTGCCAATCTGCGCCATCGGCCCCTCCGACCACCACCACCATTCACGCACACACCACTTTCATACTAGGCAATGTGGGTGATGTGCCTTGCCTAAGGACACTACGACAGAATTTGCCACTGGCGAAATCTCTGAAATAAGAGATTTGAGAAGGGGTAAAGGACAGCAGCGATGTCATGATTTAAAATTTTAGTGCAAGAAAAAAATAACAACAACAACAGTGAAATCCTCAATTCACTTTCATTCATAATGTCTAATAGATGAGCATTTCTCTCTGTGAGCAGTTTTATCTAATCACACTTTAGGAATGAAAGCTGTCACTAATTAGTATTAAGAAAAGTGTAATATTAATTAAGGAACACTTATTTATTTGCATTATTTTCACATAGTATAAACAATCCTGGGCACTATGAGTAAGATAACGTCACCAGAGGCTTACAACGAACTCTTCAATACACTTTTTGTTTGGGATATAGTCCTGTGCAAACGTTTTAGGCAGGTGTGAAAAAATGCTGTAAACAAAGAATGCTTTCAAAAATATAAATAATGATTGTTTTTATCATATTACAAAATGCAAAGTGAGCGAACAATAGAACTCTCTTGAGCGTAAAGAGTCAGAAGTTGTGTTGGTGCTGGTCGGGCCCCACAGAGCCCTGACCTCAACATCATGGAGTGTGTCTGGGATTAACATGAAGAGACAGAAGGATGTGAGGAAGCTCCATCCACACAAGATCTGTGCTTAGTTCTTCAACATGTTCGTTACACCGACCAGCCCAGTTCCTTCACAAACTGTCTGCAAATGTACCTAGATGAACTGATGCTCTTCTGAAGGCAAAGCTCACACCAAATACTGACTGGATTTTGATTTCTCTTTTGTTCATTCACTGCATTTTGTTGACTGATGAAAATAAATGATTAACACTTCCATTTTTGAAGGCATTCCTAGTTTCAGCATTTTTTCCACACCTGCCTAAAATGTTGGTAGTACTGTAACAATATGCAAATCTCTCTGTATGATATTTTCACGATATCCATCTCACGGTATATTTATTGTGAACGAAACTCAAAATGACGAGACTTAACCCAATGAACTAAGACTTAAAAGTGCTTAGAACAGTTATTTCTTCATGTAGTCTGCACTAAAACGGAGCAAAGGATCATGGTCTATGTAGTTCCCTCTGTTTTTATTATTGCTGCACCATAACTCGTAATTCGATATATATTGTGATGGTCCGCGATATTATTATGAGACTTTGACAGCACAATATCACAATATTTCAGTTATTGTTACATTCTTACTTTTTGTTCATTCACTGATTGAAAATGGGAACAAAAAATAGACTTTTTTGTTTTTTGAGTTCAAGTATTTTCATTACTTAATTTGTAATACAGATTAATCCAACATCCTCACCTTGCTCTTGACCTTGGTCCGTTATGTACCCGAGGAAGTCTTGCACCAGTCCTCCGAAGTACGTCGTCTTGTCTCGCGATAACTCCAGAACTTTCCGTACGGCTCTTTTCTCCGGCGTCAGGAGTGAGTTGAACATTCCGCTCATTTTGCGTAACTTTCCCTTCAAGGCCTTCTGAATGACCTCGGCGCTCGCACTGGTCCTGCGCTTGGTCCGATGTCCGGGCGGGACCATCGTCAAATCGTGATCTTGTTCCTGATCGCTTTCGAGACTAACCCCGAAGTCCTCCTCGTAATCGTCGTCGTCATCGTCATCGTCCTCCTCCATGCTGGAATACGGAGGCAAAGACAGTGGCAAGTGCGCATTTATCTCTTCCAGGGTTGGCGGATTCGGATCGTGTAGGAGGAATATGGATTGGGGAAAGTCCAGGGAATCGGAAGAATCGGTTGATAGACTCATGTCGCTTAAACGCTGCCCTCCCTCTCTAGCGTTTTTCTCGTCTTCTGTACTCCCACTTTCCTTTCCGCCGTCTTGAACCCCGCCTTCTTCTTCCTCCTCTTTGCACGTTACGCTCCTCTGCAGCTTAGCCCTTCTGAGAGCTTGTTGGATGACGTGATCCTCCATCGCTAAGTCGCACTGTGCTTCTTCGTGGCTGGACGAAGATGGCGACATTTTGAAACCACGTCTCGGAGAAGAGGATAAGGACCCGAGCGATAACGGGAGAGACGGTTTTGGGATTGTAATCGGCGAGCTGATGTTGAAGATCCTTTTTGGAGGGGAGGTGGATGGACTTATGCTAAGAGATGACCCCAATTTAGACAGCAAACTTTTCCGGTCTTCTGATTTCTCCTTTGGCACGGCGATCCAAGGGACTTTCTCTGGCATGCTTCTTGTGCGCGTTAGCTGGCCAGAGCGGGAATTGGCGAAACGCGGCGGAGGAGGTCTTGGAGGAGGTGGTGAACGTTGTGAATTAGTATTTTTATTTACTTCGCTTGGAATTACGCAGCTATTTTCAATGGTAGCATCTCTGTCTGATTCTAAGGGTTCTTGCTTTGACTTGTCATTTTTGGTTTCACTTTTGCTGCTCAAAACGGCGCCTTCCTGATGGACTTTTACAAACAGCGGGTTGATGAAGCATAGCGCGCCATTGGACTGGCAGCACTCGAGCTCAGACGGGGTCCGTGTTTTGATTTTCGGATAGGTCAAGGGTGACGGAATGGTTGAAATCGTCGAGAAAGTCGAAGATATTCTGTTAGTTGGAGGTGGCGGTCGATCCGGAGCTGAGAACGAGGAACTTTTTCTCTTGCAGACAGACTGAGCATCCCAGAAACCTGAAAGAAACAAAAACAAAATCGAACTTAAAATATGCCTTTGTTCATCTGTGTCCATTAAAGTGTATAGCATAGAGAGTAGGATTGAAAAAGTATAGAAAATCAGATATTAATTGCTACTAAAACTAAGACTAAATACTAATTTGCACAGATATCAATACAGAAAAAGTCGCATTGACAGGATAGAAATGAACCTTTCCTGAATCGCTTTAGAATGATCTTGAGCTGTATCAGAACAAGTATAAGAGGACATAGTTTAGTATACGCCCATGGACCACTATGGAACATATCTGGACCACTGAGGGATTACACAACATGAAGCTTTTGTCACTTGCAGACTTAGTCACCGAAAGAGGAACCAGGGCACGGAATAAAATAGTGAGTCCTATTTTTGCCAAATTCCCAAACTGAATATAGATTTTGATTCTTAATGTTTTTTTTTTGTTTTTTTTAAAGCTGGAAAGTAGAATACACCACTTGTTATGAATTGACAGGAATATTCTACAGTATGGTTGAATGAATGAATGAATGAAAGCCTTTATTTGTCAATTCCATCGCATGTACAAGACAAACAAGAAATCGAAATTGGACCTGTTCACCCGTCCGTACATTACAATATACAAAGAGAACAATATAACATGGGGGAGACAACACGGACCGGACAGGAAGGCAGGTAGCAAATAGAAGTAAATAAAAAAACAGCATCACATGAGGACAGGGGGAGGGGGAAAAAAAAAGAGGACCGCCCCAGACCATGCCCCAGAACGGGATAGTTTGGAGTGAGTACACAAATAAAAAACCTCCGAGCATCAGCAACATAGTCAAAACACAGTACAGACATTCCACAGGACTGGCAGCCATCCAGATCCTGCAGCCATAGGAGGCGCTGGATGCAACAGACCTGCCCACACGGGGGTAAGAAGCTGCAAGGGGGTTGGGAAGGGGCCAGGCTTCCTCCGCTATATTCTCAGGGCGATTTGACACCAGCCCGGCCTTGGTAGTGACCAGTGCTGGCTTGGGGAGGCCAAAAAGATAAGAGTGGGCATCTAACTTCTCCAAGATGTTATCCATGTTGCGAATTAGAGCCAAAGTTCCGTCCAGTCTGCGATCAATGACCGCTAGCCTTTCCGTGGTGTTTTCCACAATGCGGTGCAGGCCGCCAACCCTTCCATAATACGGCTCAAAGTCACAGTCTGAGTGTTGGCAGTTTTGCCCATCGTATCAATCAGCCCGGGCAGCCAAGTGGGGCTTTGAACAGCAGCCTCGGTACTCACATTTTTCTTGAAAGACAGGGCCACACCTAGTATCTATACCTAGAATAAGTATAGATCCTCAATGTCCTCCACGGACAGAGCTGACAGTCACACAACGCACCACTTCTCCCAACTGTCCATCATGTATCCGGCAGCGTAAGTCCCCGCAGGCGTAGGTCAATCAGACAGGCCCTGCTTGTCTGGTTGAAAAAATGGTGTCAATGGCGTTCGGAGACCAACTTATCAAATCCATAGTTAATTTGGTTTTGGAGAGCAGAACGGAGAGAGTCACTCAAGGAAAAAGACTAGACACTAGACCAGACAGGACACAGAGCAGAGCAGGGAGAGATAAGGGGCAGGAAAGGAGAGGAAAAGGCGTCCGCCCTCGCCAAGAGCCCAACGAGAAAATCGGTTGTTTAGTGTTTAGTGAAGAAATGTGAGCTACTGTAAATTTAGGTTTAAAATCATATTGAGGAACATTCCAGGCAAAGCAATAATATTTCCGATGGAGATGAGCAGGTGGTAGACCCCTCACCAGAAAAGTTGCAAAATGCACCTTTAACTTGCCAGTCACAACCTCGTCACTTTAAAGCCATTCACAAACTTTGTTATTCTAGAAACTACAGTTCTCAGTGACACAGCTCATTGGTGAATCAGGTCTTTACTGTTAGCGCCTTATAGGATTAACCCATTCATTCTGTTAGCATCACTGCTAACGCTCTCCTCACATGAGGGGAAGTCATGAGTCAGAAATGGCCCAATATAAACAGGACTTGACTCACACTGACAGAGCCACATGGTCTATATATTATACCATAAAATACCAAATAAGAGCCGGGGCGTTTATTTGTTTCAATCACTTATAAAAGTGTAACAATATCCAAGTCTCACCATACAATATTGTCACAATACACATAATAATAATAATAATAATAATAATAATAATAATAATAATAATAATAATAATAATAATAATACATTTTATTTGTAATGCACTTTACATTTCAATGAAATCTCAAAGTGCTACAGTGAGAGCATAAAAAGATGATAAAAAACACTTACAAAGTACATTTAAAACATCCCAGCACAAGGTAAACAAGGCAAAATCCTAGTCGGCCTTTTTAAACAGAAATGTCTTAAGTCCTTTCTTAAAGGCCTCCAGACTCTGAGGCACCCTCAGGGCTTCTGGGAGGGCATTCCACAGGCGTGGGGCTGCAGCCTGAAAAGCTCTGTCTCCCATAGTGGAGAGTTTGGTCCTTGGCTGATGGAGACAGTAGGTGAAGGATGAGCAAAGGTGTAGTGAGGTGGTGTGTGAGAAGCTCTGAGAGGTAGGCTGGGGCAGTTCCGTGTATACACTGATAGGTGAGGAGGCAGAGTTTGTAATGAATCCAATGTTGAATGGGCATGATATTCTACATAATAACAATACTGACATTATAAAATGCTTTGACCAGTCATTTGGTACAATTCTTGTCATTAGGGATGGAACGATCCAAATCCAAATCTCTCTGTACGATATTTTCACCAGTGGCGGCTGGTGAATAGAGGGTGCAAGTGCGCCACACTCCCTAACTTAACCTCGAAAACAATAAATAAATTATAAAGTTATTTTGTATTATTTTGTATTAGGCTATATGTTTAATATTTTGTTTAAAATTGAGCGTGTATTTACATAGACATATTTTTATCATGTTAAATGTGCTCATATCGCTGTATTTGAGTCACGTGTTTTATTTGAGTGCGCACAGTCGGTGTGTCCCAATGGAGGTCTATGAAACAGGCTGAAACATTCTTCAAATTTGATGTCATTACGTTGCTTTTGCCCAGTGGTTTGTATTGCAGTCCCTGAAAAACGTTGTAGTGCGCAGAGTGGGGGCAACTCAAATCAACTGACTGGTCTTTAGAAACATTATCACAATTCTGGCCTATGAGGATTCAGCTGCTCTGTCCCGCTCATAGACCGTATATGGTCCTGCTTCAGCCCAACTCTGCAATGGCGGCTAATGCTACAAGCTAATGAATGGAGAACTACAGAGTTGTGTGCTATGGCCACTAGCTACTTTCACCTAAACCAGGAGAGCGGGAGGAGAGACCTAAAGCACGGGACACACTGACACAGACCAGGTCCCGGGCCGCTGCAGCTGGTGGGCCCATCGCTGCAGGGACCGGGAAACTCGCTGCAGCTGGCAAGACACTCGCTGCTGGAGCTGGGGAAGTCGCTCGCTGCCCTGTCGTTTCTGGGCATAAAATATTGGACCTGGGCATAGCACAGAGGGCTTAAGTCCACCCGGTGCCCTGGTGCTGATATGGACTGGTGTAACTCAGACTGAAGTGGGAAGTGGGACGTTTTAAACCAGCTTGTGCACTCTGCTCCAGGACCTTGTCTCGTGGACCTGACTGGACCGGGACATATTTGAGACAGAACAAGCAGGACAGCGAGTAGATGACACACCGCATCGGTCCCTTGAGAAGGTAAGAGGCTTGTTTTTGTTAGTTTGGGACAAATCTGAGGATGGAGCCTCACATGTAAACAGTGTTATAGTGTTAACAGGTAAATGCGTACCGGTAAATGAATGAGCAATGGAGCCACTCCGGTGTTCTGCCGTGTGCTGTAGAAGCAGCACTGATGCTGGGATGTGACCAGAACCTAATTTTTGCTGCATTTTCATGACGTTACAGGGGCTGTTTGTCAGGCTGGGTGTGAGCGGTGTGTTAAATTGCGTTGTGAGCAGGTGGATCAGGTTGTGCTGCTGCGTAAACTTTGTGCTTGGCTCTGCGTTGTGCTCTAGATAAAGTTCAGCCAATAGTGAATAAAATGTCTGTTTCTGGCATTTGTTATAATTTTATATAGCCTATACATGATACATATATTTATATGTATCAAAAAATATATATACCACCAGCCACCAGCCACCACTGATTTTCACCATATACATCTCATGGTACAATATTTATTGCAATATTTTGTGGAGGCTCACAAAACACCAAGGCCCAATCGCCAACCGGCAGACCACATCGGCGCCCAAGGTCTTCGCTGTCTATGTCAGTCACCCGCTCTGTACTATTTATTTTGTTTTATCGAAGCTGGTGTGGGATTCTGGACTTCTAAACAGGTCCAGAAGAATTGAAAAAAATATCAAAATACGACTGACACTGAAAACTGACTGATCAAAACTCCAGGGTTAACTGTTTTTGTATCCTAGTTAATCTTGGTGGAACTTCTCATTTGGTCCACCTATTTCAGTCTAGTTCCTCGTTAGCTCAAGTTAGTGAAGATGCATTTTATCTGGAACCTAAGATCTGCTTTAGTCCCGGATGGTGCAGTCCTTATTTAATCCATACATTAAACTATGCATCTGATTTTCTTCTTTTTTTAGGGAAGACGGAGTTGGATGGAACGAGCATCTACTTGGACGATTTTTCTACGACACAGATGGACCGGATTTCCAAACATTTGCGATTTCAGGTGAGAGTGGCATATCCTTTAAACACGTACGGCTATAGGTGGAGTCCAACTGGTTGGCTTTGTGTTAAGAAGTTAGCATGTCCACTGTTTTTCTCATGCTAAGTATTGAAACTACCTCCCGACCAGTTGCAATCTTGAGAAGAAAGAAAGAAATTGGAAGTCGTCAAAATTACCCAAGAAATGTAATTTATTTCTTGGGTAATTTTGAGGTTTAAACAAGACAATAATGACAGGAGAAGCACAGATTTAATATATTTGTGATGGGATTGTAGTTTACCCTCGCAAAGATATACACAGGGGTCTTTGATGCCACTGTTACTGCAGCTGGTTCATAAGCGGCTTCGTATTCCTAAATCTCAAACAGGAAAAGTGTAACTGTACAAAATGTGACAAAATGGACGCCAACAGTGGGCACTCTGTGTATATGAGGGATGTTCTGTCTAACCTCTCCCCTGAGTCTTGTTTCTACAGCAACCAACAATGACCTTTCAAACTCCAGGAGACCCACAGGAGACCAATGATGGGTCAGTTTAGTCCTTGATTTAGACACTGTTTAGTTCTAGTAGCCCTGACCCAAGCATCCTTAGGCAGAGGCGCCCTCCTGTGGCCTGGATCTGCCAGAGGTTTGTTCCTCAAAGGGAGTTTTTCCTCTCTACTGTCGCTCAGGAGGTTAATGGGTCAGTTTTAGATCTGGTTTGGATCTGGTATAGACCTGGTTCAGACCTGGTTCAGTACTGCTTTGGATCTACATCCCTACTTGTGAAGATAAAGATGGGAGTCCGTGGGCAGACTGCAGCTACACGACTACAGAAAAGGGAGAAGATAAACCTGAAGACTGTAACTACCACATCTGAAAATTGGAAAATAAAATCATTAAATTCAGCACTGTTTGTCTTAATTTCTCTGTTAAGTAAAAATATTGTCAGAGAACTCAAAGAACTAGTGCACTCATAGATTTACATGAATGCCAAAGTAAACTATACATTGATTCTGTTTGTTTGTTGAATCAGATTTCATTTGAGAGATGAAAAAAAAACATGGAGAAAAGTTAATTAATTTGGTCATTCTACGTGTACATTTCTTCCTCTATTGAGTCACTGATTCATAGTTCTACCAGTAAGAGATTTAATAGACGTACAGATTTAAGCTTCAAAAATATGCCAACTGAAAAATAGACAATTTTTACACATTTAAATAAATTTTTAAATCAGAATCAGAATTACTTTTATTCATCCCCGAGGAGAAATTTTTGCAACCGACCAAGAGCATGTAGATCGAAACAAGTTACAAAAATAAGATAAGATAAATACAATAAGATAAAAGATAAAATAGCTCTCTCTGTCTTCCTGTCTCACTTTCAATCAAGACACAAGTTCTTATGGCCGAACACATGAAAATCACAATCCATGATTTGATTTTATAACTGTACTGTCTTGGGTCTATGCTAAAAAAGTTCCTGAATGGCTTTAGAATAATCTTGAGCTATATCAAAACAAGCATACGCCACTGAGGGATTACACAGATATAAAACCATATAGACCTGGAATATGAAAGTACTACCATATACTGGGGGGGGACAATATCTTAGTCTTGCGAAACAATATCGTCACGGTATGAACCTCACGGTAAAAATATTTATTGCAATATTGTGGGAAAGCTCAGAATATTATGATATTCTACTAATAACAAGACGGACATTCTAAAATGCTTTGACCGGTCATTTGGTACATTTATTGTCATTAGAGATGGAACGATATCCAAATCTCTCTGTACAATATTTTCACCATATAGATCTCACTGTACCATATTTATTGCAATATTTTGTGGAGGCACAAAACTGTGAATCTGCTACTTTTTCCTCTAAATCTAATGCTTCACAAGACTTAATCCAAAGAATGAAGATTTCAAAATGCTTAGAACAGTTATTTCTTCATGTAGTCTGCATTGAAACGGAGCAAAGGATCATGGGCTATGTAGTTTCCTCTGCTTTTTTTTTGTTGTGTTATTTCTGCATCAGAATTATTCGTTTAAGCAAAGAGACTTGAGATTTGATATATTGTGCTGGTCCATGATACGATATCATCATATTTCAGTTATTCTTACATCCCTACCATATACCAATGAAAGCACTACCATTTTTGTTGCAGTTTTTTGTTATCGTGGTATCAGAATCGGTATTGAATATTGAGTATTTCTCAGTATCAAAATAGAGTTTGAAATTTTAGTATTGTGAAAACCCTACTTTGTGCTAAAGCATATTTTCTTAGCATGCCACTGTTTACACTCCAGAATCTAGATAACAAGTATTTAAAAGTCAACCTTTATGTTGCCAGAGGATAATCGACCATTTACTGGTGATTACAGCTGTGAACTCCCTGGAACCAATGTCTTTCAAACAAACCAGGACCTGCAGCTGTCCGCCCATATTCATCTTCACTTAATCTGTACTTAAATGTAATTACAACTTTTGGCAAGGTCCCTCCCAGACTCATTATGCCAGTTTCATAAGGGAAAAAACCATGGTCTACAATGAGCAAAACTGCAAACAATCGAATATACAGCCAGACCTGTATGCAACGGAAAATACGCAATATGTTTTCAGGCAGATTAACAAAAGAAGGACCAAGTAAATAGATAAATAAGTCAAGTCTGAGTTCAGGAACCACACCTCTGCATAGAGGCAAGATCTAACAGTGTCCACTATTTCATACAAAGCAGTCCAGCAATCGCAAAGTAGGATTTAAAGACGTATTTCACCTATAAACCAACTAAGAAAACAACTTGTACTTCTAACTATGAGACAAAGGAACTGTATGTAGAATGCGCTCATGATATACATTTTATAGGGATGTAACAATAATCCAAATATCGTGATCTTTTATCGTCAAAAGTCTCACAATAACACCGCGGGCCATAACAATATAATCTCTGCTTAAATGAATTGTTATAGTGCAGCAATATAGCTAAAAACAGAGGGAACTACACAGACCATGATCCTTTGCTATACTATACATTTTACTGTCAAAAATGTGTAGAGTCAGCTTTTTGTCTCTACGGACATTCCCAAGTTTAATGCCAAAACTTTCCCAAAAATATCATGGAAATAAAAATTAAATATGTTACAATCTTATTTACAATTTGCCAAAACTGTGCAACAAAATGGAAAGTATGCAATCCAAATTTTACCCAGCTACTAAAAACCTTACAATACTTCAAAACACTTCAAATCATATTCCCCGTCTACAGTCATTCTTCCCCACAAAGCTTCACAGTACACAGCAGCAGTAGTACTCACTTGTTTGAACCTCTCTGCGCTCTGTACTTCTCCGTCTCTTCCTCTCTCTGTGACTGTCTCTCTCTCCGTCCACGCTCCACGACTCTGTTTGTTCTGACACTGACTCACGGCTAAAACTTCCCCAGACTCCGCCTCTCTCCTCGCTCTCTATTCTGTCTCTCCTCCCATTTTCTCCTCCTCTTTCTCTATCCCCTCCCTGCGCCCTTTGATTGCTGCCCTCGTCTGCACTCTATCCCGGTCTCTATGATGTCAGCTAAAGGTGCAATGTTTGTTTTTTTTCCTCACGTATTTGACCAAAACATGCCCTGCCCCGAGGTGTGTAACAATAACTGAAATATGGTGATGTCGTATCGTCAAAGGTCTCACAATAATATCACGGACCATCACGATATATCGAATCACAAGTCTCTTTGCTTAAATGAATACGGTAATTATGATGCAGAAATACCTAAAAAACAAAGGGAACTATATAGACCACATGTGTCAAACATGCGGCCCGGGGGCCAGATCCGGCCCTCCAAGACCTTTAATCTGGCCCTCGGCTGATTTTTCTATTAAAATACTTAAAATTTTCAGATTTTTCTGTTAATTTTCTGCACCGTTTAGCATAGCAGCGTCTCCGGTGTTTCTGTACGTTGCGACTCCCACCAGAGCAGCACAAATGAAGACTTTCCTCTTTCCAAACGCTCTTAAAGGACGATCGTTTTGACTGTCGACCGTGACCCTCATCAGCAAAATGTCAAAAAATAAGAAAAGCAGATGCTGAGTTCAGGATTTCCCAAGAAAAATAGTCTAATTCTTATTTGTTGACAGAGGTGAATGGGAAATCTGTGCTCAGTGTGTTTGGAACAAGTGGCGTTGCTCGAGGAATATAATCTTAAACACCACTACGAGACACGGAGAAAAATACAATAACTTGAAGAGAGAACTGAGTTTTCTGATCCGGCCCTTTTGGGATCAAAGTAGGCTGCATACGGCCCCCGGACCAAGATGAGTTTGACACCCTGGCTTAAATGAATACGGTAATTATGATGCAGAAATACCTAAAAAACAAAGGGAACTACATAGACCATGATCCTTTGCTCCGTGTCAGTGCAGACGACATGAAGAAATAACTGTTCTAAGCACTCTGAAATCTTCATTCTTTGGATTAAGTCTTGTGAAGCATTTTTAGAGGAAAAAGGAGCAGATTCACAGTTTTGTCACATTCTATAAATATCATACTGTGAGATGTATATAGTGAAAATATCGTACAGAGAGATTTGGATATCGTTCCATCCCTAATGACAATAAATGTTGTACCAAATGACTGGTCAAAGCATTTTAGAATGTCAGTCTTGTTATTATGTAGAATATCGGAATATCGTGAGCCTCCCCACCATATCCAGAGCTTTCCCATGATATCGCAATAAATATTGTACCGTGAGGTTCATACCGTGACGATATCGTATCACGAGACTGGGATATCGTTACACCCCTACCTGCCCCAGTACAGATATATCATAGAAGACGCACTTGAGCTCAAAAGAAGTCTGCGTCTAATTAGGAAGCTTTTTTTTTTTTCCAAATTCTCAACTCTACTTTAAATCAAAACCTGACAAAAGATCGGCTGAAAAACAACTGGATTAAAAATGAAATTAATACAAAAAAAATCACGCCATTCTTCAAATATTCCTTACAAAAAGAGGTGAATAGTCTGAACGTGGGTGTTAAAAAACATAGACGGGCATTTCTATACACCACCTAATGATGTCACGAGGTGGTGGAGAGTGTTTTGAGTGCTGGAGGGAGGGGAAGACAAAACAAACAAGATTATAATTTAAGCATTTGCAAATGAAACAAAGTATTCACAGGTGGATACTCCCTGATACAGAGTTTTGGAGGAACCGGATAAGAGAAAAATGCAAAGTACAAAACACTGTTACGGGAATGACAGAGCGGCAGTAAATAGCTGTGTGGTGTGTTCACTGTCACTGGGACTTTAGAGACTGCCTGTTAGAAGTGGCAGAGACATGACAATTGCTCTAGATTTTCATTCCGAAATTGGAGTGAATAATAAAAGCCATCTGCGTCTAATTACAAAAGGTTTTATTGTGCGTTCATTAAGAAATGTACGTTAGCATGCAAGTTGTTCTCTGGTCTCAGAAAGTTGTGAAAAATGCTTAGATAGAATGCTTAGAAACTCATCATGGTGAATAGTTAGGAGGGTCTGAATGCGTACAGTAAGTGAGGAAGAACTTGGGACTGCAAACTCCTTAGAATGAACTTGTTCTGTTGAAGATTTTAAGTCTTAAAAATCAGGAAGTGCGTGTTTAATAAAGATGTTCATTGTTCACGGTCTATTAAACCAAAAATAACTCTGAAGCCGTCACTAACTCTTGGAAACTCCCTCGTGGACAGTTTTTATGGTTAAATTTAGCTCTGCACTGCCCCAATGTCTCTGTGAGAGGTGTAGACCTGGTTTAAACCTGGTGCTGACCTGGTTTAAACCTGGTGCAGACCTGGTGCAGACCTGGTTTAAACCTGGTGCAGACCTGGGTTAGACCCGGTTTAGACCTGAGTTGAGACCTGGGTTAGACCTGGTTTAGACCTGGTGCAGACAAGGTTTAGACTTGGGTTAGACCTGGTTTACACCTGAGTTGAGACCTGGGTTAGACCTCATTTAGACCTGGTTTAGACTTGACCTTAGACCTGGTTTAGACCTGGTTTAGACTTGGGTTAGAGCTGGGGTTTGACCTGTTTTAGACCAAGTTTTGACCTAGTTTAGACCTGGTTTAGACCTGAGTTGAGACCTGGGTTACACCTGGTTTAGACCTGGTCTAGACTTGAGTTTAGATCTGGTTAAGACCTGGTTTAGATCTGAGGAATGCTGTTGAACTGGACCATAGACTGTAAATGGACAGAGCTAACCTGCTAGCTGCCGCCAGGGAGTGAGCGTGGGGTAACTTTCAGCTCCTTCTGACTCTGGGTTCGAATGACTTTACACTGAAAAACAGTCACCCCTCTCTGCAACTGCTGCAGTGACTCATCATTTTGGGCTTAAAATGCTCATATTAACCCACTCTACATGATCCTGGTGTTTTTATTTTGCAATTTTCTGTTAATAAGGTCTTATTCCTAATATGGAACTCCAAATTCACCCCCATAACCACTAGCTTGTGTGAGCTTCATTTGACTGAAGGCAAAAAGCTATGGGTGACGTCACACTCCCATAGTCCACTTCCTTACACAGACTATGGTTTAGACCTAGTTTAGACCAGATTAGACCTGGTTTAGAGCTAGTTTAGTCCTGGTTTAGACCGGGTTTAAACCTGGGTTAGTCCTGGTTTATAGACCTGGTTTAGACCTGGGTTAGTCCTGGTTTATAGACCTGGTTTAGACCTGGGTTAGTCCTGGGTTAGTCCTGGTTTAGACCTAGTTTAGACATGGTTTAGAAATGGTTTAGTCCTGGTTTAGTCCTGGGTTATAGACCTGGTTTAGACCGGGGTTAGTCCTGGTTTAGACCTGGTTTAGACCTGTTTTAGTCTCAGAGGAATGCTGTTGAACTGGAGCACACACTGACTGACAGAGACTCAGGTTTACACAGGAGAATCCCTCAGCAGACGCCCTGCAGCTCAAACTGTTACGACAATGGAGATTCCAGAACATGAAGAAGGTCAGGAATATTTGGGTATTAACATATTTATTTGTTCATTTGATTGGAACAATGCATGTTAATGAACAGACATGACAAAATGCATGAATGTAAACACGCCGGAGTGTAGCCACAAGGCTAATTTCCGTAGTCCCATGCAAAGACCTTTGCACATACATAGACCGTTTGTTTCATAACCAGTAGTTGGGGGTTCAAGCTCTGACCAATCCATAAATCGTGGAGGAAGACACTTAAATCCAAATCATCTGGCATTCTTCATTTTAAGGTAGTGTATGTAGTCTGTGCTCTATCAGTTTTAAAAAAGGTGGAGCTATGAAAGACTGGCACCGTTGCACCAATGGTCAAAAGTTCTCAAAATGTCGCCTATAAACAGGAAGTTGAATTTCATGAGGTACATCCAAGTTTGTCTCATTCTCAGTATATGGACAGACCATGGCTCATGTGAAAGTTCAGTACCTCCAGAATCCCCTCCCTGAGCTGCAGAGGCTGCACTAGCACTGATTCATGACTGGCTGCAGGCTCTGGGGGTTTAGGAAGTGACTGTTCAGATCTGAAAGAGGCATTTTAGGGTTTAAACACGCTGGATTTCAGCATTGAAACTGGAAACCCCATGCGAAGCTCATTCTGCTTTGAGATGGGATAAAAGTGTTGAATTAGAACACCAAATTACAACAAACAACTTGTACTTCATGTAAAATTGTAACTGGGCATAAATCTGCAAAACAAGAAGTGACTTTTTAATGAATTGTCTCATTGTCAGAAACTCCATACTGAAAGAACAGAAGCATAACGACATGGTAGCAGAGGCTGGGCTCCAGAGGGCGTGTTGACAGCACTTGGTCTGATGCTTTGATCTGATGCTTTGGTCTGATGCGGGCGAAATAGGAACAGGAACTTCTCACTGGCAGTAACAGGATGGAAATTACAGTGTTGTTTCCATCAATGTAAGATATGATCATACTTAATTAACCAAGAAGGCCAGTTATACAAGAGTGCATTTAACATTACCGCGTGGTCTTGTATTTCTGATGGAGCCAGGCCAAACACAGGAAAGCTAATCAGTATACTGGGTAATGATCTTTGTCCTGCACTTGAACTCACAAACCTCTGAATAACTCACTTCAACAATACTTCAGTGCTTCTACGTCTATTTTCTCTGCGAGCTTTGTGTGTCTTTATTTGATCTGAATCATAGTGTAAACTGAAATCATAGTGTTATGCTGCACAGAAATGAGTTCACTGACAGCAGCAACAAAAAGTCTTCCATTTCTGATCTGATCCTTCGATCATTAGGGACGCACTGATACAGGTTTTTCAGTTCCGATACCGATTTTAGGCGGCATGGTGGCTGAGTGGCAACACTTAGGCCTCACAGCAAGAAGGTTGCAGGTTCGATCCCCGGGTCGCCTGGGTCTTTCTGTGTGGAGTTTGCATGTTCTCCTCGTGTCTGGATGGGTTTTCTCCGGGTGCTCCGGTTTCCCCCATCAACCCAAAACATGCCCACACCCGAATGAACTAACATCAAGGACCACCCTCCTGTGGGCTCACCACCCGCAGAGAGGTTCATGTGGGGTCAGGTGCTATGAGCGACCCAGCCAGATTAAGCGGGAGAAGATGATGGATACCGATTTTGATATTATAGGTTTAAATATCTGCCAATACCTGATATCAACCAAATATCAACTGATACCAGTGCAGAGACTGAAAATAGCATTTCCTTTAAACGATATCAAGACCAAAATGATCCAGATGTGTTATGGAGCTGTTTTTCTTATCTCTCAGCAAACTACACTAGTGACAGCTTTGTAGAAAAAACTGCTCAAACATTCTGAAACTTTCTAGGCGGAGTACGACCACTATATATTCTGATTACTGTATTTTCCGGACTATTGAGCGCACCTGAATATAAGCCGCATCAACTAAATTTTAAAAGAAAACACAAATGTGTACATATACAGGCCACACTTGTCTATAAGCTGCAGGTGTGCACATTGTAACTTGAGACATTTACACGGAAAGATTTTTTTAATTTTAATTTTTGTTAAATACACGCTTTTTCTGAACAGCACCTGTAACACGGCAGTAAAATGACAGGATTACAACAGGATTATCAGACTCCTGCACAAAGAGCCGCTGTCCTGTCTGGTACCACGTCTCCTGCACAAAGAGCCGCTGCCCTGTCTGGTACCACGTCTCCTGCACAAAGAGCCGCTGTCCTGTCTGGTACCACGTCTACTGCACAAAGAGCCGCTGTCCTGTCTGGTATCATGTCTCCTGCACAAAGAGCCGCTGTCCTGTCTGGTATCATGTCTCCTGCACAAAGAGCCGCTGTCCTGTCTGGTACCACGTCTCCTGCACAAAGAGCCGCTGTCCTGTCTGGTACCACGTCTACTGCACAAAGAGCCGCTGTCCTGTCTGGTACCACGTCTCCTGCACAAAGAGCCGCTGTCCTGTCTGGTACCACGTCTCCTGCACAAAGAGCCGCTGTCCTGTCTGGTACCACGTCTCCTGCACAAAGAGCCGCTGTCCTGTCTGGTACCACGTCTCCTGCACAAAGAGCCGCTGTCCTGTCTGGTACCACGTCTCCTGCACAAAGAGCCGCTGTCCTGTCTGGTACCACGTCTCCTGCACAAAGAGCCGCTGTCCTGTCTGGTATCATGTCAGTGTCTTGTAGGATTTCATCTTCACGTCATTTCCGCACTTACCTGCATTTAACGAATACGGGTCATGAAGACGTGTCCCACTCACTAACTTTCATTTATTATCTTATTTTATTACATTTATTGGTGATAAACTGTTTTAGTGCCGACCAGATCACGAGCTGGACTGCAGCCGCACAGACAGCGGTGTATTCTGCAGTCCGGTTGCGGCGCATCCACTGTGTTCATAAACAAATAATCCGACCATATATTAGCCACATTGTTGTATAAACCACAAAGTTCAAAGTGTGAGAAAAAATTAGAGGTTTATAGTGCAGAAATTATGGTACACTGAATGATGTGTCCAACCCGGATCTCATCTGTACTGATATTCGGAAGCCGATATCTGACCCAGCAAATCTTTCTGTATTTGTGCCGATATCCGATCCATCATCCAGGTGGGATTCAAAGCGAGAGAGAGTGAAATTAAGTCAATTAGCCGATGTTTTAGAGTGAAAACGTTTTCTACAAGGCTCCGTGATTCCTGTGTTCTGATCAAATATATTTAAATGACAATTAATCGCATCATGGACCTAAACTTGATCTGAAAATATAAAACATCTTTACCTTAAAAAAAAAGGTAAAAGGTAAAAAAAAAAGTATACAGATGAACTCTGTATAGTTTAATCCAAATGACAAGAGACAATAGATCCCATTGAAATGCTTTAAAAAGTCCCTCACATTTCACAATGTCTGCCTCACACACACACACACACACACACACACACACACACACTCACACACACACACACACACACACACACTCACACACACACACACACACACAGGTGCACCGTCAGTCATTCTACTATGAGATCAATGTGGCTTTGAGTTTACTTTTCCTTTAACTTCTTTATGAATGAAACACAGAAACCGGCCACATCAGAGAGAGAGGAGAGGAGAGAGAAGAGAGAGACAATGAGAGAGGAGACAGAGAGTAAAGAGAGCAGGGGGAAAGAGAGTCGGAACAAGGGGGAGAGGGAAGAACGGACAGGAGAGAGGAGAGAGAGACAGTGAAGGGTGAAAAAGGGGAGACAGACAGTCAGATAGAGGGGAGGTCGAAGAGAGAGAGAGGGAAGGGTGAGAGAGGGGTAAGAGAATGACAGAAGGGAGTTCGGAAAGAGAGAGAGCAAGAAAGAGGGAAGGGTGAGAGAGGGGTGAGAGAAAGACAGATACAGGAGAGGGCGGAGAAAGAGAGAGAGGGAAGGGTAAGACAGGGGTGAGAGAAAGACAGATACAGGAGAGGGCGGAGAAAGAGAGAGAGGGAAGGGTAAGACAGGGGTGAGAGAAAGACAGATACAGGAGAGGTCGAAGAAAGAGAGAGAGGTAAGGGTAAGATAAGGGTGAGAGACAGACAGATAGAGGGGAGGTCAGAGAAAGACAGAGAAAGATAGAGAGGGAAGGGTAAGACAGGGGTGAGAGAAAGACAGATAGAGGGGAGGTTGAGAGACCGAGAGGGAGAGAGAGGGAAGGGTGAGAGAAAGACAGTTAGAGGGGAGGTCAGAGAGAGAGAGAGAGAAAGGGGGAGTAAAAAAGGAAAGGAGTGGATAAGAAAAAGTGAGAAACAAAAGGGGGAGAAAAGAGGGAGAGAGCAAAAAAGAGAGGGAGAAGGAATGAGAAAAAGAGGAGACGGGGGAGAGAGAAGAGACAAACGGTGCTCAGAGTCACGCAAATAACAATAAGAGACACAAATGTCTCTTTGATTGAACTTTTCCTATAGGCTCCACAAAGAAGAGAATTTACAAATGAAACCAGATCAGAGAGAGAGAGAGAGAGAGGAGGAGAGACAGACAATGAGAGAGAAGAAGAAAGGAAGGGGTACAGGGAGGAGGGAAGAGAGAACGGATGAAAGAAGAGACAGGGGAAGGGAGAGAGGGGGAGGAAAGGAGGGAACGGAAGAGTGTAATCGTCAAATAGGGAAGAGACGGAGAGAGACAGAGACGAAGAGAAGGATGATGAAGGGTGACAGCGAGAGGGAGAAACGGAGGAAGAGCGTGCGAGAGAGGAGACAGAATACAGAGAAAGAGGGGGAGAGACGGAGAAAGAGAGGGCGCAGTGAGAGATGGCATGTATGAGTGGACAGGCAGAGCTCTGTTTCATGTGACTCAGACTCTGACACAGACGAGAGACACAAAGACTAAAGACTCATTCACAACTTGAGCAGGACAAACGGTGACAGTGTCGACGGAGAGACGGGACCATCACAACAGTGTAATCGGCCAATGGGGTTTCAGGGTGGCAAAAAACGTTCGATGTTACACAAAACTGACTCTGGAGAGGTTCACGTCGTGTTATAATGTCGTTACCTCCTGAAAACAAAGCTGGAGTTGTGTTTTGTTTCATTCACTCGTGTTTAAGTTATCCTGCGTTAGTTCTCCAAAGCTCATAATGCTCTGTTCCACCTTGTGATGTCATGTAGTGGTAGTTTCACAGCTCCTTTTGCCTTTAGTTCAGTAGAAATGGGCAATTCCAGGGTTGCAATGATCCAAATGATTCTAATGAAGGTGTGTGCAGGATTCCTGCAGTGTCTGAAAAAGTCTTAAAAGGACTAAACCAGGACTAAACCAGGACTAAATCAGGACTAGACTAGGACTAAACCAGGACTAAACCAGGACTAAACCAGGACTAGATCAGGACTAGACCAGGACTAAACCAGGACTAAACCAGGACTAAACCAGGACTAGACTAGGACTAGACCAGGACTAAACCAGGACTAAACCAGGACTAGACCAGGACTGAACCAGGACTAAACCAGGACTAAACCAGGACTAGACCAGGACTGAACCAGGACTAAACCAGGACTAAACCAGGACTAAAACAGGACTGAACCAGGACTAAACCAGGACTAAACCAGGACTGAACCAGGACTAAACCAGGACTAAACCAGGACTAAACCAGGACTGAACCAGGACTAAACCAGGACTGAACCAGGACTAAACCAGGACTAAACCAGGACAAAACCAGGACTAAACCAGGACTAAACCAGGACTAAACCAGGACTAGACCAGGACTAAACCAGGACTAGACCAGTACTAGACCAGGACTAGACCAGGACTAAACCAGGACTAAACCAGGACTAAACCAGGACTAGACCAGGACTGAACCAGGACTAAACCAGGACTAAACCAGGACTAGACCAGTACTAGACCAGGACTAAACCAGGACTAGACCAGTACTAGACCAGGACTGAACCAGGACTCCTCACCTTAAAAGAATTTATGAATTTGGACATAATACCTTAAAAAGACTTGAGAACGTCTTGAATTTTTGTATCTGGGTCTTAAAATCTGTGAAGTACGTAACTTCTCTGTATCCCAATTCTCCACAAAAGTTTAATTTGTCAACCACCATTATTTGGTTAAATAACATTGCCTAAATGAAGAGCGGCAAAACCAGTAATTGAGAACACAACGTAGTCGCAGGTCAAAATCCTCCGAACACGTCACTGATGATCCCGCGCAACAGAACCACAAGAAACAAGCTAAACAAAACGGCGTAAAATCAAAGAAAATTTCAGCAGAACACAAAGTTTGATTAATACCGTTATGTTGGTTTTAACGTTGGTTTTACGTTACCGAGCGACACGTTTTATGCTGGGGCTATGAGGATTCCTTTGTTTGGGAAATAAATGAACACAAATTCAAGAATTTAGTTTTTCTTTGCCGGCAGGTCTATGAAAAAGGCCGGAAAGTAGATATTAAGTTTTTTATATAAATGGTCTTAAAAGCTCTTAAAAAGACTTGAATTTAACTTGAAGAAACCTGTAGGAACCCTGTGCATGGAGAAACACAGTCAGGAACTTCCTGTATTTCCACGATGTCATAAGGCAGAGGTGTCAAACTCATTTTGGTCCGGGGGCCGTATACAACCTACTTTGATCCCAAAGGGGCCGGATTGGAAAACTCCATTCTCTGTTCAAGTTATTGTATTTTTCGCCATGTTGTGTCTCATAGTGGCGTTTATATTCCTCCTTTATATTTATATTCCTTGAGCACCGCCACTTGTTGCAAACACACCAAGCGTACAGGTTTCCCATTCACCTCCGTGAAAAAGAAGAATTAGTAAATTTTTCTTGGAAAATCCTGCACTCAGCTCCACTTTTCTTATTTTTGACACTTTGCTGATGAGGGCGTCATGGTCACAGTCAAAACGATCGTCCTTTAAGAGCGTTTGGAAAGAGGCGAGTCTTCATTTGTGCTCCTCTGGTGGGAGTCGCCCACACACAGAAGCACTGGAGATTTTACCAGAAAAATTTTACATATTTTAAGAGAAAATCAGCCGAGGGCCAGATTAAAGGTCTTGGAGGGCCAGATCTGGCCCCCGGGCCGCATGTTTGACACCTGTGTCATAAGGTGTAGCACAATGTTTTCAGTTTCAGTTCAAGAACTCAGCCTAACTATGCAGGATTTGTGTTTTAAAAATGTGCGAATGAAACAAAACACAACTCCAGGTCTGTTTTCGAGGAGGTAACAAGATCATAACATGGCTGGTCTGTTTGTGATGAGGAAACTATATGAGAACATAGAGTGTTTCCCGCAGCACTTTATAGTTAGGATGGCCGCCTTCACAACAATTGCCCCCGCCTTGACTACGTCCTTCCGAACCACCTGAATCCCACGGCTCTCACTCTCATCTTTCGCAGGCACGGTGTCTCTGCGCCCTCCCCACCACCGTGACTAACCAAATTTCTACTGAGCATAGATCAGGAAACAATACAGGCCCTTTAACTAATAATAAAATGAAGCTACATGAAAATAATCTTTGAAATCCAAAGTAAAAAATCCTCCAAATGGCAAACATAACAGGAAAAATCATTTGGCAAACTCACCAGTATCCAAAGAGAAAAGTATAACAATGAGATAATGAAAAGCATCAGACTGTGACAAATGAAAACCGCACAACAAGAACAACACCAGCTCCAGAAAATATTACACGACAGCCGATTTTAGCATTTCATTTCATCACTGGTTTTATGTGAGACAGAAGGAATGTTTGTGGTTCTCAGAAGACCTATTGTGCTTGTGTCTGCTGTAGTTATAATCTATGAAACCTGTGGATCATTCACTTATAATTTAGACATTTTAAATCACAATATTCATCTAAAATGACATGTTAGAAAACCATGGATCCCAATTGTCCTTGTTGGATGAAGATTTGGTGATGGAGCAGATTTCTGAAGCTGCTGGAGAAGACGCCAAACATTTCCACACATATTTTTCCATAGAAAAGCATTAAAGTTGGAAGTTGCGTAACACAACATCGCGGCACTTCCTGCTGCTGTGAGGAAGGTGTTTGGCAGCTTTCGTCGCCACAAACATTTCTACGTTTTTTACATTTGTACCAAAATGACCACCTGATGCTGCTGAATCCTATGTTCACTGATTAAGAAAATAAAATTGGAGTATGGAGTTGCGTATGTCACAGTCTTGACTCCAGGAGAATAAAGACGACTCAAACTTTAAATACAACTGCAGAGGTTCAATGAGAAGGAAACTACTAAAGTGGATGTAAAAGGGGATTTTGCAGAATAGGTCTAATTTAAGGATGAAGAAATTAAAAAGATTTATATTCTATTAGTAATGTTGTTTTTCACGTGTCTCTGTGCATCTGTTCTGGTCAGTTTGTGAAATGTGCTCTACCAATAAAGTGAACAAGCAAGTTTCGAAAATGTGTTTGTGATTAAAAACATTCGTAAGCAGAACTAGATCATGATTTTAGAGTCATTTCCTGTGCCCATTAAACTACTATGCAGGAGAGGGAGAGAGAAGGAGAGACAGAGAGGGGGATAGAGAGGAGAGAGAGGAGAGAGACAGAGCCAGAGAGAGAGAGACAGAGAAGAGAGAGACAGAGGGAGTGACAGAGAGACAGAGGAGAGACAGAAAAGAGAGAGACTGAGAGAAAGAGGAGAGATAGAGAAGAGAGAGACTGAGAGAAAGAGAAGAGAGACAGAGAGGGGGATAGAGGAGAGAGATGAGAGAGACAGAGAGAGAGACAGAGAAGAGAGAGACAGAGGGAGTGACAGAGAGACGGAGGAGAGAGACAGAAAAGAGAGAGACTGAGAGAAAGAGGAGAGATAGAGAAGAGAGAGACTGAGAGAAAGAGGAGAGAGACAGAGAGGGGGATAGAGAGGAGAGAGACAGAGAGAGAGAGACAGAGAAGAGAGAGACAGAGGGAGTGACAGAGAGACAGAGGAGAGAGACAGAAAAGAGAGGGACTGAGAGAAAGAGGAGAGACAGAGAAGAGAGAGACTGAGAGAAAGAGGAGAGAGACAGAGAAGAGAGCGACAGAGGGAGAGAAGAGAGAGACAAAGAAGAGAAAGACAGAGGGGGAGAGAGAGATAGAGGAGAGAGACAGAAAAGAGAGGGGGGGAGAGACAGTGAAAGGGAGAAAGAGAGAGGGCAGAGAGAAATGGAAAGAGAGAGACAGACAGAGAGAAAGAGAGAGCGGAAAAGAGAAAAAGAGAGAGACACACAGAGAGAGATGCGAGAGAAAGGGTGAGACAGGAGAGACAGAGAGGAGTGAGACAGATGGTGAGAGACAGAGAGGAGGCAGAGAGAGAGAGGAGAGAGGGGGGAGACAGAGAGAAAGGGAGAAAGAAAAAGAGGGCAGAGAGAACTTGAGAGAAAGAGAAAGAGAGCCAGGCAAAGGGAGAGAACGGGAGAGACACAGAGAGAGGGGGAGAGAGAGATGAGAGGGAAGGAGAGTTAGAGAGAGAAACAGAGAAGGAGGGAGAGTGGACTTTACAAGCGTCCCACCCCAAACCAAAAATGCAGTAAACGTGAATGAGAGACAGAGAGAGGGAGGGAGATAGACAGAGAGAGGGAAGGAGAGAGGGGGAAGAGACAGTAAGAGAGGGAGACAAAACGAACAGAAGGAGAGGAAGGGAGACACACAGTGAAAGAGAGACAGGGGGAGAGAGAGAAGAGATAGAGAGAGAGAGCGAGGGAGAGAAAAAGGAAAGACACAGAAAGAGACGGGGGAGACAGAGAGAGAGGGAAGGAGAGTTAGAGAGAGAAACAGAGAAGGAGGGAGAGTGGACTTTACAAGCGTCCCACCCCCAAACCAAAAATGCAGTAAACGTGAACAGAAACACATGTGAGGACATCAGCAGCACTGTGCAGGATGTAAACACATGTGAGGACATCAGCAGCACTGTGCAGGATGTAAACACATGTGAGGACATCAGCAGCACTGTGCGGGATGTAAACACATGTGAGGACATCAGCAGCACTGTGCGGGATGTAAACACATGTGGGGACATCAGCAGCACTGTGCGGGATGTAAACACATGTGAGGACATCAGCAGCACTGTGCAGGATGTAAACACATGTGAGGACATCAGCAGCACTGTGCAGGATGTAAACACATGTGAGGACATCAGCAGCACTGTGCGGGATGTAAACACATGTGAGGACATCAGCAGCACTGTGCGGGATGTAAACACATGTGAGGACATCAGCAGCACTGTGCGGGATGTAAACACATGTGAGGACATCAGCAGCACTGTGCGGGATGTAAACACATGTGGGGACATCAGCAGCACTGTGCGGGATGTAAACACATGTGAGGACATCGGCAGCACTGTGCGGGATGTAAACACATGTGAGGACATCAGCAGCACTGTGCGGGATGTAAACACATGTGAGGACATCAGCAGCACTGTGCGGGATGTAAACACATGTGAGGACATCGGCAGCACTGTGCAGGATGTAAACACATGTGAGGACATCAGCAGCACTGTGCAGGATGTAAACACATGTGAGGACATCAGCAGCACTGTGCAGGATGTGGGTTCGACTGGCTGGAAAAGTAGGACTGTGTATAATTCACAGAAAAACTATTATTTGGGCTATAAATTCCACAAAATCTCCATGATGATTTTCCTCATACATTAGGCCCATGCATCCTGTGAATGGGACTGTACTACAAGACTGTGCTACAAGTGTCTCTTCTTTGTATTTTAACTTATTTTCGTAGACTTTTACAGAAGTACTATGTAACTTTTCTGGTGGAGGGTCCATCACCTGCTCTTGTCTACGCAATTATTGCATAAAAACTGTGTAACCCTGATGTTCTGAAAAGACTTTTTGTCAATTCTTCTTCAAATTTCGATGCTCAATACTCGATCAAAATTACAATACCACAGTCAAGATAAAAATGCACCTTTTATTCTAACAGGATGTCATTTTCATACACTTTCTTTATGTTACCATGACATCTTATAGGTTCAGGAAAGCTCAAATTTTGTCCTGTGAAAGTGATTTTTTTGCCGTATCGATACTTGTTCAAAACTACAGTTCAGGTATTAGTTTTAGTACCGATTAGTATGTGATTTTCAACACTTCTGGCAGCCCTGGTTCATGGTTAAACTCCTGTTTGAATAGTGGAGCCCTGTGACTCAGAGGAGACTAAACCAGATGACACTCGGCTTCTATTTGAGCTGCTTCTCTGAGCGCTGACTCTGACTAAATGTGTTAACTAGGCAGGGGAAAAAAATGCTTATTTAGACAGATTTAGTCCTAAAACCACAGAGAAACGCCACATCTGCAACAACAGCAAAGATTCTCTGATGATTTCTACCACCAAACAATACAGAGTCATAAATACGGACTTGAAACTAACGGATTCTGTCGCATTTCTCATATTTCAAATTACCTTAACAATTTGAAAACATTCACCATGCAACTTTTCTGGTGAAGTGTCTGCTGACTGCTTTTCTCCATGGAGGTGTTATTGCTTTGCCTAGAATGTTCCATAGTGTGGTATTAAACAGTCAAGACCAGGCCAAGTTCAAAGTCAGATCTGAGGTGAGGTTTTTTTTAGGTGTTTTAAGCTCTAAAACAGCTGTAATTGAGAAAATGCCATACTGTGGAACATTCTAAGCAAAGCAATTATATCTCTATGGAGACAAGAAGGTGGTACCCAGGGCTCTACGCTAACTTTTTTTTTCAGGAGCACATGTGCCCTTAAGTTAAAAAATTTAGGAGCACAGAAAAAAAAAATGGGGGCACAAGTAGGTTTTCGTTTTGAACGTTTATTTCAGTGCAGAACTTGCACACACCAACACCTCATTCATTTAGACTTAAAATAAGCCACATAAACTGTACCGCACTTAAACACTGCACCCATTTTTGGACCCTCACCCACAGTTTGAGAACCTCTTCTTCAAGAGAACTTCCACTGGCGCTTTACACAAAACTGCTTCGAAGTGCAAAAAGTGTGTAGGATTTTTAAACCTGTAATTTCAAATCCTAACTGGAGTTACATTTTCTTACTGGTTTTACAGTGGTATTTAGCCTCTGCACATTTACCAAACCAAATGCACATTGTGACAAACAGATTTATTTGGCATTTTCTTAGGCAAACTTGAGTCCACATATCGCCTGCTCTGTGCCGTAGCTCTGCTCTGTGCGGACACGGACAGAAAATTAGTTTTACTTCGTGTTTCGTCGTGTTTCTAATCAGCGCATTGAGGAGGAGCCTCTGTGCTACGTGAGGAGGAGAGAGCGTGAAAAGGCGAAGAGCGGCGCACTGACGGGCGGATGTACATGTAGGGTGTTTAACCTGCCCTGTGGTGCCCGCTGGTACTCGAGGGTGGCGCTGTGGACAAGCCGCGCGCTGGCGGTGCATGTGGTGACGGGGCGCAGTGTCCCCGGGCTCCAGTGCACAGGTCCCGCACGCCGGTACAAGTTTAGTGCCGACGGCAGCGGCTGGAATAAACTATGATTGGACTCGGTATTCAGACCTTGAGTCTGTGACAAAACCGAGTCCGAGACGAGACCAAGACAAAGCCATCGCTTTGGTGGAGAAGGAAGTCCAGCGGCGTGGGGGGATCTACTGAGGTGTGGGGCAGGTGTGGGTCCTGCTGCGGTGCTGCTCCTTGTTTAAGGAGGTGTGGGTGTGTTTTGAAGTGGACTTTGTTCGTATGAGTGATATCGGCGCACACGCAGAGCTCGTATACCGGGGTGCGCGGCCGATGGTGTTGTGCCTGGGTGTAACCGCGCTGAATTTGGCCGTGCAAAAGCTCAGCTTGGTTGCAGGAGTAACCCGTTTGTGTTCGTATTTGACTGTCGTATAGTTTATCTGCGTTGTGTTGTGAACAAATGGCCAGGACACGGTGCCGTCTTTTGTGGTTTTAATCTGTATGAAACAAAATATGTACTGGTCAGGATACCACGCTCATCACAGCGAGCAGCACTCTCGTGCCCGTCTCCCATGAACTGGCAACGTGCTCACAACGCCAGGAGCGCTTATCACTACCGGTCATCACAAGAGGGCGCTACTCAACCAAAATGCACCATCCTAATAAGTAATGACAAGTGGAATCCAACACAATGTAATCTCCGTTACATGGGCACGGTTCCGTTGCGCGCGCTGGCCGTGCGTGACGCGCTTTAGGGGCGATCCAGGCTTGGGCGCGGTTCTGAAGTCCTAGTGTGAGTGCGCCCCATATGTTTGATACATTTAGAACCTTTAACTCGTCACGTTACGTCTCTGCGCAGCTCCTTATTGTGGCTGCAGAAGCACTCGCACTCACTTTGTTTTCCTCGTTCGCACGCAATATTTGCTCGCAAATGCGAGTAAAATGGGTGAACTGTAGAGCCCTGGTGGTACCACCTTCTTGTCTCCATAGAGATGTCCACCAGAAAGGTTACGTAGTGCACCTTTAATGTTTCTATTAACTTTCAAATAATATCCATTATTAACATAGAAAACAACTAGTTATATGCAAGAAACTGAGGTTGTGTTTACATGGGTTGGTCCTGGTCTAGTCCCGGTCTAGTCCTGGTTTAGCCTTTGTCTAGTCCTAGTCCTTATTCCAGTTGGACTCCCAGTCTATTCCCTGTTTAGTCCAGTCTAGTCCCAGTCTAGTCCTTCCTTAGTCTTGGTCTAGTCCTGGTCTTGTCCTGGTTTAGCCTTTGTCTAGTCCTGGTCTAGTCCCTGTTTCGTCCAGGTCGAGTCCCAGTCTAGTCCCTCCTTGGTCCTGGTTTAGTCCTGGTCTAGTCCTGGTCTAGCCTGTGTCTAGTCCCAGTCTACCCCAGGTGTAGTCCCAGTCAAGTCCCTCTTTAGTCCTGGTCTCGTCTTGGTCTAGTACCTTCTTAGTCCTGGTCTAGTCTTGGTCTAGTCCTGGTCTAGTCCTGGTTTGATCTCTGAGCTAATGAATTGGTTTAGTCTTAGTTTAGTTCTGGTCTAGTCTTGGTCTAGTCTTGGTCTAGTCTTGGTCTAGTCTTAGTCTAGTCCTGGTTTAATCCTGGTCTAGTCCTGGCCTTGGTCTAGTCCCAGTCTTTATGTCCAGTTCTCTGCCAGAGTGAACACAGCCTGAAATGAGCTCTTAATAAACCAGCATTTAGAAACACACTGTCCTCAACGTATTGACCATTTCTAAAACTAAATTATTAAACTATTATTATTGACAACTCAGAGAAGAAAAGTTGCAGCTCAAATGTCAAACCTAAATGCTTGTAGCTTTAGCTGCATGGCTAACTCTTCCTTTATTGGACTACTGACGCACAAACTTATGCAAATGACTGAAGTAATTACTTTTAATTACACTACACACAAATTTCTGGAATGATAAGGTACAATTAGCATAGACATGACAACAGTGAACACAAACTCCAGCCTTACATAAATCCACAACCTGGGTATTAAGGACGCCTTGTGTCAGTGCTCTGCCTGGAATGTTCCACAGTATGACAATAAACGCCTCTACTTTACATTTATTCAGTTACATTTATTCAATTATTCAAGTGGTTTTATAGCGCAAAAACACCTAGAAAAACCATGGATCTATAATAAAGACTGGATACATCCATCCCCCTCTGTCCTGGCTCCAGACTGACTAGTGGACGATCCAGGTATTGCAGCTCCCATGAGCTTGGACCCAGAAAGAATTCTCCCAGTATAATGCATTTTTGGAATCCAAACTGCCTGTGTTCATCTGACAGGGCATTGACCATTTCCACAAAGGTCGGATTTTGTAGGGATTATTTTCTATTTTCACAACATAAACTTTTTAAAATGTTTAAATCCTCAAAGTGCCTAAAAGTAAGACTTTTCCATGCGCTGCTCTGAGCCCACACTAGCTCCGCTCTAGCAGCTCTTGCTTTGATTGGTCCGAATGCTCCGCGTTACAGACGCCACACAGGTGGGAGGAGCAAGTAAATGTGAAGAGAAAATTATGTTTGGGTTCATGTGCCAATGAGCACTGGCCACTGAAAACATTACGACGTCATCTTAGGTTTTATTATATTTTGAGAGAAAAACAGGCATTGTGACTGTGAGCGGTGTCGCCTCTCCTCAGATCTGACCTGTAACTTGGTCTGGTTTGATCTCCAATAAAATAGAAAGGTTTAATGCCATACTGTGGAACATTCCAGACAGAGCAATAACATCTCCATGGAGAAAAGCATTTGACGGATGCATGTTGAGGGACTATTTTCTCATATATCAGTCCGCCACTGCCAAACTTTTTATCAGGAAGTACAACTCACTGCTGCTGCTCAGACATAAATCCTTCAAATGCAATGGTGAGTTTTATTTCCAACATTATTCTCTGGACACAGACGTTCACATGGACAGTCTGGAGTTCTAATAGTTTTGCCTCGGGTGCTCTGTGGAGTGGGTAAGACTGTTTTTAGTGGCAGGACGACTATGGCCATTGACATGCACTAGCCTAGCACCAGCAACCTCTGCAAATACAAGGACTGGATGGAAGATTTAAAAAAGTGCCTCCACATGTCTCCAACACTCATGAGGAAATGAGGCCCTATGTCCAGAATTCTGTAATGTCCCTTTAATGTAACTTGAAAAACATTAAATGAGTCACAAAATCTGATGTTTTCAAAGGACGGACACAAAAATAAGAGAAACTGAATCTGATCTGAAGCAAGAAACACAAATGTTCAAATCATTTCATATTGTCACATAAAGCTTTTGTCACTCACTCACAGTGGGAAGAGGAAACACAGCTTTTACTCAAATAAGAGCACTGTTACTTCAATAAAAAATATAACATGCTGCTAGAAAACTCCTCTGAGAAGTACAAATTATTAAAAAAGTTGCTCAAGTAAACGTAACAGCTCTGGATATAATGTACATAAAAGTTGCTCATCTGAATGTACAGTATTGTTTAAAGTGTCAAGGGAGGAGGAGGGAGGAGGGAGGAGGGGAGGAGGAGGAGGAGGAGGGAGGAGGAGGAGAGGAGGAGAGGAGGAGGAGAGAGGAGGAGGGAGGAGGAGGGAGGAGGAGGAGGGAGGAGGAGGAGAGGAGGGAGGAGGAGAGAGGAGGAGGGAGGAGGAGGAGGGAGGAGGGAGGAGGAGGAGAGGAGGGGGGGGGGGGAGGAGGGAGGAGGTGGGAGGAGGAGGAGGGAGGAGGAGGAGAGGAGGAGAGGAGGGAGGAGGAGGAGGTAGGGGAGGAGGAGGAGGAGAGGAGGAGAGGAGGAGGAGGAGAGGAGGAGGGAGGAGGAGAGGAGGAAAGGAGGAGGAGAGGAGGAAAGGAGGAGGAGAGGAGGAGGAGAGAGGAGGAGGAGAGAGGAGGAGGGAGGAGGAGGGAGGAGGAGGAGAGGAGGAGGAGGAGGAGGAGGAGGAGAGAGGAGGAGGAGGGAGGAGGAGAGAGGAGGAGGGAGGAGGAGGAGTGAGGAGGAGAGGAGGAGGAGGAGGGAGGAGAAGGGAGGAGGAGAGGAGGAGAGAGGAGGAGGGAGGAGGAGGAGGGAGGAGGAGTGGAGGAGGGAGGAGGAGAGAGGAGGAAAGGAGGAGAGGAGGAGGGAGGAGGAGGAGAGAGGAGGAGTGAGGGATTTTCTGTTCATGACTGTAATGAAAACGTTTTTAGGGGCGGTGGCCTTATAAGACCATCATCTCCTCACACTCTCCTGCACTGAAATGTTTATATTTTTCAGTCATGCGAAATTGTGTTTTTAACTTTATGTGCAAATAAAAATCTAATCAAAACTAATCTGTACATTTTTGTGGAAAATCTGAGGAGAAGAGAAGGTTTCGTATGCTCCAGGAAAGTTCCGCAGTGCAGCTTTATACGCCACGGTAACGGTTACGTACCCGGTCCTTGTTTGGAGATTTGGTGGAGGTCTGTGGCCGTCTGAGCCGAGGCGATGGGCTCCGGGAGTTTGAGAGTGAACGGCAAAACGTCTCTGAAAGAAAGAGAGAAAAAAGATGGTTAAAGAAGGAGGGAGAGAGATGGAGGGAGGGAGGGGGGGAGAGAGAGGAAAGGAGAGAGAATAGACGGGGTAGAAAAGGGGGAAGAAGGGGGTTGGGGAAGCGAGAGAGAAAGAGAGGTGGGGGGGGAAAGTGGGATATAGGAAAGAGAGAAAAAAGAGGGAGGAGGGAGAGTGGGGAGGGGATAGACGAGAGAAGAGGATTGGTTACAAAAGGAAAGAGAAAAGAGAATGAGGGATAGGAAAAATGAAAAAAGAATAAGAAGAAGGGAGGGGTGAAAGAGAGGAGGGCGGGAGAGAGAAAGAGTGGGAGTAGGTAGAAGGAGAGAGAAAAGAGAAGGGGAGAAAGTGCCAAGGATATGATAGGAAGGAAGGTAGAGAGATGAGAGAAAGAGGATAGAGGGGACATGGGAGAGAAAGAGATGGTTCAGCAAAAGAGGAGGGAGGGTGGGGTTAGAAAGGAAAGAGTGAGGGGGAGAGAGATATTGAGAGAGGGGGAGCGGTGTAAAGGAGGGAAAGTAGAGACAAAAGAGGGGGAGGGAAAGAGAGAGAAGAGAGAGTGGGGGTGTGGAAAAGGGAAAGAGAGAGGAGGGCAGGAGAGAGGAGGAGTGGGGGTAAAGAGAAGGAGCGAGAGAAGAGGGGAGAAAGTGGAAAGAAAATGATAGAGAGGAAGGTAGAGAGAGGGGTAGAGGAGTAAAGGAAGAGAAAGCAGAGAGATGGTTCAGGAGAAGAGGAGGGAGGTATAGAGGAAGAAAGAGAGAGTGAGAGAGAGGGGGAGCAGCGCAGAGGAGGGAAAGAAGAGCCAAAAGAGGGGAGAGAGAAGATAGAGAGAGTGTGTGAGAGAGAGAAAGAGAGGAAAGAGAGAGAGAGGAGAGACTTTTATTGTGTCTGTAAAAACATTTTTTTCGTTACGTTTCGGTGTTGTGTCATTTACAGCTCTGATTATTGAAGGTCCAGAAATGAGCTGTATCTCCCAGACAGACAAAGAGAGAGAACGAGGGAAGAAAGAGGGAGACAGAGAGAAAGATAGAGAAAGAAGAGGAAAAGATAGATGAAAGGAGAGACGGAGAGAGGGGAGTGAAGATTCGACAGAAGGGAACGGAAAGTAGAAGAGGGGGAGTAGACAGAGGGAGGGATGAGGAGGAGAGAAAAATAAGAGATAGAAAAGAGAGAGGTGGAGGGAGAAAATGGAGGGAAGAGGTGAGAGATAGGTAGGGGAAGAAGGAGGGCAAAACATAAGAGAAAAGAGAGGAGAGAAAGGAGAGGATAAAAAGAGGGGAAGAGTGGGGAGAGAGACTTGGGAGAAGGGGAGGAGAGAAAGAGAAGGGGGAGCGTGAGAGAGAAAGAGAAGTGGGAGGGGTGAGAGAGAAAGAGAAGGGGGAGTGGTAAGAGAGAAAGAGGGAGAGAGGGCAGAGGGTAAAGTGAAGAGTGGAAAGCAAGAGGGAGAAGGAAAGGAGAGTAATAGAGAGAAAGGGAGAGGGAGGGAGGGAGGGAGGAAGGGAGGGCAGAAGGTATAGAGAAGACAGGAGAGAGGGAAAGGAGAGAAAGAGAGAGAGGGACGAAGGAAGAGAGGGCAGAAGTTATAGAGAAGAGGGGGAGAGAGGGAGAAGGAAAGGGGAGAAAGAGAGAGGGAAGGAGGAAGAGAGGACAGAAGGTATAGAGAAGACAGGAGAGAGGGGGAAGGAAAGGAGAGGAAGAGAGAGGGAAGGAGGAAGAAAGAGCAGAAGGTATAGAGAAGAGACGAGAGAGGGAGAAAGAAAGGGAAGGAGGAAGAGAGGGCAGAAGGTATAGAGAAGACAGGAGAGAGGGAAAGGAGAGAAAGAGAGAGGGAAGGAGGAAGAGAGGACAGAAGGTATAGAGAAGACAGGAGAGAGGGAAAGGAGAGAAAGAGAGAGAGGGACGAAGGAAGAGAGGGCAGAAGTTATAGAGAAGAGGGGGAGAGAGGGAGAAGGAAAGGGGAGAAAGAGAGAGGGAAGGAGGAAGAGAGGACAGAAGGTATAGAGAAGACAGGAGAGAGGGGGGAAGGAAAGGAGAGGAAGAGAGAGGGGAAGGAGGAAGAAAGAGCAGAAGGTATAGAGAAGAGACGAGAGAGGGAGAAAGAAAGGGAAGGAGAGGGAGAAGGAAAGGAGAGAAAAAGAGAACGGGAAGGAGAAAGAAACATCAGGGGTGTAGAGAAGAAAAGAGAGAGAGAGAGAAAGAAAGAGTGAGAGGGAAGGAGGAAGAGAGGACAAAAGGTATAAAGGAGAGGAGAGAGGGAGGTAAAGAAGAGAGTGAAAAGAGAGAGTGTTTTGGAGTGTGGTAATGACTCAGAGAAAAGAGTGGAGTTGGCAGTGCAGATGTGACCACAGGAGTTGTGTCTGCATCAGGGTTTTTACCACTCTGCTCTGTTTAATAAGGTTTGCTCTGTTAAAGCCACACCACGTAAATAAGGCGATTACCAAATCACAAAGGCCGCAAAAAGCACCCAAAATAATAACCCTGTGAGTTTAGATCTGGACAAACGTGTTCTGAAGTGTGATTCTTGTGTTCGTTTGTTAGCTCAGATTTCAGTGTTTTTGTCAATTCTTCTGACCAAACTGAACGGTGTTATTACAGACCAATTCTGCCAAATCGACTTTTCGGAGCTTTTAATCATGTTGTTGCCGTTCCTCCTTCTCACTGACTGTCTGGAAGTTGCATTCGGAGTGATTCGTGCATGTTTGAGTCATCTTTAATCACCTTAATGACCAGCATACGCCCACTGCTCTGTACTAACTTCATTCTACAATTGTATTTTCTCAGTCAGTGATACGCAGGGTGTAACGATATCCAAGTCACATAATATGATATCGTCACAGTCTGAACTTCACCGTACGATATTTATTGAGATATGGTGGGAGACTCATGATATTACGATATTCTACATAATAACAGGACTGACTCTAAAACGCTTTGACCAGTCATTTGGTACAACATTTATTGTCATTAGGGATGGAAAGATATCCAAATCTCACCGTACGATAATTATTTTGTGGAGGCTCATAAAACTGTGAATCTGCTCCTTTTTCCTCTAAAAATGCTTCACAAGACTTAATCCAAAGAATGAATATTCCAAAGAGCTTAGAACAGTTATTTCTTCATGTCGTCTGCACTGAAACGGAGCAAAGGATCATGGTCTATGTCACATGTGTCAAACATGCGGCCCGGGGGCCAGATCCGGCCCTCCAAGACCTTTAATCTGGCCCTCGGCTGATTTTTCTATTAAAATACTTAAAATTTTCTGATTTTTCTGTTAATTTTCTGCACCGTTTAGCATAGCAGCTGTCTCCGGCGTTTCTGTACGTTGCGACTCCCACCAGAGCAGCACAAATGAAGACTTTCCTCTTTCCAAACGCTCTTAAAGGACGATCGTTTTGACTGTCGACCGTGACCCTCATCAGCAAAATGTCAAAAAATGAGAAAAGCAGATGCTGAGTTCAGGATTTCCCAAGAAAAATAGTCTAATTCTTATTTGTTGACAGAGGTGAATGGGAAATCTGTGCTCAGTGTGTTTGGAACAAGTGGCGTTGCTCGAGGAAAATAATCTTAAACACCACCATGAGACACGGAGAAAAATACAATAACTTGAAGAGAGAACTGAGTTTTCTGATCTGGCCGCTTTGGGATCAAAGTAGGCTGCATACGGCCCCCGGACCAAAGTGAGTTTGACACCCCTGATCTATGTAGTCCCCTCTGTTTTTTTAGCTATTTCTGCATCATAACTATCGTCAACTACCTTTGACGATACACAACACAATATTTCAGTTATTGTTATGTCCTTAGTGATATGCGCAGCATTCGGCAGAGCCACATAGTCATTTTGGTACAGATCACACATAGACAAACCTCTCACTGCTTGAGTCGAGCAGACGAGGAAATCCACATCTCTTCACACTTCAGACAGGGCGCAAAGGAAGAGCAGATCGTTTACATTTTATTTAGACAGCACCCCCCAGAGTGCCACTTCCAGAAAGTTACGAAGTGTTACTTTAATTTCATTTGTTCACTGTGCGGGGGGGTGGCTGACTCATGGTTTCTTCATACATTTACTTTTTATTGTATACAATTTATTTATTTATTTGTTTGTTTATTTATTTATAGGAGGTTAAAAGGCCCTATGTTACAAAAATTAACTCTTGTGAGCTTCAAGTCCTGACAGAATGTTGTTACCTGCTCAAAAAACGAGTTGAGTAACTCTTTATTATTAGTTTGTCTACATCTCCAAAGCTCAAAATGCTCTGTTCCACCTTGTGATGTCACGCAGTTATAATGTTTTCAGTAGAGATGGACAGTTCCAGGGCTGAAATGATCCAAATGATTCTAGTGGAGATGGATGGAGTTTAAAACACAGTGAAGTACTTTCTGTATTACCCCATGACATCACAAGGTGGAATCTGATGAGTGTTTCGAGGTTGAGAGAAGAACTGAGCCTCAGTCTGCAGGGTTTATGCGTTAAACATGTGTGAATGAGACAAAACACACCTCCAGGTCTGTTTGTGATGAGGAAACGACATTAGGACATACTGTAGATGAGGAAATAAACAGCTCAGTCTGGGCCCCCAGGCTCCACTCACCTGCTGATGCAACAGAAGGCCACCAGACGAAACAGATCTGCAAAACTGAGTCCAGATCCTTCCAGAGAAAAGGCTGTGAAACAAATAAAAAGAACTTTAATCATTTGAATTTTTACCAACTATAAAATGGGACAGTGACCCCCACATTTACTGAAACATGAAATAAAAATTAAAGTGTTTCATACGTCATTACACACACACAGCTGTACCACTGGAACTACAACATGTGAGCGAATCTCTGCAGTTAAACAAGGTTAACATTAGTCACAAACGTCTCTCTTAGTCACTCTCACCTTTTGGATGAAAATTCCTACACAGAACCATGAATGCTCCTGAAAATGCGATGTTTAAATCCATATTTTTGTATCTTACCTTTCTGGCTGATGATGAAAGAATCAAGTCTGTCAAAGTCCGTCTAAAGGCACCTGTGTCAAACATGCGGCCCGGGGGCCAGATCCGGCCCTCCAAGACCCTTAATCTGGCCCTCGGCTGATTTTTCTATTAAAATACTTAAAATTTTCTGATTTTTCTGTTAATTTTCTGCACCGTTTAGCATAGCAGCGTCTCCGGCGTTTCTGTACGTTGCGACTCCCACCAGAGCAGCACAAATGAAGACTTTCCTCTTTCCAAACGCTCTTAAAGGACGATCGTTTTGACTGTCGACCGTGACCCTCATCAGCAAAATGTCAAAAAATGAGAAGAGCAGATGCTGAGTTCAGGATTTCCCAAGAAAAATAGTCTAATTCTTATTTGTTGACACCACTACGAGACACGGAGAAAAATACAATAACTTGAGGAGAGAACTGAGTTTTCTGATCCGGCTCTTTTGGGATCAAAGTAGGCTGCATACGGCCCCGGACCAAAATGAGTTTGACACCCCTGGCTAAAGGTCTCCACACACTACAGGATTTTTCGACCTTAAACGATTTTTAAAGATGTGACAAAATGCGCAGACCACAGACACAAGGAGAATCTCATGAGATTTTAACTCTCCGGTCACAAAGACTGCAGCGGGATACGTCAGCTGATTTCTGCCTACAGTAAAACCACTCGCTCTGAGACTCTTCAGTTCAGAGCTCTGCACAAGTCAAAACTGTGGTATTATTATTTGTGAAATGTGGTCCAGTACTTCAGATACAGTCGTCCCTCACTATAACGCGGTTCACTTTTCGTGGCCTTGTTGTTTCACAGATATAGGTCAAATAGGTCAAAAGTCAATCTTACTCTTTTGAATTCAATTTAATGTACTAAGATACAAAACAAATGCCAAATGTTCAGAATAATTTCAGTAGCGGCATGCAGTTTATGTCTCGACAGGTCTGGGTGAGGTTTGCCAAGTATTTAGTCACCTCCTCGTCACCTTTCCACTGAATTTATTACGAAAATTTGTCATAGAAAAGTCGACCGTGTTTAATCTGGCAGTTATTTCAACCATGACAAAATTGTGTAACTAATTCCACTGTAAGTCCTCAGTCAGTTAAAGGTGAAATATTTACTCTTGCTAATCTTAATTCTCATAAACATAATGAAGGTGCCACTGCTCTCTACATCAGAGAGTAGAGAGAGATAGTCTGTTTAGTACTAGTCTAATCTGGATTCAGTCCTAATCTGTCCCAATTTACTTCTGATTTAGTCCTGGTTTTGTGTTGGTTTAGACCTGGATGAGATCGAGTTTAGCTGTGATTCAGACGTACAGTTCTTCTTTAGTTGTTGTTTAGATATTGGTCCATCTTAAGGAGCAATTAATGCCCTGGTCCTGGTTTAGTCCTGGTTTAGCCCTGGTTTAGTCCTGGTTTACCTCTGGTTTAGTCCTGGTTTAGCCCTGGAGTAGTCCTGGTTTAGTCCTGGTTTAGTCCTGGTTTACCTCTGGTTTAGTCCTGGTGTAGCCCTGGAGTAGTCCTGGTTTAGCCCTGGTTTAGCCCTGGTTTAGTCCTGGTTTACCTCTGGTTTAGTCCTGGTTTAGTCCTGGTTTAGTCCTGGTTTAGTCCTGGTTTACCTCTGGTTTAGTCCTGGTTTAGCCCTGGTTTAGTCCTGGTTTAGCCCTGGTTTAGTCCTGGTTTAGCCCTGGAGTAGTCCTGGTTTAGTCCTGGTTTAGTCCTGGTTTAGCCCTGGTTTAGCCCTGGTTTAGTCCTGGTTTAGTCCTGGTTTAGTCCTGGTTTAGTCCTGGTATAGTCCTGGTTTAGTCCGGGTTTAGTCCTGGTTTAGTCCTGGTTCACCTCTGGTTTAGTCCTGGTTTAGCCCTGGTTTAGTCCTGGTTTAGCCCTGGTTTAGTCCTGGTTTAGTCCTGGTTTAGCCCTGGTTTAGTCCTGGTTTAGCCCTGGTTTAGTCCTGGTTTAGTCCTGGTTTAGCCCTGGTTTAGCCCTGGAGTAGTCCTGGTAAATCCTAATTTAGTCCTCATTTAGCCCTGCTTTAGCTCTGGTTTAGCTTTGGTTTAGTACTGATTTAGCCCCGGTTTAGATCCTGGTTTAGTCTTGGTTTAGGTCCTGGTTTAGTCCTGGTTTAGGTCCTGGTTTAGTCCTGATTTAGACCTGGTTTAGACCTTGTTTAGTGCTGGTTTAGTGCTGGTTTAGTGCAGGTTTGGACCTTAGTTTAGCCCTGGTTTAGCCCTGGTTTACTCACAGTACTGGCTTTCTTTCACAGAGAAGTCTTGGACAGGATCTGAGTCTGAGTCCATCCTCACACACAGCACCTTCCTCTGCTGAGAGCTCGACCGACGAACCAGGAACGTCTGAACAAAAATCAAAATAAGAACAAATTTAAATCATTAAATATGTTGTTTTCCTGTTAACCTTATACTAGTGTTGTCTGCGCCCTCTCCACTCAAAATATGAGCAGGTCTAACTCATGAAAGGAGCACATTTAATCAACAAACAGTTTTCAAAGCACTGCACAAATACATACTAATCACAACAATAATAAAATGATGATAAAATAAACGCTTGGTTTTAATCATACTCGTCTTAAACCAAACAAGTCTTAAACCAATAAAATACATAAAAATAAATAAATAAAAGACACAGAGGACCACACAGCTCACGCACTGTTAAAAGTCACAGAATAAAAGTGGGTCTTAAGACGAGACTTAAAACACTTCACTGTGGGGGCAGAGCATTCCAGAGTGTGGGGCCGACCTCAGAGAAGGGCCCGTCCCCCTGGCTTTAAGTCTGGTCTTAGGCCCCATGAGCTGGAGCTGGAGCCCTCGAACCTCAAAGCTCGTGTGAGGGTGTAAATCTGGAGGAGGTCCAAGACGTACTGTGGGGCCCGTCAATTCAAAGCTTTAAAAACAAACAATAAAATCTTAAAATCAACTCTTAAAAATTAAGAGTAAGCACCATGGCATGAGGACCAGAATTCCCTCCCTGGGCTGCAGAGGCTGCACTAACACTGAACACTTACTCCAAAACTGCCTTTAATAAGTGACAGTGTTTGGATCAGTGGATCTTTGTCGGGTCATGGCTCTGTCTGTTAGTTAAGCTGCTAACGTCCAAAAAAGTCTGAATTGTTCACTTTAGTGATAGAAGCATGAAAATTTGCAGAAAAAATATGAGAGGAGGAGGAGAGGAGGACGAGAGGAGGAGAGGAGGAGAGGAGGAGAGAGGAGGAGAGAGGAGGAGAGGAGGAGGAGGGGAGAGAGAAGAAGAGGAGGAGGAGGGGAAGAGGAGGGGAGAGAGGAGAAGAGGAGGAGGAGGGGAAGAGGAGGGGAGAGAGGAGAAGAGGAGGGGAGGAGGAGGAGAGAAGGAGAGAGGAGGTGGAGGAGAGAGGAGAGAGCAGAGAGGAGGAGGAGTAGGAGAGGAGAGAGAGAGAGGAGGAGGAGGAGAGGAGGAGAGGAGAGAGGAGGAGGAGGAGAGAGGAGGAGGAGGAGAGGAGAGAGGAGAGAGGAGAGGAGGAGGAGAGGAGGAGAGAGGAGAGGAGGAGGAGAGGAGGAGAGAGGGGAGAGGAGAGGAGGAGGAGAGGAGGAGAGGAGGAGAGGAGAGAGGAGGAGAGGAGAGAGGAGAGGAGGAGAGGAGGAGGAGAGGAGGAGAGGAGGAGGAGAGGAGGAGGAGGAGGAGAGGAGAGGAGGAGGAGAGGAGGAGAGGAGGAGGAGAGGAGGAGGAGAGGAGAGGAGGAGGAGAGGAGGAGAGGAGGAGGAGAGGAGGAGGAGAGGAGAGGAGGAGGAGGGCCACTCCCATATAAACTGATTGATCGATCAATCCAAAAATGAGCCACAGGAGATGTCCACACAACAATATTGGAGCCTCCTCGAGTAGTGTACAAACTACTCCAAACTTCAGACTAATATGTGTTAAGTCTGATCTGATTCCACCCAGAAGCAGTGGATTTTTAGATCTTCCACCAAGAAATCACTGCGGGTCATGTACATAGTGTAAAAACTTATACACACCCAACCACAAGGAAGATTATGAAAATCAAAGGGACAATTATCTGCTCCCCCGAAAATGTCATTTACATTTTAAAATGCCCCTGTGGACTGGGTTATGTAGGAAAAACATCACTAAAGACTTGAATATCTGAACATAGGAGCAATATTAGAAATGGAGACCTAAGAAACCCTGTAGCTGTCCATTTTTAAAAAGCACAGCACCTATCTCCTCTCTTAAATATACCTGGATATCAATAGGCTGCTCCTACAAAGAGAAAGTTTTTATATTTATTCCTTAAAATGCTGACCCCTAGTGGCCTGAATTAGGAATATAAAATTAAACACTTTGTAATTTTTTCTAATGTAATTTATATGATTGATGGACTTGGGTAATGGCTCATGTTATATGTTCTATGTCGTGTTGTGTAGACATCTCCTGTGAGTCATTTTTGGATTGGCTGACCAATCACTGGGCAGAGGGTTTATATGGGAGTGGCACAGAGAGAGGACCATGATCTGATGAAGATCCACTGATCCAAACATTGTCATTTATTAAAAGCAGGTTGGGAGTAAGTGTGCAGATTTGTCTCACTTTCGGTGTTCACTGTAGTAGCCCTGCACCAGTGATGTGCGTATACCTATACCTTTTATGCACTAGCACTGATTCATGACTGGCTACAGGCGCTGGGGTTTAGGGAGTGACTATTCAGATCACAGAGAGAGGCATTTTAGGTTTAAAAACACTGGACTTCAGCACTGAAACTGGTAACACCAATGAGAGACTCATGTGAGGCTCATTCTGCTTTCAGATTTGATAATCGTCTTGAACCAAAACACATAAACAACTTCTGCTGTATGTCCAAGGTCACAGTTGCTATCTGTAAGTTTATGAAATGTATAATCAAAATGTTACATACAGTTACTTTAAAAAGGAATAAAACATTTAAATAGCCCGTCTCCTCAGTCAATAAAACGCTGTTAAGCTGAGGCAAGACACATTTTGCTCAAATACACAGGAAAACATCTGATACAGGATCTTTAAAGTGCACATGATTTGGGCTGCACAGTTTAAACCTAACCCTGAGTACAGTATCTCACCCCTGGAGGCTGGTTCTTGAGTATCCTGAGCGCCCCCTGCTGATTGAGTCCGAGCTGCAGCCACACCGAGTGAGTCCGCACGAGTCGGTCTAACACTGTGATCTTTCTGCGCAGAGACCCGGAGTACCCAGAGTCCCTCAGACTGGAGTACCCAGAGAGGCAAGCCCCGAGAGGAGAGCTACCCCCGGAACAGAGGCCCGAGCAGGGGGAGCCGCGCAGGAACAGACCCCCTACGTCCTCGTCCAGGCTGGAGACAGGGACAACAGGAGATTAGACACTTGTGTGTTTTAGGTGCGCTCAAGTCCTTTTTGTAGACATGGTTCAGTCCTGAGTGGTATATTCTTAGCTAAGACCTTGTATAGTCCTGGTTTAGTGTCTTTTCAGTGTGGTCCTGGCTTAGTCCTATTTTCGACTTAATATATTCATGTTTTTGTCATTTTTTAGTTGTGGTTTAGATCTGGTTTAGTCCTGGTTTAGTGTTGGTCTAGTCCAGTTTTTGAAGGGACCCAGAACAGGACATAACCAAGTCTACGTTAGGAGTTAAAATAATGGCCAAATTAAGTGTGAACGCACCTTTAGACCTTTAGATCTGGTCTAGAGCCCTTAGTACAGTCCTAATTTGTTATTGTTCTGAAATCCGTTTTTAAGTCCCAGTTTTCGACCTGTTTCAACACCACTTTAGAACTTACAGCTGCTTTCATTTACGTTGTCTCTGTCTTGTTACACTGTTTATGTACTGATGCAAACAAATATTCTGACAATCGAAATGTGTTTATTCTATTTATCTGATTATAAATGAAGGACGTTAAGCCATTTGCCTCAAACCCAAGTAAACAGTGCCCTCTTCTGGTGCTTCCTCTCGCTGCACTCACCTGTGAAGGGGCTCAGAGCTAAAGTCTGCAGCTTTAGCTTCATTTGTCATTACTGAACATTTGGGTTGTTAAAAGTAATATGAAAATAATAATATGATACTAGCACTACTATCAAAACGAGATTCATTTGAGCGGGTATCGATACTAAAAAAAAGTGACATTCACAGGACAGACCTTTCCTGAATACCTTTAGAATAAAGTACAAGAGGACATAGACTAGTATACGCCCATGGAGCACTATGGAAACCTACCTGGACCACTGAGGGATTATACAGATATAATAAGTATAAGTTTTAGTGTCGTGACATGACTACTGTACATGTATACTAGTATATCACAGTAAACAGCGCCCCCCCGTGGTGCACTCACCTCAGTGGCTCAGAGAGAAGTGGGTCTGTGGGTTTAGGCTCGGTCCTGTGTCCCATCTCCTTCTTTAACGATCCAAGTTCGACCGCAAACGACTCGATCAACTAGAGGAGGAAAAGAAAAGGACTGGTAATGTAGAGCCTTTGCAACAACATTTCCGATATGACCCCACATAAAGCTTTGTGTGTACTTAATAATTATAATAATAATAATGCATCAGTTTTATATAGCACTTTCTTCTGAGATTTGATGGAATCAGGCTTTGACCAGTAGTTACGGCCACTGGTCATACAGGTGTAGGCAGCAGATACTGGTCTGTGCTGGAGATTAAAGGCCATTAGGCCATTATGTAGTTCCCTCTGTTTTTTGCTATTGTTATTTCTGCATCAGAACTATTCATTTAAGCAAAGAGACTTGTGATTTGATATATTGTGATGGCCCATGATATTATTGTGAGACCTTTGACGATACGATATCACCACATTTTGGTTAATGTTACACCCCTACAATACATATAACACTGACCCTTCCTAAATACATGACAGAAAGAATAATTACTTTTGGGGGTCAATATTTATCATGTTTTTCTTTTTCTTTGTTTTTCTATGTTTTTGTTTTTTTCATTGTATTTTGTGTTATGTTTCTGTTCTACGATAAGATTTGAGTTGTAAAGTGCTGTTCTAATGTCTAGAACTCATTACAGATACAACGTAAGTATTATTTAGTTGTATTCAAATGATCCAAACATCAGTGCTTCTTTTAAAGGTATAGCATGCAACTTTCTAGAGGTGGCTTGTCACCTACATCATTCCATGGAAATAAAAAGTTAAACATAATTTGGAACATTCTCCATGGATAATAATACATGTAATGCCATACTGTGGACTATTATAGCCAGTCTCCATGTTTTTCAGTGCCACAAACACAACAAATGCATCCTTATTGTGAGCGGGCTTCCACTCCACAAACCTGACTCTTATTGAGCCTTCTGCTGCTTGTTTCCATGGAAAAGTTGTTCCTTTGGCTATAATATTGCCCTGTATGGCATCAAACTGATCTATCTCCATGAAAAATGTCTGAACGTATGTGTTTTATTTCCATGGAATCATGAATCAAGTGGTGTGTACTCTGTGTTACTCTGTCAGTCTGCATTAAAACCTAAACTAAAATTTCAAATCTAATCAAACCAAATATTTCATTGAATAAAAAGCTCATTCAAACCTGCCCTAATAAACTCCTTCATAAGCAGCAGTGGAGGTTAAAAGTGGCTCTCTGTCAGTTTAAAGCACAGACTGGTCACGTGACTTTGTGTGTCATTAAACTAAAAACCAGAGTCAAGAGTTCACACAAAGACCTGTTCAGACCTGGGACAGCAGCTCCAGATCTGAGACAGAACCACACATTTGACTCACACGTTTGACATTCAGCCTTATGACTGGGTTAGCAGAACGTTAAAGGTGCACTACGCAACCTTTCTGGTGGAGGGTCCGCCACCTGCTTGTATCCATGGAGATGTTATTACTTTGCCTGAAATGTTCCGCAGTATGATGGTATAATTAAACTTATCTCACACAATAGAAAGCAAGAGACGACACAATGTGTGGGGTTACAAATCAGATCTGTGGAGAGGCAACCCTGCTTACAGTACAAATGTACCTGTGACTGAATTCATGCTAACGACAGAAAGCTTAATGCCATACTGCAGGGCAGTGTTTAACATGCTCGCCTCACAGCAAGAAGGTTCTGGGTTTGACTTCCTGTGTGGAGTTTGCATGTTCTTCCTGAGGGTCTGGAGAAGAGTCCTCAGCAGCACTGCGACAATGAAGCACAAGCTGTGTTTTTAAAGTGACAGTCACTGTGGAAACAGAGTTTGATTTGGTTTGCACACAGTGTTCTGTTACATTTGGAGACTCTAAAGATAAAAATAGTGAAATAAATGAGTCCAAAACCACAAAGTGACTCCACCTCTGCTCCACTGTGTAATCTGCTGCTGTCCCCCTCCCAAAAACCCCTGTTCACCCAGAAGGAGGTGCCGGGCAGGTTAAAGGCACTGAATGTAGCCTGAGCTCTTAGTGGTTTAACGAAGTTACTACAATCACAACTGATCCTGTGTCACCAGAGCCTTAACCTGCAGACAGAGACACATCGAAGTGTGTCTCATTCTCAGCTCATGTGAAAGCTCAAAACCTCCAGAGTCCACTCACCGTAATATATCACAGCTATCAAATCACAAAGGGAGGAGTTATTTAGGCAACAGAATGTCCTCTTGCGAACAATTTTCTGATTTTTTTATCAATAAATCTTGTTGTACCTCTAGTGCAGAAATGCATGGGATTCTTGGATGAGTTTATCAGTGCAAAGTTCAGTCTTTTCTAAAGTTCCTGCTCTTTGATGCCGAGTCACTGATCAGTAAGAATTCACACATCAGAATCAGTGTATTAACATGATTAGATGTTTAGATTGTTCAAGAATTAGATCACAAATACCTTGAAGAAGCTTCCTTTCTTCTCCTGTCTGATGGAGTGGTTCACTGCAGCAGAGGACATCCTGAGAGCGCCCCCTGTCAGCGTCTGAAAGAACACCGTATATATATGTAATGGAATGTACAATTATGTATATATGTACAATTTAGGCTTGGCCTTTTGATGTGTCTATTTAAAATACTGTCCAGCAAATGTGTGGATAAAATGTGGTTAAAAAAGAGAGAACCAGATTCAAAAGGGCTCAGCAGCTAAAATCAGACAAAAAGTACATGGAATAATGATGACCGAGAACTTCTGTGGTAGTTACAGTACAAAACACAACAGGAAAACTTCTGAAGGGGAAACATTATAATAATTATAAATAGTTCTAAACTGTAAAAAGCGCTTTTTGTGTAACAGGGCCTAAACATCACAAGAGATGCACCGATACAGCTTTTTCAGTTCAGTACCCAACAGCCCGACACTGGGACTTTTTGGGCAGCTTACGACCAGAAAAAAGTCTAATTACACCAATTTATATGATCAACCAGGATAGCAGCTGAACTGATATTTGATCCATGTTTTTCAGTACTGGCAGCGAGCTCTGATACTGGTGTCAGACACTGGACGCTGGTCGATATCGGTGCCTAATATCGGCCCCTAAAATCACCACAAAGCTCCATTATGATGTCAGAATTTGAAAAGCTTTGATCTTTAACAACTGACTTGGATCGGTTTGTGACTGTGTTGCTTATAGAAGGTGTGATTGCGGATTGATTTTCAAGAAAATGTGGGATCCATTCTTTCAGTTTGTTGAGTCTGTTCATTTTCCCTCTGTTCCAGAATATCTCCCTCTCTTTTCTCAGTCTGGTACATGTTTATTGCGACTATGTGAGCTGGTAATTTGTTTGTTTTTTGTCTTATTTTTTGTGTGTGTGTTTTATTCCGCTTTTTGTCCTTATTTAAGTATTTCTTCCTGGCATTGCTGATATATTTGGAAATTGTTATCAAATAAAGTTCTGAAAAAAATAAATTAAAAGCTTTGAAATGAACCTAAACCTAAATATAATGCACTAGTAATGGAAAATGTTCATGTGACAGATTTTAAAACATGAGGTTTCAATCTAAAGATAAAAGTCCAGTGTCCGGGCCTGAGTGACAAAATAAAGCTCGTTTTTGAGTCTTTCTGAGACAAACCTACTGATCTGAGCTTGAATATAACCCAGATGTGGAGGACACATGTGCGCCCAGATGTTTCAGATGGACTCCAGCTGTGAGGAACCTCCAAACACTTTCCAAGAACACGAAATATGAAGTTTAAAGGAGAGAAACCAGCCCGAGCACATGTGCAGTAAATGTGAGTGCGCAGAGGAGCAGAGGAGTTTTACAGCAGGACGTGACAATGGAATTTATAGCAGAATGTCGTCACTCCCCGCTGACATACTTTTATATCACCTTATGTGTGTTTACAAGAGTAAGAAGATGATGTAATGAAGGTCGGTGGGTCAATTCCGGCTCCAATGGGCAGGGCAGGCGAGGGGCCAGGTGAAGGGACGGGTGAAAATCAAATAAACTTGCAGATGGGAGCTGTAAACAATAAGCCCCTCAGCATTTTCTTTCAATAGTCAAGTCAAGTCAAGTCAAGTTTATTTCTATAGCACATTTAAAACAACTTCAGTTGACCAAAGTGCTTCACATAAAGGATAACAAACATATGCATATACAACACCATATGAGGACAAAAGAGAGAGAAAAAAAAGAATAAACTAATAAAACAAGATAAACTGACTAACTAGTATTAAATGCCAGGGAAAAGAAATGAGTTTTCAATCTAGTCTTGAACTGCGTTACGGACTGAGAGGATCTGACAGGAAGAGGAAGGTTATTCCACAGTCTGGGCGCTGCCACAGAAAAGCCTCTGTCTCCCCTCGTCTTGAGCCGAGTTTTGGGCACAACCAACAGGAGCTGGTCGGCTGACCTCAGGCCTCTGGGTGGAGTGTAGGGCTCCAGTAATTCTCTCAAATAGACTGGACCCAAAGAGTGTAGACATTTAAACACAATTAACAACATTTTAAATTGCACCCGATAGAAGACAGGAGCCAGTGCAGGTCACACAGCTCAGGTGTGATGTGCTCACGTCTCTTAGTGTTAGTGAGCAGACGAGCTGCAGAGTTCTGGACGTGTTGTAGGCGCTGCAGGAGCTCTGGTCTAGCCCCATATACAGAGAATTGCAATAGTCCAGACGCGAAGTTATAAAAGCATGAACAGCTTTTTCAAAATCTGCCCGAGAGAGGTAGGGCTTTATTTTAGCAAGTAGCCTCAAATGAAAGAAGCCGGACTTTATCACAGTGCCTATGTGCTTGTCCAGTTTCAATAAAACAACTTTTTAACATCACATGTGCCAACATTAGTGAAGGGTTTGGTGATGCATTTTAAGATGAACTGTCTCATTCCTGTCATTCTGCTCCAGGGCATCTGAGGCAACTAAAGTGACCTACCACCTGGAGCAGAGTGAATAAGTAATGACAAGTGCACTATGCAGTTTGAGACACCTGTCCTGCTTGTAAAGAACGGCACATATTTAAGATATTAATAAATCAAATACAATTAAAAAATACATAAATTACAGAACTACACCAAAAAATAATAAAATCACAAACCAACAATTTAAATTTGTGTTTTATTTCATCAAACACGACAAATCCTGCATGCATCAGTGACCATGAAGGTGCACTGTGTAACTTTTTGGTTGGGGATCTGTCACCTTCTTGTTTCTATGGAGATGTCATTGCTCTGCCTGGAATGTCCCACAGTATGACATTAAACACCTCTGCTTTACTGTATAGCTCAGAAATACCTTGTAAAACAGGCAAACCAGACCTGTAATTTGGTCTGGTTTGGTTTCTCTGAAGACAGAAAGGCTTAATGCCATACTGTGGAACATTCCAGACAAAGCAAAAACATCTCCATGGAGAAAAGCATGGTCCCTCCTGCAGAGAAGTTACTGAAATTGACTGTTATCACTGCTTCTATTTTGCTACCTCGCTAAAATAAATGAGCTATGACATTAGGGCAAATGTGAACCTGCACAAAAACTATGACAATCATTTGTACTGTTTTGTGCAGCAAAAAGTTTTGTTTGTGCTGCTTTAGTTTTTGAGAAACAATTCTTTCATAGGTAAGATTGGGGTCAGCCAGCCCCCCACGAAGCTTCAAAATGCTCTAAAACACATGTGTCAAACATGCGGCCCGGGGGCCAGATCCGGCCCTCCAAGACCTTTAATCTGGCCCTCGGCTGATTTTTCTATTAAAATACTTAAAATTTTCTGATTTTTCTGTTAATTTTCTGCACCGTTTAGCATAGCAGCGTCTCCAGCGTTTCTGTACGTTGCGACTCCCACCAGAGCAGCACAAATGAAGACTTTCCTCTTTCCAAACGCTCTTAAAGGACGATCGTTTTGACTGTCGACCGTGACCCTCATCAGCAAAATGTCAAAAAATGAGAAAAGCAGATGCTGAGTTCAGGATTTCCCAAGAAAAATAGTCTAATACTTATTTGTTGACAGAGGTGAATGGGAAATCTGTGCTCAGTGTGTTTGGAACAAGTGGCGTTGCTCGAGGAATATAATCTTAAACACCACTACGAGACACGGAGAAAAATACAATAACTTGAAGAGAGAACTGAGTTTTCTGATCCGGCCCTTTTGGGATCAAAGTAGGCTGCATACGGCCCCCGGACCAAAATTAGTTTGACACCCCTGCTCTAAAACCAAAGGTATCAGTCTTTAGTAATTTGCTTTTGATTAATATTTTATATAGTAATACAGACTTTTCCACAGATAATTTATCACCACTAGTTTTGTGGAGTTTGCCGCCATCAGCTGAGCAGAAATGACGTCCTATAATTACCGTAGAAATAATAATGAATCATTTTATGAAATGAAACTTGTCAACGGCACAAACGAAATACAAACATTTTCTGTAATTTTCTTCCTTTTTTGAGGCGATTTAACATTTTGAGGGGCTGGATGACGTCATCGGCCAAAAATAAAACCACGAATATAATAAAAACCATAATAGCACAAACAAAACTTTTTGCAGCACAAAACAGCACAAACGACTGTCATAGTTTTTGTGCAGGTTTGCGTTTGACGGGAGGCCAACTTCACAGAGGTCGTTTTGCCTCTAGTCTGCCCTAAACTTAGGTCACTCACTGTCCACTTCCAGTAAAACAACCTCCAGTGCCCTGATGAGCCCAGCACACCAGAATAACTACCGGACAGGATATTGCCTAATGCTTACACTCAGTTTCTCACCATCGTTTTTCTTTTTAATCCTCTCAGACACTTTTGGTCACATGATTGTTCCTCACAGTCATCAGCCTGTCAAAATGAGGAAATGGGACAATTCCAAAGCGAAAACACCAGATTAGACATTATGTATTCGCAGTAAAGATGCTGTCACTGCACAGGCCTGACTCTACGTGTGCACTGTACGATAAGTCTGTGAGTGACTAAAGACATGTCCTGCTGATCTATTACTCGACTAAAAGAGGAGATGTGGTCAAAGCGCTCAAAACTATGACGTATCTCTGTGTATGTGACCCAAACTGCACTCACTACACCTGCAGTGGGAATGAACTGCAAAAACTACTACTAAAATTTAAGCAGATCTGACTTAATCTGACTTTTACATTTAAATACCAAAAAATACAACAGCACACATCAGCTCACTTACTCACAACAACAAAACAACAAAATCGACAAATACAATTTTTGGTCAATTAATTATTTTATAATTAAGACTCCACTGACTGATTAAACGACTACAGGACTAAAAGACTACAGCCCCCCTTACTCTATGGGGAAATGAGAGTTTCATATTCTGTCCTTATCCCACCACAGCCCAGATCTCTTTTATATTCACTCATTTATTACACTTATACATTGAATGTGTATGTAAATGTATTTGTGTCTTATTCAAACCAGTCCTTGCCATTTTTGCTGCTTTAAAAGACATACTGTGCTTTTGTCTGGCCCTTATTTATATATTCAACAGGGACAGCGCAGTCATGCATAGTCACAGGCAGAACATGCAGCTGATGTGATGCAGATAGAGTCTCAGCTCCTGTTCCTGGTCAGGCTTTTTCTGCACAGTTCAAAACGGTTTAAAAGTAAATGTCTTTAAACACATATTTACGACAGGACGATTTCATGTGGCAAATAGGGCTGTGTTGAAAAAATCAATTTTCCCATTCCGATTAAGATTTTGAAGATTGAGTCGTAAATCGAAAGATCGATTTAATTTTGAATACATTTTCCTCCGATGAACTTTAACCTGACTCGTCGCGTCATTGAACACGGCGTCGGACACTAGGGGCAACGTCAGCAAAGTCCCAGAAACACTCCAAAGCTCCGTCTGGCACCATTTCAGGTTCAGATACAATAAAGCTCAAAAACACATTCATCTAAACCACATGTGTCAAACATGCGGGCCCGGGGCCAGATCCGCCCTCCAAGACCTTTAATCTGGCCCTCGGCTGATTTTTCTATTAAAATACTTAAAATTTTCAGATTTTTCTGTTAATTTTCTGCACCGTTTAGCATAGCAGCGTCTCCGGCGTTTCTGTACGTTGCGACTCCCACCAGAGCAGCACAAATGAAGACTTTCCTCTTTCCAAACGCTCTTAAAGGACGATCGTTTTGACTGTCGACCGTGACCCTCATCAGCAAAATGTCAAAAAATGAGAAAAGCAGATGCTGAGTTCAGGATTTCCCAAGAAAAATAGTCTAATTCTTATTTGTTGACAGAGGTGAATGGGAAATCTGTGCTCAGTGTGTTTGGAACAAGTGGAGTTGCTCGAGGAATATAATCTTAAACACCACTACGAGACACGGAGAAAAATACAATAACTTGAAGAGAGAACTGAGTTTTCTGATCCGGCCCTTTTGGGATCAAAGTAGGCAGCATACGGCCCCCGGACCAAAATGAGTTTGACACCCCTGACCTAAACTATGGCCCGTGGATAAATGCGGCCCTCAGGTATCAGAATCGGTATTGAGTATGGAGTCTATTTCTTACTACTGAAATCAAGTTTGAAATGTCAGTGTCGCGACAAAACAAAACCGACAACCCCCGGGGGTAGTAGGCGAACACTCTGTCAGTATCTTTGCTCAAAGGCAGGAGGATCTACGACCACTCCGCGCTAAAGAGAAAACCTGAGAGCAAATTAAATCATTCTAGAAAAGAGGAGAATCCTAAACAAAGAGCGGAGAAGAGGAGAGAAAAGGAGAGCAGAGAAGAGGAGAGAAGAAGAGAGGAGAGGCCTGAATGAAAACACATCTGCTCCTGAACTCTGGGGACAGGACCAGATCTAGAAAACAGACCCATGTTTCCTCATGTTTATAGTATTAGAAGATCATTTGACTTCAAACCGTGATATTTGTCATGTCCAACACAGATCTAAAGTGCCTCGAAAACAAAAACAGAGACACATTATACTTTTAATGATTTAAAAGTTTATTATGGAGTTTTTCTGGTGACTTTTTGGTAAATGAAAAAGTGGAATGCCGCACTGTGGAATATTTCAGGTAGAATATCTTCACCAGAAAAGTGACCTAGTGCAACTTTAAATGAATTGTTCAGTCCAGGTTCAGTCCAGGTTCAGTCCAGGTTCAGTCCAGGTTCAGTCCAGGTTCTGTCCAGGTTCAGTCCAGGTTCAGTCCAGGTTTAGTCCAGATTTAGTACAGGTTTAGTCCAGGTTCAGTCCAGGTTCAGTCCAGGTTCAGTCCAGGTTCAGTACAGGTTTAGTACAGGTTTAGTCCAGGTTCAGTCCAGATTCAGACCAGATTCAGTCCAGGTTCAGTCCAGGTTTAGTCCAGATTTAGTCCAGGTTTAGTCCAGGTTTAGTCCAGATTTAGTCCAGGTTTAGTCCAGGTTTACTCAAGGTTTAGTCCAGATTTAGTCCAGATTCAGTCCAGGTTCAGTCCAGATTTAGTCCAGGTTCAGTCCAGGTTAAGTCCAGATTTAGTCCAGGTTTAGTCCAGGTTCAGTCCAGGTTAAGTCCAGGTTTAGTCCCGAGTTAGTCCAAGTTTAATCCAGGTTTAGTCCAGGTTCAACACAGGTTCAGTCCAGGTTCTGTCCAGGTTCAGTCCAGGTTCAGTCCAGGTTTAGTCCAGATTTAGTACAGGTTTAGTCCAGGTTCAGTCCAGATTCAGTCCAGGTTCAGTCCAGATTTAGTCCAGGTTCAGTCCAGGTTAAGTCCAGATTTAGTCCAGGTTTAGTCCAGGTTCAGTCCAGGTTAAGTCCAGGTTTAGTCCAGGTTTAGTCCAGATTTAGTCCAGGTTTAGTCCAGGTTCAGTCCAGGTTAAGTCCAGGTTTAGTCCCGAGTTAGTCCAGGTTTAGTCCAGGTTCAATCCAGGTTCAGTCCAGATTCAGTCCAGGTTCAGTCCAGGTTAAGTCCAGATTTAGTCCAGGTTTAGTCCAGGTTCAGTCCAGGTTAAGTCCAGGTTTAGTCCCGAGTTAGTCCAAGTTTAATCCAGGTTTAGTCCAGGTTCAACACAGGTTCAGTCCAGATTCAGTCCAGGTTTAGTCCAGATTTACTAAAAGTACAATCTTTAAATCATGATTTTCTTGTTGTGTTGAGTCACAGTCACATGACCCGTGTCCAGGAAGTAGTCTGAACCTAATCCAGTTTGTACAGAAACTGCATTAACAGAATAGATTAAGGATTTAAGGATTTGAAAGGGCATAACATTCTATTCCTGTGTGTCAGATGCCCTCCCATCCTCCTATAACCTTATCTGTCGTGTTTCACTGAAATGGGGGCAGGTCAAATGTGCAGCTGAGGTTGTGCCTGGAGTTTACATCCTGTGGGAAACTGTTCCTCTCTCTCTATTAACCCTCTCCCTCACTTCTCTTCTCCATGTCTCCTTCTCTCCTGCTCCTGTCCCTCTACATCCACACCCCCTCCTCATTCCCATCTCTCTTTCAACCTCTCCCTACACTATAGAAACACTTAAATCTATCGGAAAATGACTTAAAAGTAGTGAAATTATCTTGCTGCATGGACAGATCATTTTACTTGACAAGTTCTCTTAAAGGTTTGAAGCTAAAGTCCGTCGCTAGAGGTGGTCGAATTCTGTCAGAAGCCAAAAAAAACAGCACAGGTCAGTGTTGCCTCAGCGGAGATCTCGCTGTGGCAGTGAGTCTGTCAAGGCAACAAACTTGTGTAGTGAATTGGGCAAGTTCTTAGCTTCCACTTAAAATGCCAATTTGCACAGAAGAGGCTTAACACCATTTTTAACCCATCTTACAACAGCCACAAGTCTAACAAACCTGGCTCACTCATTAGTGGTCTGGAAATGTTATAAAACATATAAGCAGCCTTATTCTTACCTCTGTAGATTTCCCTCTGCACAGGCCAAAGCCCAAAAGACTCAATTGACCATTTATTTCATTAATTATATTTTTTAGGGCTGAAACGATTCATCGAGTTAATCGATTAAATCGATTAGAAAAATGCATCGATTATTTTTTTTTGCCTCGATGCTTCGTTTTATTTTCATACGCTCGGCGATGGCCGGAACCTTTTGTGGTAGAGGTAAAGTTTCCGCACGACCACTGCAATTCACTGTACCCACCACAGCGCGGCGCCCATGGATGTATAATAAGAGCAGAACCTCCGGTGGCGCGGGAGCGGTACGCTCCATGGACCGCGCTTCCTCCTGTGCGCCTCTAAACCAGAACTCACACCAGGACTAAGCCAGGTCTAAACCAGATCTAAACCAGATCTAAAACCAGGACTAATCCAGGTCTAAAACCAAACAAGAATTTGCAGGAGTTGGTTGCTACATTTATGTAGTTTTAAAAATCATGACAATATCAAGTAATCCAAAGTATTCAGATTACGTTACTCACTTTAAGTAATTTAATTGATTATGTCACAAACTACATTTTGGGAAATGTAATCTGTAATCTGTAGGGGATTACATTTTAAAAGTAATCTTCTCAACACTGATGCTACAACATCTAAACAGAAAGCACCTGTACATTACATCAAGTGGAAAAGAAACCGTGAGGTGAGTCAACCTTAGCCCAGCGATAATTACGTTTTTCATGTCCAAAACACGTGGATCTGTCAGTGCAGGTGGTGTGAACTTAACATGTGCAAAGGAGACACGACAATAACAAACGATTACTCGATTATTCGAACAAAATAATCGACAGAATAATCGATTACTGTAATAATCGATAGCTGCAGCCCTAATATTTTTTGAAAAACACAAAAAAATACATTCCCAAACCATTTTCTTTCAACAACTTTCAGCTTCCTTCCTCTCTCTTTTTCCCTCTTCTCCCTCTTTCACCTCTCCTCCATCCCTCTGTGCTGACTTTTCACTTTTGGCAGCAGATGTGTGTCGTACATTCCTGGTGTCTGGGGGTGTGTCCTTGCGGAGCCTGTTCTGTGGAAAGAAAATCCGGCAAACATTTTAAAAACACATGCTCTGTGTGTGCCCTAGAAACAAGTTTAGAACCAGAGCGGAGCTGAACGCCCGGAGGATTTGGGAGAATATCGAACTGGGATTTTTCTGACAAGCACGGCAACTGTGATCAGATTTGACGTTTCTGTTTGAATAATAGAATTCTGTTCAGAGCTCACGTTTTAAACACGTCCAGAAAAAGTGACAAAAAGACTGAAATCTGAACTGACAAACTAATACTAAGAATACCAACTCAGAGCATGTTTGGACAGATAAAAGTACAGGGTTAGCAGTTTTTTATGCAGAATAAGACAGGAGATTTTGCGGTTTGCGGAGGAAATTATGGCCCTTCAAAAACTGCAGGCTGTGTGATTTGCTAATTGCGTCCATTCAAACTGCGATTTTGGGAAACTACAACTCAAATAATGCAACACTGGATTTATAATTTGACGTGAATGTAACTGGAAGGACAAACCATTAAAAACACACTAAATCCGGTGTTAATAAAACATACAAAAAAAAAAAAACTAAACAAACTAAATCATATCTGAAGGAGCGGTGCAAGAAATACAAAAGTTCAAATCAGTTTATATTTTCAACTTAAAGCTTTTCTGCAGGAAGGTACGCAGCTACTTGTCTCCATGGCAATGTAAATGCTCAGTCCAGAATGTAATCCATAGTATGGCATTAAGCATAGTATTTATTACATTACAGGTGATTTTATTATGTATGATTATGTATGATACATTACATACTATACGTGGTGCTGCCTGCTGGTCTCCGTGGAAATGTGTAAGTTCCATAGCACAGACTGTAGACCAGGGGTGTCAAACTCATTTTGGTCCGGGGGCCGTATGCAGCCTACTTTGATCCCAAAAGGGCTGGATCAGAAAACTCAGTTCTCTCTTCAAGTTATCGTATTTTTCTCCGTGTCTCGTAGTGGTGTTTAAGATTATATTCCTCGAGCAACGCCACTTGTTCCAAACACACTGAGCACAGATTTCCCATTCACCTCTGTCAACAAATAAGAATTAGACTATTTTTCTTGGGAGATCCTGAACTCAGCATCTGCTTTTCTCATTTTTTGACATTTTGCTGATGAGGGTCACGGTCGACAGTCAAAACGATCGTCCTTTAAGAGCGTTTGGAAAGAGGAAAGTCTTCATTTGTGCTGCTCTGGTGGGAGTCGCAACGTACAGAAACGCCGGAGACGCTGCTATGCTAAACGGTGCAGAAAATTAACAGAAAAATCTGAAAATTTTAAGTATTTTAATAGAAAAATCAGCCGAGGGCCAGATTAAAGGTCTTGGAGGGCCGGATCTGGCCCCCGGGCCGCATGTTTGACACATGTGCTGTAGACTTTTCTTAACAAAACAAGCTGGTACTGGTTAAGGATTATTTTATTTTTAGAGTTTATTGTGTTATTGGACCTAATTTCACAAAAAGAAGTTAGGTCCACTTAGGTTAAAAATAGGGTCAAATTTAAGCTTAATTAAGTTAAAAAATAAAGTCAAAAATTAGGTTTAATTAAGTTTAAAAAATATGGTCAAAATTTGGTTTAATTAAGTAAAAAAGGGGTCAAAAATTTGGTTTAATTAAGTAAAAAAAAACTAGGGTCAAAAATTTTGTTTAATTAGGCTAAAAGATCGGGTCAATAGTTTATTGTGTTACTGGACCTAATTTCATAAAACAATTACTAAAAGATACTGGTTAAAACATAGGGTCAAAAATACTAGTGTGGTCACAGTACTAACATTTCAAACTCATTTTCAATACTAAGGATTCAATACTCAATACCTCTGTGAATATGATTTTCCACATTAATGGTTTCCACATTTCTGTTCCCATGTGGTCGGTATATGTGTGTAATCCCTCAGTAGTCCATGGGCGTATACTAGTCTATGTGCTCTCATAATGTTGAGGAAAGGTGCATTTCTATAACAGCAGTATGTTCCTTTAGGTCACAGGGCTGAGCAGTGATATGAGACATGAGTCAAACGTAAACACCCGAGGCAAAGGTCCATTCGTGAAAATAATAAATGAGTTTAGTGAAGGCGTAAACACAAGGTGAATACAGAGCCTACAAATGGATACAGCTAACGTTCACATGCGGCTCTTCCGGCTCTTTCTGATATTCAGACAGTGGAATATTGTGGCCCCTCCCTTTGCTGCTATGAGCCTCTTCATTTTGGTCTTAAAATGTTCAGATTAATCCACTCGACGTGATCCTGGTCCTTTTTCCGATATTTTGTCGGTTAAAAAAATCCTATTCATAATATAGAGCCGGGCTCCAAATTCTCCCCTTTCACTGCTGACATAATGAGCTTCATTTGACTGGAGCTGAACGCTGTGGGTGACATCACTTAGTCCACTTCTTTAGACAGTCTGTGATACAGGGTGAATACAGAGTGAATACAGAGTGAATAGTGAATACAGAGTGAATAATACAGAGTGAATAGTGAATACAGAGTGAATAGTGAATACAGAGTGAATAATACAGAGTGAATAGTGAATACAGAGTGAATACAGAGTGAATAGTGAATACAGAGTGAATAATACAGAGTGAATAGTGAATACAGAGTGAATAATACAGAGTGAATAGTGAATACAGAGTGAATAGTGAATACAGAGTGAATAGTGAATACAGAGTGAATACAGAGTGAATAGTGAATACAGAGTGAATAATACAGAGTGAATAGTGAATACAGAGTGAATACAGAGTGAATAATACAGAGTGCATAATACAGAGTGAATAGTGAATACAGAGTGAATAATACAGAGTGAATAGTGAATACAGAGTGAATAGTGAATACAGAGTGAATAATACAGAGTGAATAGTGAATACAGAGTGAATAATACAGAGTGAATAGTGAATACAGAGTGAATAGTGAATACAGAGTGAATAATACAGAGTGAATAGTGAATACAGAGTGAATAATACAGAGTGAATAGTGAATACAGAGTGAATACAGAGTGAATAATACAGAGTGAATAATACAGAGTGAATAATACAGAGTGAATAGTGAATACAGAGTGAATACAGAGTGAATAGTGAATACAGAGTGAATAGTGAATACAGAGTGAATAGTGAATACAGAGTGAATAATACAGAGTGAATAGTGAATACAGAGTGAATAATACAGAGTGAATAGTGAATACAGAGTGAATAGTGAATACAGAGTGAATAATACAGAGTGAATAGTGAATACAGAGTGAATAGTGAATACAGAGTGAATAATACAGAGTGAATAGTGAATACAGAGTGAATAATACAGAGTGAATAATACAGAGTGAATAATACAGAGTGAATAGTGAATACAGAGTGAATAATACAGAGTGAATAATACAGAGTGAATAATACAGAGTGAATAATACAGAGTGAATAGTGAATATAGAGTGAACAGTGACTGCAGGGTGCCTTGGAGACCTGTAGTACTACCTGATAACGTATAGAATCAGATTACCTCATTTACAAATCACATATGGTTTTCAGGTTTTTCTCATTTCTTAGTTTGGTGAGACACCCGTTTACATCGACTAAGTGACAAAAAAATTTAAAAAAATGGAAAACAACAAAAAGTCCTATTGAGTTCTACAAAGAAATCCTATGTTGTCAATGCACAAAATGCTGCACACCTCTAAATTAAAATACCACGCTGATCACTGACCATCACAATTTCAATTAAACACACAGTTGCCCAAATATAGACCGTAATATAATTTTAAGGACCAAAATATAATAATTGTGATAGTTTTAGCAAAAATAACATTTTATCAATCCATGCTCTAAAATCTAAGCCTAGATATGAAGTGCTTTAATTTATCTATATTACGCCACATTCACTTGACTTAGATTTGCTGAAGCTGCCGTCAGACTGGAGGAACACTGTCTGATCTATCTAAAGTGAAATATAACTTTTACCTTTTGGTCCTAGAGTCGATAATCCTGACAGAAAATCCCTATAATCCCTATAATAATCTCTACAATTGAACAAAAACAACAAAAGCAAAAATACAATGCAACTGCCATATATTGTATTTGTTTTCCCTCTGAGTCCGCCCACAGGCACACACACACACACACACACACACACAGGTTTACACAGGGTCAGTGTGTAAATAAAGGGTCAGACTAAACTGCTGGTGGCGGATTCTTGTGGCTCAGACTGGAGCAGGATAATAACATTAACACATGAAACCATCAGAGCTCTGAAACAGTGAAACAATCAGGTCAAAAACGCACAGAGGGAAGGACAGATAAATACAGTAAAATACCAAGAGCCGGGGTGTTTATTTGTCTCAGTCACTTAACAGGCCCGGAGTTTAATTCCTTCCTCACAAAAACTTGCTTGGCAAAACTAGGAAAATATGGTACTCAAAATCTCTTAACCAGCATAACTAGAATTTACAGTTTCCTCGCCCCTTTGCCGCAACTTTCCTCTTACGCCACAGCAGCTACGATGACAAGACTTTATTCCTCACCTCTCGTAAATCCATAGAAGGTGTCCTCCACAAATAATCTACATCTAGTCCACAAAACCGCACTGTTAAAGGGATAGTTTGGGTTTTTTGACATGTATCTGTATGGCATCAGCAGTGTTGTGCATCAACACTGACTTACTTCCCAACAGCGTCCGGTGAGCCAAGTTCTTGCCCGTTTCTGACTAAAGTAGTCCGGCAAGTTGGCTGGGCTCATGAAAATAAAGTGTTTTTCTTCTCAAAACAACATGTGTTCAAAAGAGTGATACATTTGCGTTACAAAACCGTCCATGAAAAAGTCAGACCTCATAATCTATTTCTCTCCAGTTCATATCACTGCGCGCTGCCGCCAGCCTATGGAACCAGGTGACACCCACACACTAATCCACACTCATTTGGGCTTTCGCATGTGCAGTGGGAAATCAACAGAGGTAAGGCTAAGGCTGCTTATAAAGTTGTTTTATAATAGTGCTGCCGCGATTATTCGACGTTGTCGACGTAATCGAATATGAAAATGAGTCGACTACAATTTTTTTGGTCGAATATTCGCCTTTATTTATTTTTGGTCTCAAACGGCTCGTCCAGAGACCTTTCGCTTGCCTGAGATCAGCTATTGCCCCTCCACACCACTAGTAGTACTACACTCGAGGCGGACACCGGTGCTGCTGACAGCGGCTACATCTGGGGTTGACGCCGAGGTGGCTAACCAAAGGCTAACAGCAGTGGTATATAATGGCACCGCAAAAGAAAACAAACTTGAGGAAGTATTTGCCGTGCGCACTCTGCTGGCTGGTCTCTCTCTTTCTCTCTTCCCCCTTCCCCTGATTTGAGCATTTGAGAAAATGCCAGCGGCCGGAGTCGGACCAAGACCTAAAGCCTCGAAAGTCTGGGAATACTTTCGGACAGTTGGTGATAGAGTGGTTTGTACACTCTGTAGAGTGGTTTGTACACTCTGTAAGACTTCTTTGGCTTATCACGGGAGCACGACCATGATGCATGAGGTATTGAGAATACCGTTGCAATATGCTGCTCGTGCATACTCGTTAAATTGTGTGTGCATATCGTTGTTCAACATTGTCGAATGAGCACACACAACAGACATAACAGCAATAACCTTTGCAACTCGCACACACAAGGTAACCTCCGGGGAAAATATAACACACCCACTTGTGTGTGTTAGAACCGCTTGTTGTTTTTTTTTAATTAGTCGTTTAGATTAGTCGACTAATCGAAAAATTAGTCGAGAGATTAATCGTTAGAAAATTAGTCGTTAGTGGCAGCACTATTTTATAATGTTTCCAGACACTAATGAGTGAACCAGGCAGAGCGTTTTGTTTGTTAGACTCGTGGCTGTTGTAAGATGGGTTAAAGTGGTGTTAAGCTTCTTCAGTGTGAAGCAAATTGGTGTTTTACGTGAAAGTTAAGAACTTTCCCTCATCACTACACTAGTTTGTTGCCTTGGCAGACTCACTGCCACTGCGAGATCTCCGCCGAGTCAACACTGATCTGTGCCATTTTTTGGCTTCTGACAGAATTCCACCTCCTCTAAAAACGGACTTTAACTTCAAACGTGCCGGCGTTCCCCTTTAAGACAAGCGATCTGTCACATAGGGTTTCATATATTGATATCGGCCAAAATTTTTACTTTATTGATGGAGGTTTTATGCTAAAGCATGCTGGATGTCATTCCGAAAAAAACTCTGTCCCCTGTGGCCTGAGGGGGGAACCTGACCCCGCGCAGGTCAAAGATCGAAGGTGAAGTCACGGAAGTGCAGCACGGACATTCAAACTCAAGTCAAAGCATCGCTCCAACAAAAATAATGCAAAACGGCAACATCAGGCGGAGAAAAAGAAGAGGAGAGAGGAGAAAGACGGAGTTAGAAAGAGTGGAAGAGATAAAGAGAGATGGTGAGAGCTCAGAGCTGAACGCATGAATTTAGGTAATAAGACTATTTACTGGTCATAGTTAGCCCAGAAAATCTTGTAATTGATTTTTTTTTTTGCACAAAGTTGTTCTGTAGTTACTTGTGACATAAAAACAGCTCTCTGGACAAGGTTTGTATCATATTTTTTAAAGGAAATAAATGCTGTTTTCACGCACTGGTATCGGTTGATATCAGCAGATACTTAAAGTTATATATAGTGTTGGACCTGAAGCTGGATTGCTGCATCTCTCACTATAACCTTAATTATTGGATGTTATTAAATGACGGCCGAATAACCAATAACTACTAACTATCATCCCAATTACCAGGATTTATACTCTGTGTTCTCTACATTACAGCTTTACCAAACTGGCATAGTTAGAGACTAAATTTAAAGCTGGACTGTGTAACTTTTTGGTTGGGGGTCCTTTTATACCTGCTTGTTTCTATGGATATTTCTTTGCATTGTCTGGAATGTTCCACAGTATGACATTAAACAGCTCTAATCTTGCATTTATTCAATTCCAGGTGGTTTTATAGTTCAAAAATATCTAGAAAAAAACAGGCATTCTTACTGTGAGCGGGTTTACCACTCCACGGATCTGACTTGTAACTTGGTCTGGTTTGGTCTCCATGAAGATTGAAAGCTTTAATATCATACTGTGAAACATTCCAGACAACACAATAACATCTCCATGGAGAAAAACATTTGACGGACTCTCCACTAGTGATTGCCTTGAGCCTGATGATATGATATATCCCGATCACGATATATCACAATACTGAAACAATGGATGATACGTTGCAATTTATCAATTATTACTTCTAAAAATTGTCAAATACACCTTTGAACAATTGTGCAATGAAATATCGATATATCACTGAATTGATTTTTACTTCTACCCCTAATCTCCACCAGAAAAGTTACTTAATGCACCTCTAATTTTTCTTCTAGATTTATTCATTTATAAAATCTTGAATAAATCTTGACATCCTTAATCCAGAATTGCACCCTTTAGCTATTGTGAGTTAGGCTTAAGTAACTCTGACTTGCTCCAGTGCCTTTCTATTCTTTTGTAATGTAAAATTCTAAACCTGGATTAGTCCTTTGTGTCTCCGTCTTCCTGGATCTCCACAGGCATGACTCCACTGGAACTCTCCAGGGTCGTTAAAGTGTGAGTTTAGCTGGAGTTTAAATCAACAAAGAGAGGAGAGAAGGGTAGAGGAACTTACCTCAACACACACAGACACTGGTATAGTACTAAAAAGGACTATAAAATGACTCAGATTATTGTTTTATGGTCTTGAATTGACTCATGTCCGATACAAATACAAAGTTATTTTTATATGAAACGAGTAAAGTAATTCCTGAAGGCCTAATCGATGTTTCTGATTTATCAATTAGATCACCAAAAGACCGTGAGCACGAGACAAAATGAGATTTTGACATCGTTTGTAATAAATAATAATAATAAAGTAGTGCAATCTAGGGGTGTAACGATATCCAAGTCTCACGATACGATATTGTCACCGTGTGAACCTCACAGTACGACATTTATTGTGTTCCTGAATAGCTTTAGATGATCTTGAGCTGTATCAGAGTCCAAACAGCAGCAAAATAACAAGAGAAACTGCAAAGACAGAAACTGTAAAAACAGAAACTGTAAAATCCCTCAGTGCAGAACATCATTTGGACAGTCGGCCTTTTCATATAAGAGCTGCAAACAGTGGAACTCACCACCGAGATAAAGGGCGTCTCTGAATTCAAAATGTTCACCTCCAGTGTTAAGCAGTGGCTGAAAACAAATCAAAACTGTCCCCACCAATAAATAAATTGTATGAAAGTTGTGAGCGAGGGAAAGAGTGTAGGGCTGAAACTATTCATCGAGTTAATCGATTAAATCGATTAGAAAAATGCATCGATTATTTTTTTTTTGCCTCGATGCTTCGTTTTATTTTCATACGCTCGGCGATGGCCGGAACCTTTTGTGGTAGAGGTAAAGTTTCCGCACGACCACTGCACTTCACTGTACACACAACAGCGCGGCGCACATGGATGTGTAATAAGAGCAGAACCTCCGGTACGCCGCACGCTCCTCATCCCCCGTACACCGCGCACTCTGCGTGTGGATTGTGTCTTGTCGCGTACACTCTATTTCTATTTATTGTTTATTTGATAGGGACAGATACAACAAACATAGATTAACATCTGATGCAGGTACCACAGTGTCTTAGCCAAAGGCTCCGTGGACCGCGCTTCCTCCTGTGCACCTCTAAACCAGAACTCACACCAGGACTAAGCCAGGTCTAAACCAGGTCTAAACCAGGTCTAAACCAGATCTAAAACCAGGACTAATCCAGGTCTAAAACCAAACAAGAATTTGCAGGAGTTGTTGCTACATTTATGTAGTTTTAAAAATCATGACAATATCAAGTAATCCAAAGTAATCAGATTACGTTACTCACTTAAAGTAATTTAATTGATTACGTCACAAACTACATTTTAGGAAATGTAATCTGTAATCTGTAGGGAATTACATTTTTAAAAGTGACCTTCTCAACACTGATGCTACAACATCTAAACAGCCCCGTACATTACATCAAGTGGAAAAGAAACCGTGAGGTGAGTCAACTTTAGCCCAGTGATAATTAAGTTTTTCATGTCCAAAACATGTGGATCTGTCAGTGCAGGTGGAGTGGACTTAACATGTGCAAAGTAGACACGACAATAACAAACGATTACTCGATTATTCAAACAAAATAATCGACAGAATAATCGATTACTGTAATAATCGATAGCTGCAGCCCTAAAAGAGTGAGTGTTATATACAGGCCTCTACGCTAACCTTTTTTTTCAGGAGCACATGTGCCCCCAAGTTAAAATTTTTAGGAGCACAGAAAAAAAAAGGGGGGCACAAATAGGTTTTTGTTTTTAACGTTTATTACAGTGCAGAACTTGCGCACACCAAATTATTTGAATGAATTTTATAAAATAAAAAATAAAAAATTACAACTGTACTTTTCCAGCATGATCACAATGTTTTTTGTTTGTTTTTTTAATCTCCATTTTATCTGAATAATATTCATTTAGACTTAAAATAAGACAAGCCAGCTGTACTGTACTTAAACACTCTGCACCTCTTTTTGGACCCTCACCCACAGAGAACTTTACAGAAAACTGCTAAAAAGTGAAAAAAGTGTGTAGAATTTTTAAACCTGTATTTTCAAATTCCTGGAGTTACATTCTCTTGTTCAAAAGTGGTATTTAGTCTCTGCACATTTCCCAAACCAAACGCACATTGTGACAAACAGATTAATTTGGCATTTTCTTAAGCAAACTTCAGCCCACATATCACCTGCTCTGTGCCGTAGCTCTGCTCTGTGTGGACACTGACAGAAAATTAGTTTTTGCTTTGCGTTTCGTCCTGCTCTTCTAATCAGCGCATTGAGGAGGAGCCTCTGTGCGCTCCAGGTGGGAGGAGAGAGCGTGAAAAGGCGAGAAGCGGCGCACTGACGTATAGACAGGTAGGATGTTTAACCTGCTCTGTGATGCCCGCTGGTACACGAGGGTGCGCGCTGTGGCGGACAAGCCGAGCGCTGGCGGTGCATGTGGTGACGGGGCGCGCAGTGTCCACGGGCTCCAGCGCACAGGCCGCAGAGAGACGTCCGGCGCAGTCCCGCACACTGGTATGAGTTTACTGGCGATAGCAGCGGCCGTAATGAAATATGATCACACTCAGTATTCAGACCTTGAGTCCGTGACAAGACCGAGTGCAAATGCGCTCGAGACAAGATCACTTTAGCGGAGGAGGAAGTCCAGCGGCACGGGGGTGTCTACTGAGTGGTGGGGCAGGTGTGGGTCCTGCTGCGGTGCGCTCCTCGGTTAAGGTGGGCGTGGATGTGTTTTGAAGCGGAGTTTGTTTGTATGAGTGATATCGGCCACACGCGGAGCTCGTATGTTGGAGTCGTGCGCGGTCGGAGGTGTCGTGCCTGGGCACAGTTCAGATCGGTTACGCTCGCGCTGGGCATGTGTGCCGCGCTTTAGGGGCGATCCAGGCTTGGGCACGATTCTGAAGTCCTAGTGTGAGTTTGCCCCTGATGTTTGACACATTTAGAACGTTTAACTCACATAATGTCTGTGCGCAGCTTTCCTTATTGTGGCTGCAGAAGCACTCGCACTGGTGCGACTGTTTTATTTTCCTCATTCGCAGGCCAAAATATTTGCTCGCAAATGCGAGTGAAATGGGTGCACTGTAGAGCCCTGGTTATATATGTTATTTATATAATGGAAACATATTTTAATGTATTTTTTTTATTATTGTAGTGTAATTTTAGAAAAGCCCAGCCGGGGACGGGAGTTGAAAATGAGCATTTGCTAGCACTCTGTATGCCTCACATCAGCTGCAAACTATGTTTTGTATCTATGTCAGACTGCACTGTCCCTGCCAAATAAATAAATAAATAAATAAAATCAGAACAAGTATAAACCACTCAGAGATTACACAGATATGAGCCCTCATGGTAATATAAAAGACAGTACTGCCATATACCAAAGAAAGTACTATCATATACCAAAGAAAGTACTACCATATACCAAAGAAAGTACTGCCATATACCAAAGAAAGTATTACCGTATACCAAAGAAAGTACTGCCATATACCAAAGAAAGTACTATCATAGACAATAGATAGTACTGCCGTATACCAAAGAAAGTACTACCGTATACCAAAGAAAGTACTACCATATACCAAAGAAAGTACTGCCATATACCAAAGAAAGTACTGCCATATACTAAAGAAAGTACTGCCATATACTAAAGAAAGTACTACCATATACCAAAGAAAGTACTTTCATATGACAAAGAAAGTACTACCATATACCAAAGAAAGTACTACCATATACCAAAGAAAGTACTACCATATACCAAAGAAAGTACTACCATATACCAAAGAAAGTACTGCCATATACCAAAGAAAGTATTACCGTATACCAAAGAAAGTACTGCCATATACCAAAGAAAGTACTGCCATATACCAAAGAAAGTACTGCCATATACCAAAGAAAGTACTGCCATATACCAAAGAAAGTACTGCCATATACCAAAGAAAGTACTGCCATATACCAAAGAAAGTACTGCCATATACCAAAGAAAGTATTACCGTATACCAAAGAAAGTACTGCCATATACCAAAGAAAGTACTACCATATACTAAAGAAAGTACTATCATATGCCAAAGAAAGTACTGCCATATACCAAAGAAAGTACTACCGTATACCAAAGAAAGTACTACCATATATCAAAGAAAGTACTACCACATACCAAAGAAAGTACTATCATATACCAAAGAAAGTACTACCGTATACTAAAGAAAGTACTATCATATGCCAAAGAAAGTACTACCATATACCAAAGAAAGTACTGCCATATACATAGGAAAGTACTACCATATAGAGAGATGAGGCTACATGTATATTTTAAGCAATTTACAAAGCTCTTTTTTTCCATTAAAAACACCATTTAAACATTTCCTGTGTCATTTCCAGGTCATCACTGCCCTGTTGCCTGGTGTGGAGTCTGTGCATGGTCCACATAACAAGTGTTCAATAGATAAATATGACAATTCATATCGTAAAATAATTTTAATTAATTAATTTTTTTAAGCGGTTCAGTCTGGGTCCATCACTGCTGGTTTCAGTCCAGGTTTCTTACTCGTGTTATGGTTTTAGGTGCCAAAATCTACTTAGTTCTCTGTTCCTTGTTTACCTACTTATGTTATTAAGCAATCCCAGTTTTAACCCACTTTTGGCCTGGTTTAGTCCTAGTTTAGACCTGTTTCAGTTTAAGATGTATTCAACCAAGCAACTGTTTAACAGCCTTTTTTCCTTCTGGTTATGACGCAGTTTAGTCCTAGATTTAGAGCATTTTTTCTGCTCTGGTTCAGTCCTGGTTTTATTCTTGGATAAAACCTAGTTTAAATCTGATTTAGGCCAGGTTTAGACCAGACCCAGATTATTCCCAGTTTATTTCTGGTGTATTCTTAGTTTGGACCTGATTTAGTCGTGGTTGAGATTTGGTTGGGACCTGGTTCATTCCTTGTGTGTTCCTTAGTCCTAGTTCAGTCCTGGTATTGTCCATTTCAGCCCCAGATTATTCCTGGTTTATTCCTGGTTAAATCTTGGTTAAATCATGGTTTAGTCTTGGTTCAGTCCCGGTCAATTTCTTGTTTTAGTCCTGGTATTGTCCTATCCGTCTCGGATTATTGCTGGATTATTCCTAGTTTATTCCCAGTTTAGCTCTGGTTTAGTTCTAGTTTAGACCTGGTTTAGTCCTGGTTTAGAACTGGTCAGTTTCTTGGTTTAGTCCTGGTTTAGTCATGATATTGTCCTGTTCAGGTCCAGATTATTACTAGTTTATTCCTAGTTTAAATCTGGTTTATTCTTGTTTTGTCCAGGGTTTGTTCTTAGTTTAGACCTAGTTTAGTCCTGGTTCATTCCTAGTTTATTCCTGGTTAAATCTTAGTTAAATCATGGTTTAGTCCTGGTTCAGACTTGGTCAATTTCTAGGTTTCATTCCTGGTATTGTCCTGTTCTGTCCCAGATTATTCCTGGTTTGTTCCTAGTTTAGTCCTGATTTATTTTTTAGTTCAGTCCTTGTTCATTCCTAGTTTAGTCCTGGTTTAGTGCTGGTATTGTCTATTGTTCTGCCCCAGATTATTACTAGTTTATTTCTAGTTTGGACCTGGTTTAGATCTGGTTTAGTCCTGGTTTAGTCCTCATATTGTCTTGTTCTGTTACAGATTATTCCTGGTTTATTCCAGGTTTATGTATGGTTCAGACCTGGTTTAGACCTGGCTAATTTCTTGCTTTAATCCTGGTTTATTTCTACTTAATTCTATCTTGGTTTAGCCCCGGTCTAGTCCCGGTTTAGCCTTGGTTATGGTGTGGCGTAAAGGCAACAGGTGGCGTTACGCGTCAAGTCCCGCGGGATCTCCCCAACAAAGTGCCCTTTTCTTCTCCAAAAATCACCCCAAACTAACGAACACCTCGCTAATTACTCTGCCCCACTCTTAACACACGCTCTTCTCCCCGTTCCATGTGCAAAAACTGCAGCAAATCAAACTATTCACAGCGGGAAAAGATGCAAAAACACAATACGCCGTACCTCTTTCCTTCAGCGCCGGACTTGGAAGAAATCTCCACCGCTCCTCCGTCGTGATTTAAAACGTTAAAAAACATTATATTCCCATTTTTTTTACGTGTGATCGTAGTTGTTGTCACGTATTTGCGATAGTTGTGAAGTGGATTCCTTGTGTTTTCCGTTGAAGAAAGTGCTCCGGAAAGTTACCCGGCTCCGTCCGTACCAGCGGCTCCTCTGTCTGAGCTGACCGAGGAGAAGCAGCTCCGAGCGGGCAGAGAACGGCAGACTGCACGCCGACTTCCGGGGCGGGACTTTCATCGTAAAGTACTGTTACTTGTTAGTAGTTTAAGTTATAATACGTATATAGCTGAGATAACAAGGGAGTTATACACAACATATTCCCTAAATGCTTTTTTTAAATTTTTTTATTTTATTTTTTTTATTTGTTTTTTTTTTATTATCAGATTTTGAAGCTTTCAGTTTTAGAGCTCAGTTTTTAGCATCACATCAGGGGATTTATTGGCTCTTCCTCGCCTCAAACTGCCCTGACACAGATCTGCTGACCATACCTGACCAGTCCTCCTTTAAACTCTTTCTAAATTTAGTGGGGTTTTTTGTTTTTTTTTACATTTTATACTACTAACGTGCATTCTCTGTTGATTAACTGTCTGCTCGTTTTAACATGTATATATCTATGTGTCTATAGATATATACATGTTATATCTACTATATCTAAAAAGGTGACTGGGGTCACCTTTTTCCAAAAAAAAATTTTTTTTTAAATAGTGCTGAGTGCTGTAAATGCTGTAAACCATTTCTAAAATGCTAATAAAGATTTGTTTCATATTTAATAAATTCCAGTTCTTATAAGCAAATAACTTTATATAATTGGTTGTATTTTTATAATAATTTAACAATATATGCATAATTACAATAGATAATGTAATAGATAACAAGTGAAGTAAATGAATATTAACCAAAACAAACAAATAATTGAGTCTTCATAAATAAAAACACACAAGTTTAGTACTGAAAGTCTGGATCACTGGGTCGCAAAGGCACCCGTATAAAAAGGTCACTTTTGGCTTAAAAAACGACCCACCCCCCTTGGAAGTCTGGCTACGGGCCTGATAGATGTCATGTTCTTACATCAATCTGGCATATTTACATGTTCCCTCATGTTCACATATGCATTGTCCCTTTTTAAATAAACAGCTTTTTAAAAAAACTGACCTGAGACCTTCGCCACACAAAGGCACTGAGACGCTGCAAACCTTGAATTCCCTCAGGATTAACAAAGTATCTCTCTCTCTATTTCTCTCTTTTTATCTCTTTTCTATTATTGCTTCCTCATCAAAAACATATCTGGACCTGCATATTTCATCTTTGAGTTCAAATGCTGTCCCACCTTGTGATGTCATGTAGTAATACAGGAAGTGCTCCACTGTGTTTTTAAATTCCATACAGTTTTACTCTAAAAGTTTGGATCATTTCAGCCCTGGTGTTTCCATTGTCTACTGAACTAAAGGTAAAAGGAGCAGTTAACCTGACGGAAGCTCAGCGGGGCCGGTCTTCTGGTTGGTAATTGGATGAGAGACGGCTGGGAAAGTCCGGTGCTACAGTGTGGAGCGAGTGAATAAGGAACTGTGAGGCGCTTTGGGTGTCTTGAAAGGTGTCATATAAATGCAATGATTAATTAGTCATTAATAATTATTACTTGAAAACTACTGCTTCATGACACCACAACGGGGAACAGAGCATTTTGTGCCTGAGAGATGTAGACAGATTAATAATAAAGTGTTACTCAAACATGAATGAAACAAAACACAACTCCAGGTGTGTTTTTGAAGAGGTCACAGCATTTTAAACCTGGTGTAAAACTCACATGATATAGGACCTTTAAATCATTCTATCGAGCTTTTATTAAAGTGTTTTTATTGCTCAAAACTACCTCTAAGCTTTCTTACTATATAACCTGGTTCCTGTTGTTTGTCTCCGTGGAGTTTCACACCTTTAAGACCATTAATGCCTCATTTGTTAATAAGCAATAATCCTATAAATGAACCCAAACCCTGACCACAGAATAAAATCGCATTTACCTTTTGCAGCGTTAATTGACGAGTTTAAAATCTTTGACTCAGTGTCGCAGTTCCTTCTGTGCTGTTCATGGCCAGCGGAGAGATGCACGAGTCTATGAACACGATAGACTCATTCCGGGCCTCTCGCTTCAGTCTAATTTTATCACAAGGAAACGTCACTCAAAAATTTCGAGAACAAGGAAGTTCTGCTGTGATCCGTCGCTGCAGGAAAACACGCTTTACTGCAACCACTGACGAACTTTGAGAGATGTCTGCTATGTAACTTTTTGGTTGGGGTTTGTCACCTTCTTGTTTCCATGGAGATGTCAAAATATGTCCAATGGCCACGATATCAAACTACAGGTCTGACTAAAAGAATCTGTAAATTATTAAAATGTGAAGAACTAATGAACCTGATCGAACAAAACTGAATGTTGAAAACAGAATACTTCAATAACACGTTATTTCTGGTATCAGGAGGAAGGGTTATCTTGGTCCTGCACAAGAGTGATATTAAACTTCAATTGCACTAAGTAATGAACTAAAGGTAAACACATTTTGAAAAGTACCACTTCATGACATCACAAGGTGACACAGAGGATTTTGAGCCTGGGAGATACAGACAGACTAATAATAAAGGGTTTCTCAAATGAATGAAACAAACACAACTCCAAGTTTGTTTTTGAGGAGGTAACTACATTATAACATAGTTTAAAACTCTCAAAAGTCAATTTCGGGTCATAAACATTACAATTCAGGATTAAGTCACAACCGGATTTCAGCTCTTCAGGGTGGAGAGCGCAGAGAGACATTCAGCAAACCTAGACCAACACAGCGCAGCACCGTTTCATCTCTGAAGAAGCCAACTGCTTTTTTATTTTGAAGTCCTGACGTGTCTACTTCCTGTTTGTTCCTGTTAACGTGTAATTTGACTTTTTCCCGTTGATTTTCGCTTAAAACAAAAACAAACTCCGCATTTACTTTCAGGTCACGTGGCACAGGCTTCTATACGTCTTTACATCTTCACGTCTTTACGTCTTTACGTCTTTGCGTTCACTCTCAGTCCATTCACAAGAGTCTGAGCCAACTTTAAAACATGTTCAGACTTAATTTTACACATTTTATACGCCTAGAGTTTAATGTCTACTGTTTTAGTGCTAACATTAAATGATTTTATTTAAGATTGTATTCTGATTTTGATTACAATACATATACATACATACATACATACATACATACATACATACATACATACATACATACATATATATATATATATATATATATAGTTATGATCTGAATGCACCTTTCTGTAGTTACAATGCTAGTTTTTGGGATGAGGCAATGAGAGGTCAAACAGAGGAATTACAATGGATTTTAAATCCATTGTAATTCCCGGGTTTGTCCTTCGAGGGGCGCCATTGTCAAAACAAAATAGTGTATAAAGTAGAGGTGTGAGTTTTCAGAAAGGCTCTCAATACTACTACTAGTACTACTACTACTACTATTAATAATGCTGAGTAAAGCGTCTTTGGGGACATGTTTCTGTGAAAAGCGCTATAGCTGTTGTAAGGCGACCTTGGGTGTCCAGAAATGCGTCAATTATTATTATTATTATTATTATTATTATTATTATTATTATTATTATTATTATTATTATTATTATTATTATTATTATTATTAGGCCCGAGCCTTCGCCCTGTCATGGGACATGCATATTTGTTCTTGCTAACAAGTCATTGTCAACATTGCTGACAAAAGTAGCGCGAAGTGCCTCCTGTCCCCCAAACACACTCCCGACATCGAGCTGTATCCAAGCCCCAGGCCGAAGGCACAGGGCCATATTTATAGCTCACGAAAACTCACGAAATTTTGCACATAATTCAAGAATGCCAAAATAGGAATTTACAAATACTCTACATAAAAAAATTCAAAATCAAAATACATTGCGCCTGTGGCTATACCTGAAATATGAACTTTGTCATAGACAAACGAAATTCGGGTGGTGGATGGGTCGTGTCGTTCCAAACAAAAAAAAATTACACGGTTACTAGGCAACCAACAGGAAGTCAGCCATATTGGACTGATTGTGTGACCTTGCGGCGATGGCGCATTTTCATGTCATCGTACTTTAGCGAAGTTGTCCTAGGGTTTTTGACACAGCCTCACCAGAATCATTCTGTGTCATCTCGACAAGTGGGACAGTAAAAGTTGTTAAAAGCTTTTAAAACGACCAAACGATGTTGCCGTGACAACAGCTCAAATTTCGGGTTCATTTTTGTGGCTCACCATCAAACTTTGACGAGTGATAATTCGTACAAACTTTGGCTGATTTTGCTCAAACTTCAATTGTTGGTGGACACCCCGACCCTGAACAGATTTATATGAGAAAATCTCAATTGGGCGTGATAGCGCCCCCTAGGGAGATTGCATGGTACAGCAAAAATTCACTTTGTCGTAGACATATAAAATTTGGTACACACGCCCCCATGCCATTTCCCATCGTGTTGCCATGGCAACAGCCCAAATATCTGTCCTCGTCAAAAGGACGCCCGACAAAAACTTTGGTGTAGCCAAACCAAATTTGGTACACAGATGCATCATGGGAATAGGAACAAAAAATATTGTAACCATGCCCCCTCCCAAACTGCCAGTCCACCATCTTGGATTTGAAAAGAAAAAAAATTAACACATACAAAAATTGAGAAAAATGGCAGGTTTAAGGTTAAGGTGGAGTTACAGTTAGAGTTAGGGTGGGGTTAAGTGCTAGAGGTTGGGGTTAGGGTTAATACTATGTTAGGGTGAGGATTAAAGTTAGGGTTAGGGGTACGGTTAAGTCTAGTGTTAGGATTAGGGCTGGGGTTAGATTAGGGTTAGAGTAAGGAGTTCAGGTAGGGTCAGGGGTTAGTGTAAGGAGTTAGGGTTTATTTAGGAGTTAGGGCTTAGGGGTTTGGTGCGTTTGTGGGGCACGGCTTGCGGCTTTATTTATTATTATTATTATTATTATTATTATTATTATTATTATTATTATTATTATTATTACTGTGTGACTACTATTACTACTACTTCTACTTATCACTCCTAATTCTACTACTACAACGACTAATACTACTAATACTACTAATACTACTACTACTGTTATTCTATCCATCTGCCTTATTCACCTTTCTATCCACTACTGCTAGAACTACGACTACAACTAATATGACTTATATTCTATCTGTCTTCTCCTGGTACTACTACTACTACTACTACTACTACTACTACTACCACTACTACTACCCTCTATTTGCCTGTGCCCTGGTCTGGATTGCTATGACAGACCTCTTACTATAATAGATGATCCGAACTGCAAGAAAACACAAACTTTTGGGAATGGCCGTAAAGTTTTAACCGCAGAGTTTGGTTTGGTCCTGCTCCTCGTTCACTCATCGCCGGATTTGGAGCTCTGTGTCGGGAAAAGGGACAATAAAAAAGCGGGGGGAAAAAAAGAAAAGCTCAGCGGCTCTTGTTTACATGTGGGGAAAAGTATGCACGAGACGAGAATACACTTACATGGGAAAAAACGGTCGGACGCTTTGGTCAGTGTTTAGATGTAAAAAGTTCTTTGTAGTGAATATTTTTATACAGGCCGACGACCAAAAGGCCCAGATTCTGCTATTTTCTGATCTGTGCTCTGATGTTGGACCTTTGATTTGAATATCGTGAGCATCTGTATCTTGTTTCAAAGTCCACATTTATGGCTCTATGGGAACATTTTATGGGAAACATATGACCACAACTAAAGCAGGCGTGTCTCTGGGTTAAACCAGCATTTGACCCATCCTTCAATGTCGCCGTATATCTGGTTTAAACCTACATTTGATCCATCCTTCAGTGTCTCTGGGTTAAACCTGGATTTGACACATTATTCAGTATCTCTGGGTTAAACCTGCATTTGACCCATCCTTCAATGTCCTTGGATTAAATCTGCATTTGACCCCTCCTTCAGTGTCGCCGTATCTCTGGTTTAAACCTACATTTGATCCATCCTTCAGTGTCTCTGGGTTAAACCAACATTTGACCCATCCTTCAATGACTCTGGGTTAAACCTTCATTTGACCCATCCTTCACTGTCTCTGAGTTAAAAATTACATTTGACCCATCCTTCATTGTTTCTCTGTCTCTGGGTTAAACTGGCATTTGACTCATCCTTCAATGTTCCTTAGTTAAAACTGCATTTGACCCATCCTTGAGTGCCTCTGGGTTAAACCTGAATTTGACACATGATTCAGTATCTCTGGATTAAATCTGCATTTGACCCCTCCTTCAGTGTCGCCGTATCTCTGGTTTAAACCTACATTTGATCCATCCTTCAGTGTCTCTGGGTTAAACCTGGATTTGACACATTATTCAGTATCTCTGGGTTAAACCTGCATTTGACCCATCCTTCAGTGTCTCTGGGTTAAACCAACATTTGACCCATTATTCAATGACCTTGGGTTAAATCTGCATTTGACCCATCCTTCAGTGTTGCTGTATCTCTGGGTTGAACCTGCATTTTATCCATCCTTCAGTGTATCTGGGTTAAACTGGCATTTGACCCATCCTTCAATATCTCTGGGTTAAACCTTCATTTGACCCATCCTTCACTGTCTCTGAGTTAAAAATTACATTTGACCCATCCTTCATTGTTTCTCTGTCTCTGGGTTAAACTGGCATTTGACTCATCCTTCAATGTTCCTTAGTTAAACCTGCATTTGACACATGATTCAGTGTCTCTGGGTTAAACCTACATTTGATCCATCCTTCAGTGTCTCTGGGTTAAACCTACATTTGATCCATCCTTCAGTGTCTCTGGGTTAAACCTGGATTTGACACATTATTCAGTATCTCTGGGTTAAACCTGCATTTGACCCATCCTTCAGTGTCTCTGGGTTAAACCAACATTTGACCCATTATTCAATGACCTTGGGTTAAATCTGCATTTGACCCATCCTTCAGTGTTGCTGTATCTCTGGGTTGAACCTGCATTTTATCCATCCTTCAGTGTATCTGGGTTAAACTGGCATTTGACCCATCCTTCAATATCTCTGGGTTAAACCTTCATTTGACCCATCCTTCACTGTCTCTGAGTTAAAAATTACATTTGACCCATCCTTCATTGTTTCTCTGTCTCTGGGTTAAACTGGCATTTGACTCATCCTTCAATGTTCCTTAGTTAAAACTGCATTTGACCCATCCTTCAGTGCCTCTGGGTTAAACCTGAATGTGACACATGATTCAGTGTCTCTGGGTTAAAAATGACATTTGATCCATCCTTCAGTGTCTCTGGGTTAAACCTGGATTTGACACATTATTCAGTATCTCTGGGTTAAACCTGCATTTGACACATTATTCAGTATCTCTGGGTTAAACCTGCATTTGACCCATCCTTCAGTGTCTCTGGGTTAAACCAACATTTGACCCATCCTTCAATGACTCTGGGTTAAACCTTCATTTAACCCCTTCTTCAGTGTCTCTGGGTTAAACCTACATTTGATCCATCCTTCAGTGTCTCTGGGTTAAACCTGCATTTGACACATTATTCAGTATCTCTGGGTTAAACCTGCATTTGACCCATCCTTCAGTGTGTCTGGGTTAAACCTACATTTGATCCATTCTTCAGTGTCTCTGGGTTAAACCTGGATTTGACACATTATTCAGTATCTCTGGGTTAAACCTGCATTTGACCCATCCTTCAGTGTCTCTGGGTTAAACCAACATTTGACCCATTATTCAATGACCTTGGGTTAAATCTGCATTTGACCCATCCTTCAGTGTTGCTGTATCTCTGGGTTGAACCTGCATTTTATCCATCCTTCACTGTCTCTGAGTTAAAAAAAATTACATTTGACCCATCCTTCATTGTTTCTCTGTCTCTGGGTTAAACTGGCATTTGACTCATCCTTCAATGTTCCTTAGTTAAAACTGCATTTGACCCGTCCTTCAGTGCCTCTGGGTTAAACCTGAATGTGACACATGATTCAGTGTCTCTGGGTTAAATCTGCATTTGACCCATCCTTCAATGACTCTGGGTTAAACCTTCATTTAACCCCTTCTTCAGTGTCTCTGGGTTAAAAATTACATTTGATCCATCCTTCAGTGTCCCTGGGTTAAACCTGTATTTGACCCATCTGTCGGTGTCTTTGGGTTAAAAATTACATTTGACCCATTCTTCAATGTCTCTGAGTTAAACATGCATTTGACCCATTCTTTATTGTCCCTGGGTTAAACCTGCATTTGACCCATCCTTCATTGTTTCTCTGTCTCTAGGTTAAACTGGCATTTGACCCATCCTTCAGTGCCTCTTAAACCTGTCAGGAGCAGTGGGACATCTCCAGATCTTGAGTTAGTCTTGGTCAGGACCTGGAGGAGGTCTTGGGTTAAATACTGGAGAAAACCCGACCAGGTCCATTTAAAGTCCAGGTTCCATAAAGTCTTCTTTAAAAAGCCAAAAACACTTTTGAGATTTCACTTTTGGCTGCACAAGCTGTTCTACAGGTCTGTAATCTTTGTCATCTCTTTTCTTCTTTGACCGGTGTAAACTGGACAGAAATCTGGAGATTGTCAAATATTTTCCAAACGCAGAGCTGTTACTGAGGTGTTATTAAAAAGATAAGCTTTGGTTTAAGGCTGCAGCATGAAGACTAAAAAGGAAAAACAAAAAAAGGTACACAAATCACAGAGAAATATCATATTGTTATTAAACTGGAACTACAATTTCTTTTCATTCCCAAACCAAATTTTTTACATGTTCTCCCTGTGTCTGGGTGGGTTTCCTCTGGGTGTGTCCAGATAGGGTAAATCAACGTTCAAGGGTGAAGGTTTGACTTCATATTCAGCCAGTGCAGACTCGTGTACTTTAGCAACACACTTCCACATTACTCATCCAAGTACAAAAGTGCTTTAGCCTCTTGAGACCCTGTGGCCCCACACGAGGACATTACATTTTTGCCTCTTAGCACCATGATTTTCAATTATTTTAAACTTTCACCTGTAATCAACTAAAAACCTCTACAGCAGCTCCCGAAAGTAAAAAAAACTGCCTGGTAAAGTTTAGATGCAAAATGTATGAATAAAACCAATGTATTTCTGTACAATAATGTCTCTTCATGTATCTTAATGTCTCTTCATTTGGCATTAAAATTTGACCCATTTTATTGCCCACAGCAGACGAGAGCATCAGGAAATGTCATGTCCTCGTCTGAAGACATTGGGACTGTGTTATATTATTGATTGTACATGTTGTTAGGTAAACTTGGGAATATTTAGATGAGTTTACAGTTATAAATTGCTGGACGTTTCTGCTGCTATAGGGAAACTGCTGCCTGTCTCCACTTTTTGCACCTCTACTTTTTTTTGTAACGATTGAAAACCAGAAAAAATTCAAACTGTGGACCACATTTTCAGGCCTTTTTGTGTGTTTTTAACCTCACTCACTGAACCCCAACCCGCTCACGGTCGACCTACGTCACATTTGGCAGGTTTAGGGCTTGAAATAAACAGCTAATTGCTGTTTGTTTGTTTTTTGTAATTTATTTATACATTTTAATGTTTTTACATTTTTTAACCAATGGTGTCATACAGAAGACTTACTTAGTAGGTCCTACTTATCCCAAATAGCAAGAAGAAATGAAAAATGCACAGCAGACAAAAGCTCGGGTCTCAGGAGGAGATATGGTTTGGCGATGATTAGACCATTGACGCAGATCGGATAATTAGTTTTGGGCTTCATTCGTTTGGTTGAAAGCTTCGGAACTTTTTAAAGAGCAGTTTCTCCTCTGTAATATTTCTGATCAACGTTCATTACCATTAAAAACCTTCAAATCAACAGTGTAATTGAAACCGCGTGCTCTCCCTCTCATTCACTCTATGCGGCCAGAGACGGTGCGATATCAGAGATGATTCACTCCAACATGTATCTGCTGCTTCTTCGCGATGTCCGACGCCTGTTCCAGATGTTTCGGATCAGTCGCCGCAGACTGTGAAGCCGCACATGTGGAATCCCAACGGAAGCGGTGACATCCAAGTGCACACAAAGGCTTACAGGAGGACACTGTAATGCGCCGCAGTCAACGCCAAACACCACTTTAAAAGAGATAAGGCTGGACTAATGACAGGGGAGAGGCAGAGGCAGAGGGGGTGCTCGCTCTGGGGGAGGCTCGGGTCAAGAGCACTGCTAAATGACACTATCCGCTATAATCAAATACAGTTAGGTGCTTTTAGTCTGTCATATGTGGTTTAAGTCTTTTGTGACACCCGTTTCCTTTCATTTTAGAACACTGAAACTTTTTACTAGCACTTTGTGTAATTTTACAGCAAACTTGTATATTTATTTATTTAAAATCAATACTGTGATTTTATTCTCAAGCAGCTAAAGCACAATATTTGAGGAAAACAGAGCTTTAACGGTCCCATATTACACAAAATGGAGTCTCGTGAGCTGCCGTGTTCTAATGTAATGTCCTCAAAAACATGCCCAGAGTTGTGTTGTGCTTCATTCACACATGTTGAGTAACTCTTTATTATTAGTCTGTCTACATCTCCAAAGCCCAAAATGCTCTGTTCCACCTTGTGATGTCATGTAGTTATAGTTTTCAAGTGGAGCAGAGTGTTTTCTGTTTGACAGAAGAACTTAGCCTAAATCTGCAGGGTTTGTGTTAAACATGTGTAAATGTTTGTGATGAGGAAACAATATTAGAACATACAGTCTCTTTGGAGGCGTGGGTTCGAATCCCACTTCTGACACCATAATGTCACGGGGTCCTCTTCAAAACACTCAGGCTGAGTCGGGATGCTCGGTTTAGGATGTTTTATTCCACAGTGCAGAACAGGAAAACAGGCGCAAAAATGGGTGCCGGAAATATTTACAGTGAAACAGTGAGAAAAAAGGTTTATTTACAGGGCAGGCAAAAAGGTTGACTTCTCCTTCAAGTCTCTCTCTATGTGTAACTGTTGGCCCCAGTAATGTTAATCATTTAGTTGTAGAAATGATTTAATTAAGTTTTTAGAGGGGAGTTACGTAAGGTGGGAGGGGCGAGGGGTGTATAAAGGTGCGCCCTGCCGCTCAGCACCTGTGTCAGTCTAGTCTCTACTCTCGTCGTGTCTGGTCGGGTCGTGTCTTGTCGTGTCCTGGCTACAATGAAGGTAGTGTTTCGCTGGAAAAGCGAGGGAGCGAGCAAACGACTGAGAGACTAAGAGAGAGTGGAGCGAGAGCTAAACCTAGAGACTTGAAGGAGAAGTCGACCTTTTTGCCTGCCCTGTAAATAGACCTTTTTTTCCACTGTTTCACTGTAAATATTTCTGGCACCCATTTTTGTGCCTGTTTTCCTGTTCTGCACTGTGGAATAAAACATCCTAAACCGAGCATCCCGACTCAGCCTGATTGTTTTGAAGAGGACCCCGTGACAAGCGTCATATGGGCCCTTTAACTTTTATTTAAAGGTCTATTAAGCAAAAAATGGTCGTTTTTATACAGCACTTTTCAAGGAACCACTCACCCATTCACGCACACATTCATACACCAGTGCACACAAACACTGGGGGCAAGGTGGGCTAAGTGACTTGCCCAAGGACACAACAACAACAACATTCATCTATGGGAGCTGGAATCACACTGAGGAGGGTCCACCACCTGCTTGTCTCCATTCGTGATTCGTGCTTTGCCTGGGATTTTATAGGTAAATGTGTGTATGACTGTGCTGCTGCTGTATACCTGACAACGAGGTGACGAGTTACAGGTCGGATCTGTGACAAGCGGTGGAGAAGTACAATAAATGACTAAAATAAAAATGATGAAACTCTCAACCTCTCAAAGACCATGACGTCCACCCTCCTGTGGGCTCACCACCTGCAGAGGGGTTCATAGGGGGGGTCAGGTGCCCTCGCGACCCAGCTGGATTAAGCGGGAGAAGATGGATGGATGGATGAAACTCTCAGGCAGTTTGACAAACACACCTTTATTGAAACCAGTTAGACATAAAAACAACATTAGAAATAACTTAAAGCCAGTGAGTCCCATTTAGTTCAATCTTTAAAACAACATTACATTTCACTAAATCTGTCACTGAGTTTCCCCCTGCTTTCCCTTCTCTGATTCAAACAACACAAGTTTTACAATCTTCTTACTGTTTTTTGGTTTCTGCCGCATATTTTGAGTTCTGTTTGAAGTCCCGGGTTCACAAAGACTTCTTCAAAAGCCCAAACTGTGTTGTAAGTGTGTTTCATATTTGGCTGCAGAGGTTTCCCAGTCCTTAATCTGTCCTTTTCATGTCTGCACGGTGCAAATTGGACAGAAAGCTGGAGATTGTCAAATGTTTTCCAAAAGCAGAGCTGCTGTCGAGGCATTCAGAAGATCAGCTTTGGTTTAAGACAAAGGAAGACTTCAGTTTGCATGTTCTCCCTGTGTCTGAGTAGGTTTCCCATGGGTACATCTGTATAGTTTTTGGAAGAAATGAGGGTTGCAGCTAGTTAAAGTAACACTGTGTAACTTTCTGGAGGTGGCATGTCAAGTTAAAAACATACTTCATACTACTGTTCTTCATGGAGACAGATATTTTATGGCCTGCTGCGCAATGTTATACCCACAGGAACAGCAACATCTCCATGGAAACAAGCAGAATGAGCCCCTTCTCCAGGTTTGTGGAGATGCGAGCCTGCTCAGAGTAGAGGACTCGTGCTTTTCAGTGGAAATTAAAAGAACAAAAATGAAATACAGATGCTTCGCTCAAAGTCACGCCATGGTTCCCCCGGGATCTAGAATTTCCAACTTTTCCAGCTCTATTCACATTTCACAATTACGTCACAAACCAGGAAGACGTTTAGAAACATGCGACGAGAACTTCCGGTGGAATTCCCGACACTGAACTGGCCAACTGTGATCACACCCACTGAAGTAAATGAGGCGGTTGGTAAAATGAAGACTGCAGATGTATGAGGGTCAATGATGTATAAGGATTTTCAAGAGGGAAATAAAAAAATAAAAAAAAAGTTTCCATTGAACTTTTTCAAATATTGACAGTGTCAGGTGCATAAATCTGTGCTTAACATTTATATTAAGCATTTTTAGTGTAAAATGTCATGTGGTGCGACCGAGAATAACCTTAAATTTTTAAACGTGCAACAAAAAGCGCAAACACCACAGACACGAGGAGAAACTTATGAGACTTAAAATCTTCGCTCACAAACACTGCAGTGGGATACGCTGCGGACCACAGGATATAAAGCTGTGAGCGCGATGGCGTCAGCTGTTTCCTGTCTACAGTAAAACCACTCACTCTGAGACTCTGAAGTGTTCAAAGATCAGACTCTGCACTTCCAGTTTAGACACAAGTCAAAACTGTGTTATTATTTGTGAAATGTGGAGCAATACTTCAGATACAGGATTGTAAAAGCATAAAAAATTGGAGATAAAGTCCACAGGAAGTAGAGTCACTATCGCTAATCTGCAGCTTCACCGCACTCTGTGTGGATGTAAACAAACATACGTGAGGAAACACTGTGTTTTTCCTTTTAAAGAACACAGCAAATTGGATTAATAGTGCGGTTTTGGATGTCATCATTTGTGGGGGACAATTTCTATCAATAATGTGGGCGAAATGCCGCACTTTAAATGTGTCACTTTACATTAGGTGAGTCTTTATTTTCACTATATCCCGAGTTTGTATGTTGCGTCTCTGTGTCTCCTCTGCCCCTGACGCTCCGTTTCATCGGCTGTTATCGTCGCGTTGCTGATGTTTCGGTGGTTTACCTTTTAACTGAGGAATCGAGGAAATTGCAACTGGACAGAAAATGTAGGCGTCATGTCACTGACCCAGGTGCTGTTTGGAATCATCTGGAATTCGGTGCCCTCGTCTCTTCTAATCACATGTACCCAGTGCCGCTCAGAGGTGTGCGTCAGTGGGGAACGATGAAAACTGAGGTACAGCTGGAACTGTGGATGAGCCAAACATAACGGAACACTACAGTGACATGGGGATGAAGGAAACTGGGACATTTTCTCATTTTTCCTACATTTTGTCAGAACAGAGCCCACATGTTTCCAAACGTGGTCCTGGTTTGTGATGTAAGAGAGCCCGTACTTAAGAACGATTCAGATGGACATGACTGACAGGTGGATTAGCCAATCGGGGAAATGCCTGGTCTGTACGTATCAAAACAAATATGAAAAAAAAATTCTGCAGAAGCAATGAGTGAAGCTAAAACTAAGCTCTGTTCATCTGAGGGGTGAGACATGTGATTTTATTAGTAAATTATGGTTGACCAATGACCTTTCATGCTGCTGAAATAAACAAATCCGATTGGACGGTGCTGTTTGAATCTGGCTTAAACCACGTCTTGTGCAACGTGAATATGAAACACAAACATTTTAATCCTGAAAACAGTGAACATGTCAAATGTGTCGCAAAAATGAGTTTCTTTCCTCTGAACAAACAAATGTAGATTTTATTATTGCCATTCTGTCTATTTTTTTCTGTTTGTTATTATATTATATTGTGATGAGTGAGCTCCTGTGTCCAAATAATTTCCCTTGTCGATCAATAAAGTTTGTCTAAGTCTAAAAATACCAAAAAATACACGATATCGATACTGTATCATCACATCGACTAAAGAACTCTTTTGACCGCACCTTTAAGGCCCCATATAAATGTCTTAAGAAGCCGACAAGCGCGGGGTTGAGCAGCTCTGCTTTAGGAAAGATCAGCACCATAAACATCCACCAGTCCTTAAGGCTCCAGGGCTCTGTGCAATATGTAAACAGTCAGGTCTGTTACAGGAGGGTGACAGTAGGGGGCACTCTACCCCTGTTCCGGGTGACTTTGGGACTCCAGGAGCAGATGTAAACAGTCTATCTGCTTGTGTTACAGTCGGGGGCACTCCGGGTCAGTGGTGCAGACTGGAACGCCTATGGCCCCTCTTAGACAGTAGGTGGCAGCTCTCCCCCAGCTCCATGTCACGGATGTAAACTGTTTGTCCTCCTCCGGGCAGTATAGGAACAGTAGGTGGCGCTCTAGCACTTGCTCTGGGTCATTTTGGGGCTCTCGGTGCAGATATAAACAGTCTGTCCTCCTCTGGTGCAGTATAGGGACAGTAGGGGGCGCTCTACCCCTTGCTCTGTCTCATTTAGGGGCTCTGGGCACACATGTAAACAGTCTCTCCTCCTCCTCCTCCGTTGCAGCAGGGGGCACTATCCCTTGCTCTGGATAATTTTGGGGCTCTGGACACAAATGTAAACAGTCTCTCCTCCTCCTCCTCCGTTGCAGCAGGGGGCGCTCTACCCTTGCTCCGGGTCCGGGGGAGGCTCCGGGTGCAGGCGACACACTGGTTTGTTGCACATGGGACACACACTTCTGACCTCCAGCCACTTTAAAAGGCACCTGGAAGAAACAACACGGGAAAAGATTCATTATTTTATATTTTGGACATAAAAATCGTAAAAATATATATTTAAAGGATCTGTATTATGCAAATGTGACTCCAGTGAGCTTTAAGTCATGTTATAATGTTGTTACCTCCTCAAAAACAGACCTCCAAAGCTCAAAATGCTCTGTTCCAGTTTAGTTTTAAGGTTAACAGCTCCTTTTACCTTTAGTTTAGTAAAGATTAGCAGGGCTGAAATTACAGAATTCAAATGATCCTAGTGGAGATGTGTGGAGTTCAAAAACACACTTTTTAAAAATATATATAGGCCATTTAAAAACTTTCAGCTGACCAAAGTGCTTCACATAAAAGCCAACAAAAAAACAGAAGAAGCCGACACATATGAGTCAAAGACATATAAGGATTTTCAACAGGCAAATTTTAAAATATAATAAAATATCTATTGAACTTTGTCAAATATTTACAGTGTCAGGTGCATAAATCTACGTTTAACATTTATATGAAGCATTTTTAGTGTTTTTTTATGTACACGAATTGGCTACGACATTCAAAAATGAACCTTAAAATTGTTTTATTTTCTAAAACCTGGTTGGGATATTAATCTAAGTTGTGAGTAATATGAAGTCTACAGAAACAAACTGTTGTGTTTCTTTAGATTTTTAATGCATGTTGATATTTTCTTTTGCTCCAATATGACAGTCGCCTGTTTGTGTTTAATGAACAAACTACTGCCCTGGAAAATGCATCAAATGAAGAAAAATGCCTAAAGAACCGTTCACCCAAGACGACTTTGTCTGTTATTAAACTCCAGCCGTAGAATTACTGCTATTAGTCGCACCACATGATGCACGGTCGCACCACATGACATTTTAACACTTTAAGGACAAAAAACATGCAGAATAACTCATGATTTTTTGAAAAAAAAAAAAAGGTTTCCTGGAGGTCAGAGGTACTGAAGAAATGTGGTGAATTATTATGAAGTTTGAACTCTTTTAACTGAGGAAATTGCAACTGGACAGAAAATTTTAATCATGTCATTGACTCATATACAGAAAACATAATCCATGTAAAAACTACAAAAAAAACACAAAGATAACCTGACTCGCTCGTGTTAAATGCTATAGGGAGAAGAGGGGAGTTTTCAGTCTCGCCTTAAAGGGACAGTTCAGAATTTTGGACATAGAGCCTCATTTCCATGTCAATGGCCATAGTCGTCCTGACACTAAAAACAGTTTTACCCACTCCACAGAGCACCCGAGTCACAACTATTAGAACTGCAGACTGTCCATGTGAACGTCTGTGTCCAGAGAATCATTTTAGAAGTAAAACCAACCTTGCATTTGTCTGAGCAGCAGCGGCAAGTTGTACTTCCTGATAGAAGCTCGGCAGCGGCGGACTGATATATGAGAAAATAGTCCCTCAACATGAGATGATTCATGCGATGCAAGGTTAGATTTATTTCAGACATGATTCTCTGGACATAGACAGTCTGGAGTTCTAATAGTTTTGCCTCGGGTCTGTGGAGTGGGTCAGACTGTTTTTAGTGGCAGGACAACTATGGCCATTGACATGTACTAGCCTAGCACCAGCAACCTCTGCAAATACTGGAGACTGGATGGAATAATTTAAAAAAAAGTGTCTCCACACGTCTCCAACACTCTGGCTCATGAGGAAATGAGGCCCTGTGTCCAAAATTCCCAACTGTCCCTTAACTTACATTTGAGGACGGCTAAAACAACAAAAGACTTCCTGACTTGGAGATTGAGCCTTTACACATGTTAACGACTCCTCTGGGTTTAGGTAGATCACAAAGACAGATTGAGAATATAAACTAGAATGAAGCATATAAAGGCAGTGAAATGATCTGTCCATGCAGCAAGATCAATTCACTTGACAAGTTCTCTTCACATAAACGACCTCTGTGTGACATTAAACAGCTCTACTTTACATTTATTCAGTTACAGGTGGTTTTATAGCTCAAAAATACCCAGAAAAACAGATTCTGACTGTGAGTGTGTCGCCTCTCCACAGATCTGACCTGTAACTTGGTCTGGTTTGGTCTCCGTGAAGATACAGAGGTTTAATACCGTACTGTGGAACATTCCAGACGAAGCAATAACATCTCCATTGAGACAAACATGTGACGGAGTCTTCATCAGAAAAGTTACACAATGCAGCTTTACAGTAAGTGTTGTTCACGTGCTTAAGACAGACTGGACGACAGACGCTCATTTCCCTACAGCTCAGCACTACTTCCTTTATTTTCGCACTTTTCTTTTCAACTTTTTTTCCTACAAACTGCCACTTCAAACTGCACTGTGTAACGTGTCCGGGGGGAGGGTCCGTCACCTGCTTGTCTCCGTGGAGATGTGCCTAGAATGTTCCACAGTGCACTGCAAATTTCTCCAAGACTTTAACACTTATATCAGGTTCTTCATCTTGTTTTCAGATGTATTATGTACTCACTAGTTCTGAGACGGCTTCATTCTAGTCTGGAGGTCGTTTATTTGAAGAGAACTTGTCGAGTAAAATACTCCGATCATTTCACTACCAAAAGTGGAAAAAATACTGAAAAATTGTAATTAAGTAAAAATATCTTTACTCGTTACTCAAGTAAAAGTAACCATCTAAAAATCTACTCAAGTAAAAGTTCTTAATGTAAAATGTAATTTGTAAGTTGTTTTCATCGACTTTTAGGTGAAACATGTAAACTTTGTTCAGTGTAAACTTTGGACATTTTAAACACAACTAACACTGAGCACTTCCTTCTGTCTACAGAACTTCATAGAACTTAGAACTTTAACTGCAAAATAAATTTAACAAATTCTGAATGATATGGTCCAACTCACAACACTACAATAAAAAAGAAAGAAAATTAAACCAAAATCAAAGTTTGCAAAATGAAAAATAACATCATGTGCACTCACTGCACATGACGTCCATGAGGAGCCCGTCTCTGGCTCCAGCATCGTCCAAATGATCCGAGACAGACTGACGCTTCTGCACAATCACTTTTTTTTTTTTGCATTTCATTTTTTTCATCAATCTAATTTTACTCAGTAACGAGGGCAGGTTCTGTAATGAAGTAATATATTTGGGTCAAAATGTATTTGAGTAAAAGTAAAATTTGAAAAACAACTTACAGATTACTCATAAAAACTACTCTACTACTACATTACTTACAGTAATGTGAGTAAATGTAATTTGTTACTTTTAAAGGGACACTTCAGAATTTTGGACATAAGCCCTCATTTCCTCAAGAGCCAGAGTGTTGGAGACGTGTGGACACAATTTCTTAAATATTCCGTCCAGTCCTTGTATTTGCAGAGGTTGCTGGTGCTAGGCTAGTGCAGGTCAATGGCCACAGTCGTCCTGCCACTAAAAACAGTCTGACCCACTCCACAGACCTGAGGAAAACTATTAGAACTCCAGACTGTCCCTGTGAACGTCTGAGTCCAGAGAATAATGTTTGAAATAAATCTAACCTTGCATCACATGAATCATCGCATGTTGAGGGACTATTTTCTCATATATCAGTCCGCCGCTGCCGAGCTTCTATCAGGAAGCACAACTAACTGCTGCTGCTCAGACAGAAATCCTTCAAATGCAACGGTTGGTTTTACTTCTAAATGTCCAAAATTCCGGAATTTCCCTTTAAGTCATTTTCTGATGGATTTAAGTGTTTATATCTTAAATTTTGGCCAAGCTTTTTTGCAGTTTGTGGCCATAAACCTAAGAATCTCCATGGAGACACGCAAGCCAGATTACAGGCTGGTTTTATGGACCCCACTCACAGTAAGAATTCATGTTCGAAGGTATTTTTGAGCGAAAAAGTCGTTGAATAAATGCGAGACAGTTTAGTTTAACACCACACTGACCTTTCACCGGATGTCAAACTGCGATTTTACCACAGATAATAATAATGTGTGTCTGTGTGTTTGCAGCAAAGGGTTAAGTGTGAAGTGTGTCAGTGCTCCAGAGCTCCGCCCGAGCCTGGAGCTGAACACGACTGAACCTGCTGCTGTTTGAGAATGTGCCCAGAGCCAAAACAGATCCTCACATTTAACCCAGGAACAAACGGCCGACAATGGAGCGGTGTCACAGAGGAGGGCACCCGTTATGTAGCCGACTATACAATGGCCTTCGCATGACATCACAAGCCCACAAGCTCTCGGGTGGAGTCTGCCGCGGAACCGACACGTTTAGATTAGTCGACGTGGTTTTGTCGGTTTATATCTCTGTCATTACTGGGCCTGTCCACGGCCAAACCTGGCACCAAAGTTCAATATCGTCACTGTCAGTTTAAATAAACAAAAGCGTTTGAGAAAGCGGTGGCTCAGGCGCTGAAGGGCGGGTCAAACGCAGAGGGCAAATTATCAACGGCCCTTAACATTAAATAAAGCTTTGACGAACGGAAGACGTGCAGAAGCTTTGGGCGTAATGATGAAACGACAGACGTGGGTGGTACAAATGAGGGAAATCAGGTCCAAGATACGTCCCGTTTTGGTCTATAAATTGGTGTAATAAGATAAAAAACAGTCACAAAACACACCTTTACCACAGACTTTTAATCCTACTTATGTAAAACAGACTTTGGTTGACTCTGTCCGGCCCGTTTAAGATGATTTGGAATTACAAAATAAACATATTTCATCATTTTACCTCAGGCACGGACTGAAGCTGCATTGCTTTTTTTTTTTTTATAAGGCAGCCTCACTTTTTCATTGCTTAGTCACAACCTAAACTCTAACCAGTCCGACCAGCACCTCAGAACAGTTATGCTATTTAATGCTATTTAATGCCTTTGATTTGTTTGTATTGTGTTTTTAATGTATTTCTTGTGTACAAATTGGGCTCTACAAATACACTTTGGCCTAACCTATAAAGAAATACAGTGAATATTATGCAGAATTAAGTGAAGCATTTTGGCCCTGCACAATATTTTTCTGTGTTTCTGAGTGTTAAAATTGACTCTCACAGAATCAGTTTTAACATTTTCTTCGGGTTTATATGAGTCCAGTCTGTTCTAGAGTTAATTAAACATTTGTTTGGAAATATTAATTAAGTAACGCTGGACCAAAGTTCCTGTTTAACCCCAGAATCAAGAGTTATATTAATGTTGTGAGAGTAAACGGGGTTATCTGTGTGTGTGTTTCATTTTTACACTTTATTTGAGTTCATTTAAGATGAAATTATGAACAAAACTGGTTCAGACTGGTTCAGACTGGTTCAGACTGGTTCAGACTGGTTCAGACTGGTTCAGACTGGTTCAGACTGGTCGTCTCTGGCGGGAGTTTGAAGTGGTGGGTGGAGGGGCCAAAATAACACTAAGGGAAGTTGAATGAAAACTACTGGAAATAGAATTTTGTAAAGAGAAACGACAGAACAACAAGAGCAGGCACCAGGGTGATCGTCTGGTGCCTTTTAGAAAATCTGTATTTGGGCAAAGTTCATTTTGTTATAGAGCAAAAACCAAACATGGAGCACAACACACAACACCAGCTGAGATCTAACAAAACAACAACACATCATTTACTAAAAATGTGAAAAAGAGCAAAGTTGTAATCATTATCTATCAAAATACTTTAGGGCAGTGTGCAATTCATAACAGCACCTTGGGCATGTGCAATACAACATGTGCAATACAACAATATATATTTATATATGTATGTATTTTTATAATAATCTTTTGTATTGTACTGTATAATTGTGAATGTTGAATATTTGTGTGTTTTATCATTTCCCACCAACCACCACTAGAGATGAAAATAATCTCACATATTTACTTAAATGTTCATAAATATGTATTGTCCCTTTTATAAATAAATAAATAAAATTGAATAAATTAACTTCAACCACATCAACTCTGGCAAATAACTTCCATTTCACTTTCAAATAGTCGACACTTACACTACAATATTTGATCCTGAAATGTTTTTGTCGTGTCTCTTACATGAGCAAAACTGTTCTTACTGTACTGTCTAAGTCTAAATTGACATCATTTACAGTATGTGACGATATGATTTGAACTTTTGTGCTTCTTGCCGCTCTCCTTCAGGTGTGATTTAGTTTGTCTCATTTTAAAGCTTTATCTTTTGGACATTTCGATTTTGTGTTTTATTTTTAATGTCAGTCCAATTATATTAACTTCAAATGATGAAACAGGGCGAGTCAGGGCGACCAGATTTTCAAAATAAAAAACTGGGACATGGTTTGTGGTGGTTGGTAATAATAAAATTGTGAAACAAGTGTGTAATTAAGGAACATTGTTATGCACTCAGTACTAGTGTGAGTCTGTATAGTCACATTGTCTTTGTGTTTTGGTCATTTTTAAGCAGTTTTTCTGTATTTTATCTAAACTAATGACAGTTTATGCCTCTCTTTACTGTAGGCAGGGATCAGACTGGTTAAAAATAGGGACACCTGGGACATTTCTGGTATAAAAAAAGTACAAATCAGTGGTTTTGGATAAATCTGCTGGGACAGAGGACACAGGGCTTAAAACAGGGACTGTCTCGGGTAAACAGGGACGTCTGGTCACCCTAAGCTGAGCAGTACTTTACCCCCAATACCTTTTTACTCGCCCTTTAAAGGCCCTGTGTCCAATATGCCGCCATGTATTTGAGCAAATTGCATTTAGTTCTGTTTTTCACGTTCTTAAGACAGTGAAAAATCAACTTTAGTGCGTTTAATGAACCTCTATAACAGTGGTTCTTAACCTGGGTTCGATTGGGGTTCGCCCCGTTTGGCCGTTACTGGCTGTGACTGTCATGATGGTGTCGTGTAATTTCTTTAATATTTTCCCTTCAAAAAAAGAAAGTGGTGGGACGAATATGTGCAACATGGATTCACATGTGCACCAATAAAATATATATACCTGTGTTTTGAATTTGAAGAAAACATATTTTATTTTTTCAGTTAAGAAGGGTTCGGTGAATGTGCATATGAACCTAGTGGGGTTCAGTACCTCCAACAAGGTGAAGAACCACTGATCTAGAACCACGACTTTGTCCTTATCCTTGCAGAACACTTAACTTGAGAGAACTGTATGGCTCCACCACCACTGCCAACTACTGTCAAACACAGTGTATAGTACATGAGTGTTCTGTGAGTTGAGTGTACTTTTTGTGGAAGGCGTGGGAGCAGGGGCACACGCCGAGCTCGTCCTTGGTCTTAAACTCCTCCAGACACACGGCACACGTTTGCTGGGAAAAAAAAACAAAGAGGGAATGAGCCGTAACCCAAAGCCTCTGACGTGTGCAGTCTTATCACAGCACTTTATTATCCACACGGGATTCAATAACATCATAAAAATCACATGGAGTCAAATACACAAGGCGACAGGAGCAAATCAAACTAGATTTATGACCATATTTACGATCTACTGTCCAATATCACTTTGACAACTTTGCATTTAACATTTTAGTGTAAAGGTGCAGTCTGGAGCTTCAGTCAGACAGATGTGTCTCTGTGGAGATGTCATTGGCATTAAACATATGTCTCCATGGAAGGTCTTAACCATTTTAAGGCCTTAACCATTTTAAGAAAAAATTTAATTGCAATTTTACGGGCAGATTTCAGTTTCATCCACGATTAAAAAAAAAAAATCATGTTTCAGTGAACATGAACATGTGCCCTGACTTAAAGTAAACCTGAACTTTCCGTCTTGAGGGTTGATCATCGATGGCTCAGCAGCACCAAAATATTGTATAAAAAAATATAGAATTATAAATAAATTATAGCAAAAACAGTGAACCAGGACTACACCAGAACTAAACCAGAACTGAACCAGGACTAAACCAGGACTACACCAAAACTAAACCAGAACTGAACCAGGACTAAACCAGAACTGAACCAGGACTAAACCAGGACTACACCAAAACTAAACCAGAACTGAACCAGGACTAAACCAGGACTACACCAAGACTAAACCAGAACTGAACCAGGACTAAACCAGGACTACACCAAGACTAAACCAGAACTGAACCAGGACTAAACCAGGACTACACCAAGACTAAACCAGAACTGAACCAGGACTAAACCAGGACTACACCAAAACTAAACCAGAACTGAACCAGGACTAAACCAGGACTACACCAAGACTAAACCAGAACTGAACCAGGACTAAACCAGGACTACACCAAGACTAAACCAGAAATGAACCAGGACTAAACCAGGACTACACCAAAACTAAACCAGAACTGGAACCAGGACTAAACCAGGACTACACCGAAACTAAACCAGAACTGAACCAGGACTAAACCAGGACTACACCAAGACTAAACCAGAACTGAACCAGGACTAAACCAGGACTACACCAAAACTAAACCAGGACTGAACCAGGACTAAACCAGGACTACACCAAGACTAAACCAGAACTGAACCAGGACTAAACCAGGACTACACCAAGACTAAACCAGAACTGAACCAGGACTAAACCAGGACTACACCAAGACTAAACCAGAACTGAACCAGGACTAAACCAGGACTACACCAAGACTAAACCAGAACTGAACCAGGACTAAACCAGGACTACACCAAGACTAAACCAGAACTGAACCAGGACTAAACCAGGACTACACCAAAACTAAACCAGAACTGAACCAGGACTAAACCAGGACTACACCAAGACTAAACCAGAACTGAACCAGGACTAAACCAGGACTACACCAAAACTAAACCAGGACTGAACCAGGACTAAACCAGGACTACACCAAGACTAAACCAGAACTGAACCAGGACTAAACCAGGACTACACCAAAACTGAACCAGAACTGAACCAGGACTAAACCAGGACTACACCAAGACTAAACCAGAACTGAACCAGGACTAAACCAGGACTACACCAAGACTAAACCAGAACTGAACCAGGACTAAACCAGGACTACACCAAAACTAAACCAGAACTGAACCAGGACTAAACCAGGACTACACCAAAACTAAACCAGAACTGAACCAGGACTAAACCAGGACTACACCAAAACTAAACCAGAACTGAACCAGGACTAAACCAGGACTACACCAAAACTAAACCAGAACTGAACCAGGACTAAACCAGGACTACACCAAGACTAAACCAGAACTGAACCAGGACTAAACCAGGACTACACCAAGACTAAACCAGAACTGAACCAGGACTAAACCAGGACTACACCAAGACTAAACCAGAACTGAACCAGGACTAAACCAGGACTACACCAAAACTAAACCAGAACTGAACCAGGACTAAACCAGGACTACACCAAAACTAAACCAGAACTGAACCAGGACTAAACCAGGACTACACCAAAACTAAACCAGAACTGAACCAGGACTAAACCATGACTACACCAAAACTAAACCAGAACTGAACCAGGACTAAACCAGGACTACACCAAGACTAAACCAGAACTGAACCAGGACTAAACCAGGACTACACCAAGACTAAACCAGAACTGAACCAGGACTAAACCAGACTACACCAAACTAAACCAGGACTGAACCAGGACTAAACCAGGACTACACCAAAACTAAACCAGGACTGAACCAGGACTAAACCAGGACTACACCAAAACTAAACCAGAACTGAACCAGGACTAAACCAGGACTACACCAAAACTAAACCAGAACTGAACCAGGACTAAACCAGGACTACACCAAAACTAAACCAGGACTGAACCAGGACTAAACCAGGACTACACCAAGACTAAACCAGAACTGAACCAGGACTAAACCAGGACTACACCAAAACTGAACCAGAACTGAACCAGGACTAAACCAGGACTACACCAAGACTAAACCAGAACTGAACCAGGACTAAACCAGGACTACACCAAAACTAAACCAGGACTGAACCAGGACTAAACCAGGACTACACCAAGACTAAACCAGAACTGAACCAGGACTAAACCAGGACTACACCAAGACTAAACCAGAACTGAACCAGGACTAAACCAGGACTACACCAAAACTAAACCAGAACTGAACCAGGACTAAACCAGGACTACACCAAAACTAAACCAGAACTGAACCAGGACTAAACCAGGACTACACCAAAACTAAACCAGAACTGAACCAGGACTAAACCAGGACTACACCAAAACTAAACCAGAACTGAACCAGGACTAAACCAGGACTACACCAAGACTAAACCAGAACTGAACCAGGACTAAACCAGGACTACACCAAGACTAAACCAGAACTGAACCAGGACTAAACCAGGACTACACCAAAACTAAACCAGGACTGAACCAGGACTAAACCAGGACTACACCAAAACTAAACCAGGACTGAACCAGGACTAAACCAGGACTACACCAAAACTAAACCAGAACTGAACCAGGACTAAACCAGGACTACACCAAAACTAAACCAGAACTGAACCAGGACTAAACCAGGACTACACCAAAACTAAACCAGGACTGAACCAGGACTAAACCAGGACTACACCAAGACTAAACCAGAACTGAACCAGGACTAAACCAGGACTACACCAAAACTAAACCAGGACTGAACCAGGACTAAACCAGGACTACACCAAGACTAAACCAGAACTGAACCAGGACTAAACCAGGACTACACCAAAACTGAACCAGAACTGAACCAGGACTAAACCAGGACTACACCAAGACTAAACCAGAACTGAACCAGGACTAAACCAGGACTACACCAAAACTGAACCAGCACTGAACCAGGACTAAACCAGGACTACACCAAGACTAAACCAGAACTGAACCAGGACTAAACCAGGACTACACCAAGACTAAACCAGAACTGAACCAGGACTAAACCAGGACTACACCAAAACTGAACCAGAACTGAACCAGGACTAAACCAGGACTACACCAAGACTAAACCAGAACTGAACCAGGACTAAACCAGGACTACACCAAAACTAAACCAGAACTGAACCAGGACTAAACCAGGACTACACCAAGACTAAACCAGAACTGAACCAGGACTAAACCAGGACTACACCAAAACTGAACCAGAACTGAACCAGGACTAAACCAGGACTACACCAAGACTAAACCAGAACTGAACCAGGACTAAACCAGGACTACACCAAAACTAAACCAGGACTGAACCAGGACTAAACCAGGACTACACCAAGACTAAACCAGAACTGAACCAGGACTAAACCAGGACTACACCAAAACTGAACCAGAACTGAACCAGGACTAAACCAGGACTACACCAAGACTAAACCAGAACTGAACCAGGACTAAACCAGGACTACACCAAAACTAAACCAGGACTGAACCAGGACTAAACCAGGACTACACCAAGACTAAACCAGAACTGAAGCAGGACTAAACCAGGACTACACCAAGACTAAACCAGAACTGAACCAGGACTAAACCAGGACTACACCAAAACTAAGCCAGAACTGAACCAGGACTAAACCAGGACTACACCAAGACTAAACCAGAACTGAACCAGGACTAAACCAGGACTACACCAAGACTAAACCAGAACTGAACCAGGACTAAACGGCGGCACGGTCGCTGAGTGGCTAGCTCAGGCCTCACAGCAAGAAGGTTCTAGGTTCGATCCCCGGGTCGCCCGGGCCTTTCTGTGTGGAGTTTGCATGTTCTCTCCATGTCTGGATGGGTTTGCCCCATCAGCCCAAAAACATGCACCATAGATGTGAAAGTGGAGTGTGAGTGATGCTGGTCCAGGGGCTGTGGCTACAACAGGATCTTATGAAGGTGAGAAAGACGAACACGACGAGCAAAACTAATGTTATGGTCATGAAGAAAACAGACATAACACTCAGACTGATTCTAGAATTAAAATTAAAAATTGATTTTGTGATGTAAATATTAGCACAGACAGACAGATTTGTGCAGTTTAAATACTACAGATGTTCACAGATTAAATTGAATCTGTGAAATTTAATCATTTAAAGTGATTTCGAGTTTCATTTTCTATCCTTCTCTCCCCACTTTCTTTTTCCCTCTCTCTTCTCATTTCCCTCTTCTCTTCTTCTCTCTCTTTTTCCCATGCTCTCCTTCTTCATCTTCTCTCTCTTCTCATTTCCCTCTTCTCTCTCCACCTTTTTCTTTCTCTTTTCAACCCTTCACCCATCCCTCTCTTCTTCCATTCCTCTCTCTTTCCTCCACATTGTTATAATGACTCTCTCTCTCTTTCTGTGTTGTTTTGACACATTTTATCCATTTTCTTTCTTCCTCTCCCCCCGTCACTCCTCCGTGTTTTTATAATGACACATTTCTTTCTTTCCTTCTTCCCGTCCATTTGGCCTCCCTCTCTCCCCCCTCCTCCCCCTCTTTCCATGTTGTTCTAATGACACGTTCCTGTCTTTTTTCTTCCTGTCATCGCACTGTCCCCTCCCTCCGTCTCTTCCACATTGATATAATGACTCCATCCCCCTCTCCCTCCCTCTTTCAGTTCTCTCTCTTTCCATGTTGTTCTAATGACACATTCCTCTCATCTTTCTTCCTCTTGTCTATCCTCCCCCTCTCTTTCCTACCTCTTTTATAATGACATGTTTCTCTCTTTCTTCCTCTTCCTATCCATCTGGTGTCCCTCCTTTTCACTCTCCCTCTTCTTCTTCTCTCTCTGATTCTTTCTCTCTCCCTCTCACTCCTTTATGTTTTTATAATCATTCGTCTCTTTCTTCTCTCTTCCTATTGTCTGGTCTTCCCCTCTGCCTCTCTCCTTGTCTCTTTCTCCATCCACCCCCCCCCCCCCCCGCGCCTCTCTTCCTTCTCCTCCTCTCCTTCCCTCTCTCTCTTTCCATATTCATCCAGTGACATGTATTGTGCTCTCTTCTCTTCCTGTGTTCTTATCTGACTCCTCTCACCCTTTTTCTGTCCCTCTCTTTCTCTCTCCCTTGCTCTCTTCTCAGTGTTAATCCTGTCTCTTTTTCTCCCGTCTTCCTGTCTGCTCTCACTCTCTCTTTCTCCATCCACCTCTCTGCCCTCTCCCTGTCTGCTCCCTCTATCCCTGCCCCCCTCTCTCTATATACTCTTCTAATACCCCCCACTTTTTCCTCTCTCCTCTCTTCCTGTCTGCTCCCCCTCTCTCCTTCTCTCTTTCTCCCTCCCCTCTTTCTGTCTGCTCCCTCTCTCTTTGTCCCTCCCCTCGCTCACTGTCTCTCCCTCCTCTCCTCTCTCTCTCTCTATACTCTTCTAATATCCCTGCGCTCTCTCCTCTCTTCCTTTCTGCTCCCTCCTTCTCTCTTCCTCCTCCCTCTCTCCTCTTCCTGTCTGCTCCCTCTCTCCTCTCTCCCTCCTCCCTCTCTTCCTGTCTGCTCCCTCTCTCCTTGCCCCCCCTCCCCCTCTCTCTCCTCCCTCTCTCTCCTGTCTTCCAGGAGGATCCAGTATAAACCCTCTCTCTCTCCCTCTCTCCTCTCTCTCTCCCTCTCTCTGTATCCTGTTTTCCCAGAGGATCCAGTATAACCCCTCTCTCCCTCCCTCTCTCCTCTCTTCTCTCTCTCCCTCTTTCTGTATTCTGTCTTTCAGGAGGATCCAGTATAACCCCTCTCTCCCTCCCTCTCTCCTCTCTTCTCTCTCTCTCTCTCCCTCTCTGTCCTGTCTTCCAGGAGGATCCAGTATAAACCCTCTCTCTCTCCCTCTCTCCTCTCTTCTCTCTCTCTCTCTCCCTCTTTCTGTATCCTGTCTTCCAGGAGGATCCAGTATAACCCCTCTCTCTCTCCCTCTCTCCTCTCTCTCTCCCTCTCTCTGTATCCTGTTTTCCCAGAGGATCCAGTATAACCCCTCTCTCCCTCCCTCTCTCCTCTCTTCTCTCTCTCTCCCTCTCTCTGTATCCTGTCTTCAGGAGGATCCAGTCTGAGCCGCACAGGCCTCGGTTCATTCCTCCCTCCACATTTTATGGTGGTAATTTCACAGGTTTTTTTTTCAGCCCTAATGGCCCCAGCGCTTCTTATCTGAGCGCTGAAGATTACAGAGCAAACACACATCGCACCCGTCACATCCGCCGCTAAAAGTCCATTTCAGACAGACTCACCTCAGTTGATCTGTACGTTATACTTTTAAAGGTACACTGTGTAACTTTTCTGGAGAATGTGATGACTTTGAGGGAAAAGGCATAAACTGTATCGACTTTACATTTCAGTATTGAGTATCAGGTCAACTAAAAGTACTAAATCATTAGTCAGCGCATCTTATATCATTGTATAGATTTAAATTTTTAAATCCATTCAAAAACTTACCCCGAGCAGACCCATTTTCTTGCCAGCTCCTTTCAAAACCACCTGTGGATGAGATAGATGAGGTTAAAGGTTCAGTATTACACTAAACACAACTCCAGGTCTGTTTGTGCTGAAGAAACAACAGTAGAACACAGAGCAGAAAAGAGTTCAATATGGGCCCTTTAAAGCACCAAGAGGATAACCACTCTGCCGCAGTAACACTTCTTACCTTGTTATAAACATATTGCCGCGCTGCTTCTCGTCTCACTCTGTAAAAAAGTAAAATAAAATGACTTGAATATAATTACATTACATTATGTTGATTTGCTCCTGCTCTGCTATTGTCTTGCAGCATTAGCAGGTTAAGTACAGTGAACTACATATCCCATGATCCTGTGTTGCATTTAGCTGCAGCCAGCATGAAGATATTGTTACTAAACACTTTTTAAGTGTGAATCTTTTATGCACTGAAGGCTTGTGTCTCTGCAGTTTTAGAGAAAAAGTAGCACATCCACAGTACTGTTACTCTGTGCCACACAAAATCCACTATATCACTAATACCAATAAGGTTTCAGTGATATTGGAGATTTTTTTAAGGTATACTAAGTATAAGAAGCTTTTCAGCTCTTTCTATATGCTTGGAGACAGTGCAGGTGCCTGTACTGGAATAAGTGTTAATGGGTATGTTTAAGACTGGTACTTGGGACATTTCAGGCAAAACAACATCTCCATGGAGACAAGCAGGTGGCAGAAACGGCAACAGAGAAGAACAACAACTTTACTTGAGGACAAATCTCTGATATATCAGATGAAAAGTCCCTATGGGAGCAGCCCTAGTTAGCCTCACACAGAGAAAGTGGTAATATTAGATCAATGTTATCATTTTGTTCTTATGAACTGTACAAGATGTGTTGAAAATGACAGGTTAAAACCTGACTTGTCCCAGGTTCATTCTGTGGAGAATTCCTCTGCTTCAAGTTGGAGCGTGTCTCTGTGATACTCTCATCACATCTGTGCTGTTTTCCAGTCTCCAGTCAGAGGAGGGCTGCACTGTTGGAACGGTAAATTAGAGGACAGACCCCGAAACTCATCTGGCTATTTACACGATCACTATTTAAAGGCGTCTCCTGCAGACAGTACACAGCCCACTTATAATCAGCTCTTGAGCTTCTCAAAATACCTGTACTGGGCCAAGAACATCTTCAGTCAAAAATTGGGCACAGCGCCTTTAAGTAACCTTTTCATAAAATTCAACTTCTCGAAGTAGTTTTCAGATTCCATACTTTTACTCTTACTCAACTTAAGTAATCTGTTGTACAGCGTCACAGGGGTCTCCAGTCGCTCGGGAGTTTCCAGTCACTCTGCAGCCAAAGGATTTCTCAATTATACATATTGTGCTGAATAACTCAAATCTGATGAATGAAATGCTTATTACGGCAGCACAGTGGCTGAGTGGCAACACTCAGGCCTCACAGCAAGAAGGTTCGATCCCCGGGTCACCCAGGCCTTTCTGTGTGGAGTTTGCATGTTCTCCCCGTGTCTGGATGGGTTTCCTCCGGGTGCTCCGGTTTCCCCCATCAACCTAAAACATGCAGCACCTGAACTAACATCAAGGACCATGACATCCACCCTCCTGTGGGCTCACCACCCGCAGAGGGGTTCATAGGGGGGGTCAGGTGCTATGAGGATTGGGCAGCAAACTGCCCCCACGGCCCAGCTGGATTAAGCGGGAGAAGATGGATGGATGGAAATGCTTATCACCAGTGTAAATGTTTCATTCTGATGCCTAACCTGCACTAAGCACTGGATCATGGTTTGTTTTATCGGTGTCCAACTGTAGCCCATCCAGGGCCTGTACACAGCATTACCTGTGAGCGCTACAGTGAGCAGCTCTGCATGTTTGTTTGGAAAGGCAGAGCATCAGAGGGAAAAGGCTGGAGAACCCTGTGTACTCTTACTTGTACAGTGTAACAGTACTCTTACATGAGTAATATACAGTACAGTGTAACAGTACTCTTACATGAGTAATACACAGTATAGTGTAACAGTACTCTTACATGAGTAATATACTGTACAGTGTAACAGTACTCTTACATGAGTAATACACAGTACAGTGTAACAGTACTCTTACATGAGTAATATACAGTACAGTGTAACAGTACTCTTACATGAGTAATATACAGTACAGTGTAACAGTACTCTTACATGAGTAATATACAGTACAGTGTAACAGTACTCTTACATGAGTAATATATTGTACAGAGTAACAGTACTCTTACATGATTAATATATAGTATAGTGTAACAGTACTCTTACATGAGTAATATATTGTACAGTGTAACAGTACTCTTACATGAGTAATATATAGTACAGTGTAACAGTACTCTTACATGAGTAATATACAGTACAGTGTAACAGTACTCTTACATGAGTAATATACTGTACAGTGTAACAGTACTCTTACATGAGTAATATACTGTACAGTGTAACAGTACTCTTACATGAGTAATATACAGTACAGTGTAACAGTACTCTTACATGAGTAATATACAGTACAGTGTAACAGTACTCTTACATGAGTAATATACTGTACAGTGTAACAGTACTCTTACATGAGTAATATACAGTACAGTGTAACAGTACTCTTACATGAGTAATACACAGTACAGTGTAACAGTACTCTTACATGAGTAATATACAGTACAGTGTAACAGTACTCTTACATGAGTAATATACAGTACAGTGTAACAGTACTCTTACATGAGTAATATACAGTACAGTGTAACAGTACTCTTACATGAGTAATACACAGTACAGTGTAACAGTACTCTTACATGAGTAATATACAGTACAGTGTAACAGTACTCTTACATGAGTAATACACAGTACAGTGTAACAGTACTCTTACATGAGTAATATACAGTACAGTGTAACAGTACTCTTACATGAGTAATATACAGTACAGTGTAACAGTACTCTTACATGAGTAATATACAGTACAGTGTAACAGTACTCTTACATGAGTAATACACAGTACAGTGTAACAGTACTCTTACATGAGTAATATACAGTACAGTGTAACAGTACTCTTACATGAGTAATATACAGTACAGTGTAACAGTACTCTTACATGAGTAATATATAGTATAGTGTAACAGTACTCTTACATGAGTAATACACAGTACAGTGTAACAGTACTCTTACATGAGTAATATACAGTACAGTGTAACAGTACTCTTACATGAGTAATATACAGTACAGTGTAACAGTACTCTTACATGAGTAATATATAGTATAGTGTAACAGTACTCTTACATGAGTAATACACAGTATAGTGTAACAGTACTCTTACATGAGTAATATACAGTACAGTGTAACAGTACTCTTACATGAGTAATATATAGTATAGTGTAACAGTACTCTTACATGAGTAATATACAGTACAGTGTAACAGTACTCTTACATGAGTAATACACAGTACAGTGTAACAGTACTCTTACATGAGTAATATACTGTACAGTGTAACAGTACTCTTACATGAGTAATATATAGTATAGTGTAACTCTTACTTGAGTAAAAGTTGTACTTATACTTCCCGCTGTGAGTAAGTCTAAAGTGACAAAAGCTTCATGTGGATCTGGAATGATTTGAATATTTCACGTATGATTTACTTTGTCTCATTTTTATCTCTTTCCTTTGAAAATAACTTTTTACTGCATTTTTAAAGTTCACTAAAGTTCATGTTGAAGTAACAGTGCTCTGACCTGATTATACTTTTAGATTTTTTGTACTGCTAATAAAACTAATAAGACTGGAGGCTGCATATCTCCATGGCGATACTGTGGAACATTCTGGTCTCCTTTAATTTCATCCCCCATCTCGAATCATATTATTTTGACATTTTGTACGTCACCTGCTTGTCTCAGATACTATTTAATGCCACAGTGTGGAATATTCCTGTCTCTTTTCGGTTCATCCCTGCAGCTCTTGTGTGTCCTGGCGGCAGGTTTCAGAAGTGCCTGTTTGTACATGACGTAAAGACGGATCCTCTGTCAGCGCCTCTGCAGCTGCAACACATCACCAACCAGAGCAGAGCAGCTTTTTCCACAACCCTCCTCTGCCCCACAAACTCCTCTGCACCTCTGACCCTCTTCTCTGACCCTCTCCTCTGCCCCACAAACTCCTCTGCTCCTCTGACCCTCTCCTCTGCTCCACAACCCCACCTCTGCACCTCTGACCTTCTCCTCTGACCCTGTCCTCTACTCTTCTGACTCTCTCCTCTGCTTCCCTGACCCTCTCCTCTACTCCTCTGACCTCCTCCTCTGCTCCATCTGACCTTGTCCTCTTCTCCTCTGACCCTATATCCTCTGCTCCATCTGACCATCTCCTCTGCTCCTCTGACCCTCTCCTCTTCTTCTCTAACGTTCTCCTCTGCTCCTCTGACCCTCTCCTCTGCTTCTCTGACCTTCACCTGTGCTTCTCTGACCCTCTCCTCTGCTCTTCTGACCCTCTCCTCTGCTTCTCTGACCTTCACCTCTGTTCCTCTGACCCTCTCCTCTGCTCCTCTGACCCTCTCCTCTGCTTCTCTGACCCTCTCCTCTGCTCCTCTGACCCTCTCCTCTGCTCTTCTGACCCTCTCCACTGCTCTTCTGACCCTCTCCTCTGCTCCACAGCCCCACCTCTGCTCCATCTGACCCTCTCCTCTACTCCTCTCCTCTGCTCCGCTGATGTTCTCCTCTGTTCCTCTGCTCCTCTGACCCTGTTCTCTGCTCCTTTGCTCGATCTGACCCTCTCCTCTCCCCTGTAACTTTTTATGCACGTTCTTCCACCAGGAAAGTTCCATGGAGCACCTTTAAGTCACTGAACTAAATGACCTGACTTCATTTCAGTGTCAGCAGTGTGTCCCTCCAGGGCCACCGTACCTGTCCCCTCTGTCTGTCCCGTATACAGAATGACACATATCCCAAGAAATCATGGTTGAAAAAGAACAGAAATAAAACAAGACCACAGGTACGTTTATGACGAGGAAATAATATTCTAACAGCAATAATATGGGCCCTGGAATTTTTTAGTTTTGTGTTGCAGCAGAAGCCGAGGTGTGTTTGTTTTATTCAAATGAGTTTAGATTTCTGTAGGTTTTCTCCAGTGTTTTACCTGATGAAGCAGCAGCAGAAGATGAGGCAGGGCAGCAACAGAAACAGCCCGATGCCGATGATGATGATGTAAACGTTCAGAGGAAGGTTAAGGAACTCCTCGAAACTCATCCTGGAGGTCAGAAGTCGCCTCAGCCTCACCTGGAGGAGAAAGAAACAAAATGATCTGACCCACATCTTCACTCTCGGGACGTATAAGGCAAAAAGTCGTCTTCTGTGTTGTTCCTGCCTCGAAAACATTCATGGAGTTGTGTTTTGTTTCATTCACATTTGAATAATCCTTTATTATTAGTCTGTCTACATCTCCAAAGCTCCAAATTTTCTGTTCCACCTTGTGATGTCATGAAGCAGTACACTGTAAAAAAAAAAAAAAAAAAAAAAAAAAAAAATCGCAACAATCGAAGGCCATAAAATCTAAAATCGTACATCACCATAGTAAATACAGTAAATTAGTATAAATCAAGAAACATTACAGAACTTTAATATTTATGGTTGTAATATGTTTGTGAAATTTTTAAAAAGAGTAAAATTAAAGGGGAGATACCATTAAGTTGAAAAAAAGTATTTATCCTAAAATTAACAGCAAAAAGTTTTACCTCAAAATTTACATGGAAAATTGCCATTTTTAATAGTAATACTGTTTTTTTATGTAATTTATATTTTTATGGTAAAATATTGCAATAAGCAATTATTTAACTGTGCAATCAACAGTATCAATACAATTTTTTGCTGTAAATGAAGGAAATATTTTACCGTAATTTAATGGTTGAGTTTTTATAGTGTACACTGCAAAAAAGCTTGGCCAAAATGTAAGATATAAACACTTAAATCTATCAGAAAATGACTTAAAAGTAGTGAAATGATCTGTACATGCAGCAAGATCAAGATCAAGTTCTCTTAAAATAAACCACCTCTAGACTAGAATGAGGCAGTCTCAGAATGAGTAAAGTCATAAACCTGAAAACAACATGAATAACCTGATAGAAGTTTGAAAATCTTGGCCAGATCAGAGAAATTTGCAGTGTAGTTTTCAAGCTTCTTTTACCCTTAGTGCAGTATTCATCTGCCATTCCAGTGCATTATCCAAATTATCCTAGTGAGCGAGTTGAAAAACACGGTGGAGCACTATTTTCCGTTTGCATTTTAAATATGCAGGATTTGTGTGTTACATGTGTGAACGAAACGAAACGAAACACAAATCCAGGGGTGTTTGTGATGATGAAACAGTATAAGACAGATCAGAAAATAGTGTCATATGGGACCTTTAAAGACTAAACAGAATGAACGACACGCAGGGAAATCAAGATTATAATCCAGGGATAATGAGATGAAGGGTGGGGGTGAAATTCAATATGGTTCAATAAAAAAAGGCAAATTCATGGCTGTGATTAAAGTCTAAAAGTCATTATTCAGCCACGTCTTGTGCAATGTGAATATGAAACACAAACATTTTAATCATCAAAACACTGAACATGTCAAATGTGTCGCATAAACGAGATTCCTTCCACTAAACAAACAACAAAACTATAGCGCTGTAGCAAAACATGGCTAACAGCTCATTAAGAATCAATCAGGACCTTTAAAGGGACAGTTTGGAATTTTGGACATAGGGCCTCATGTCCTCGTGAGCCGGAGTGTTGGAGATGTGTGGAGACACTTTTTTGAAAGATTCCATCCAGTCCTTGTATTTGCAGAGGTGCTGGTGCTAGGCTAGTGCAGGTCAATGGCCATAGTCGTCCTGCCACTAAAAACAGTCTGACCCACTGCACAGACCCGAGGAAAAACTATTAGAACTCCAGACTGTCCATGTGAACGTCTGTGTCCAGAGAAGTTGTACTTCCTGCGGACTGATATATGAGAAAATAGTCCCTCAACATGCGATGATTCATGCAATGCAAGGTTAGTTTTATTTCCAAAGTATTTTGCAGAGATTTTTGGAACATTTAAAGGATGAAATGTAATGATTTTGATACAGAATTTAGCTGATTTTAAGTGATTCAACTGATAAAAATGTTTTAAATAATTTTTTCTTGCCGTTTTTCGTTTGCTCAAAGTTGGGACTGAAACTCAAATTAAATCTGCTAAAAAGGCATTTAAATACTTTTTTGCTTTTCAGTTCAGTTAAAAAATGTAGTGGAGTAGAAAGTACAGATACACGTTCTCAAATGTACTTAAGTAAACCTAAAAAGTAATCACGGTAAAATGTACTTAAGTAAAGTACAGATACATAAAATGTGTACTTAAGGATTGTACTTTTGCTTTTGCACTTCACTGCTGTCCACCACTGAGGACGAGTGACCGCGATAAAAAAGTTTCCGTCAATTCCTGCGTCTGTCTGTGTCAATATTTTTTGTGTGTAACTCTGGCCTTGTTTTATTTCCGCCGGCTTTGTGTTTGTCCCTTTGTGGCCACCGTACAGCTGTCCCATGATCCTCTCTGCTCTGTGTAAACTAAAGCTCTTTTGTTTTGCATCCATTATACAAGTATGAGGTCACAAAGGACGACTCACCACGACTGCTCGGCTCCTGTCGCACAATTGCATTTACACAGTGCACATGAGAACAGAAGAGTTATCACTGGTAAACTGAGTGTGGTGGGAGCAACTAGCATGCTAACACATCATTCCTGATCATCTGACAAAAAAGCGCATTCTGCAGTGAATGTATTTTGACTTCAAGAGCTGCTTATACAATATATCGGTACTGGGGCAAGACGCAGTGTGACGTCAGCGTTCAGCTCCAGTCAAATGAAGCTCACTGAGGAAAGCTGGGTTTCATATTAGAAATTTATTTATGGACAAAATAGCGAAATAAAAACACCAGGAGTGGGTTAATGTGAACACTTTAAGACCAAAATGACAAGGTTCACTGCAGTATTTACAGAAAGAGTCAGTGTTTTTCAATATAAAGTGAACTGGAGCCAAAAGTCGATGGAGCCGCAAGTGCTCACTTCCTATAATAGATGAGAAAAATCGGGTACAGAGTCTTTAAAGGAGTAGCTTTTCTTGTGAAGAATATGCCTACTGCGTGTTTCCATGGAGATGTTATTGCCTCACAAAGAATGTTCTGCCGTATGGTTTAGTTTGATCACTTTAAATACTAAGGGAAAGGCTTGATAATAGATACTGATTTCTATACCACAACCTTCTTGCTGTGAGGCATGAACGTTCGCCACTCTGCCACTGCGCCACCAGAATGAATCGATTTTTTAAAATAATATTTTTCAATAAAATTCATTAGTTGCATTCACTGTGTCCTTTTCCCTCTCTTTCTCTCTCTCCCTTGCTCTCTTTCCCTCTCTGTGTTCTTTTCCCTCTCTTTCTCTCTCTGTCTCTCTTGCCTGCTCTCGTTCCCTCTGTCTTTTTCTCTCTCTCTTTCTCCTATGTTTCTCTGCTCTCTCGCTTGCGCTCTTTCCCTCTGGGTGTCCTTTTCTCTCTCTTTCTCTGTCTTTCACTCTGTTTCTCTCTCTATCTCCCTCTTTTCTCTCACTTGTTCTCTTTCCCTCTCTATCTTGTTCCCTCTTTTTCTCCTTTTTCTCTCTGCTCCCAATTGTTCTCTTTCCCTCTCTGTATCCTTTTCTCTTTCTTTCTGTCTCTCTCTTTCTCTCTCCCTAGCTCTCTTTCCCTCTATGTATCTTTTTACCTCTCTTTCTCTCTCTCTCTCTCTGCTCACTGGCATGCTCTCTTTCCCTCTCTGTGTCCTCTTCTCTCTCTTTCTCTTTTGCTCTCTTTCTCTCTATGTATCCTTTTCTCTCTCTTTCTCTCTCTCTGCTCACTCGCTTACTCTCTTCCCCCCTCTGTGTTCTTTTCCCTCTCTTTTCCCTATCTCTTTCTGCTCTCTTTTTTTGCTCTCTTTCCCTCTCTGTGTCTTGTTCCCTGTCTTTCTCTGTTTCTCTATCTCACTCTCTTCTCTCATTTGTTCTTTTTCCCTCTCTTTCTCGCTCTCTCTCTCTGCTCCCTTGCTTGCTCTCCTTCCCTCTCTGTGTCTTTTTCCCTCTCTCTCGCTTGCTTTTTTCCCTTTATGTATCCCCCATGAACGTTAGCCACTCAGCCACTGAGCCACCAGAATGAATCGATTTTTTAAAACGATATTTTTCAATAAAATTCATTAGCTGCATTCACTGTTCTCATGATTTTAAAAAGATGATACATTTTATTTCATACAGTTTGGTTCTTGTGAAGCTGTGGTTGACATTATTAGACGTAATTCTTGATAAACTGCAGTCTATCATCCACTGTTTTAGTATCGGGATATATTGTGATATATCGAATCGTGACATGCGCACCGTGATATGTATCGTATCTTCAGGCTCAAGGCAATGCACACCCCGAAAAAATACTGCGTGGCCTCATACTTGTTCTAATAGACAATTACTGTGCTGGAAAGGTCCCATTTTCTTCAGTTTATGTAGTGACTGCAATGTTCATAAACACGGATCTAGTCTTGATGTTCGCCGCAGTATGGAGCAGTATCTGAGTATCGATACCGACAACGCTAGTATGAAATTAAACGTATTCATCTCCGTGGAGACAAACACAGGAGGGTGCTATCGGGCTAAGTTAGAGGTCAGATCTGTGGAGAGACAACCCTGCTCTCAATAAGAATGCACATTTTTCTGAGGTATTTTTCTTAATAATGAAAACTGCTGTAACTGAATACATTTCATTCCAGGCAAAGCAATCTCCATAGAGACAAGCAGGTGCCAGATGCTTTATCAGAAAAGTGACCTTTCAGGAAATGGAATAAATATGTGAAGAATGCTCAAATGTAAATGATTATGAATTGCTCCCATGTCTTGGCGGTGTTTGGCCTTTCCCTGTTTAGACCAGTGAGAGTGCCTGGGCTCAGTGGTATGTCTCATTGTCTGTAATTACATTTCTATCCTGCAGTATTTATACACAGAAATAACAGAGGGCCATGTCTGTGCACGACACTCACATGGTGTTTGTGCATTGTTCACATGCCACAGTGACAAATAGCCCATGATTTCAATTAGACTCACGGAAACACGAATATGCGACTGTGCATCTGCAGCAATCTAAAACCACTTATAGATTATTCGCCTATAGGATGAGAACGTTGCGTTACAGGTTGAAGCGTCTTCAGTCTCCTTCCTTATGTCAAACTAGATTCCCCCTGAAAACAGCCCTGAAATACCACAAAACAAGCTCAAACTAAAATGTATTAGTAAATCATCCATTTTCTAGATGGTGGTGCATGTTGGGCGAACAGCAACAAGGCCCTGGATCTTTCTGTGTGGAGTTTGCATGTTCTCCCTGTGTCTGAATGGGTTTCCTCTGGGCACTCCGGTTTCCACCATTAACCCAAAACGTGGACAATAGGTCAAATCCTCCAGCTAAGGTTGTCCTGGCCAAAACTATGTCAAGATCTGGAAGTTTAGCCTTGTAGCCTTGGGCGGCAAGATGGATTCTTGCAATATTTGTGACTTCACAAACTCACGAGAATCCATCTTGGAGTGCGCCCACTGTATGGTTAACTGGCTGGATCACGTCATAGCGTTGGCTTGTGCAGGCTGCTACACGTATCAATCTGGCCTCCGCAATGTACCTAACTGCTTGCAATATGTTTTTTTATTACTCACCAAAAAAGTAAACTTCAAAATAATTTGGTCAAGGATGGCTGAAGTGAATTAGGAAATGTTGCATGCAGTTGTTTTGGGATGGTTGCCTCGTTAATGTGTAATTTTAAATGTGGCCATTTTGGTGACACTGAGACATTTTGGTCACAGATGTGGCAAAAACAATAGTTTATGAAGAGACCAAAACAAGAGCAACAGCTCAGGCACAGCTCAAATTCAGTTCATGTGTCAGCATCAGTCAGTTAGCGTCAGACTCTGAGGCCTCTTTAACACTTTGATGTAGAGTTTATGAGTGTCGTCAAAACGGAAAGTCCCTCTCCCTCTTTTTCTCTCTCTCTGTTTCCCCAAATCTCCAACTTTTCACCCTCTCACTGAGTCAAATAAGGTTCAAAATGCCACAAAAAACTTTCCCAAATACTGTCAGTGACTATTTCCCATGTGAGAATGACTGGTTAACTACACCATTAAAAACACTTAAAGCTGTTTTTTTCCATCAGTAGAACCTGGTGTTTGTGGTGTTGAGTAGAAGCTGGTGTTTGTGGTGTTGAGTAGAAGCTGGTGTTTGTGGTGTTGAGTAGAAGCTGGTGTTTGTGGTGTTGAGTAGAAGCTGGTGTTTGTGGTGTTGAGTAGAAGCTGGTGTTTGTGGTGTTGAGTAGAAGCTGGTGTTTGTGGTGTTGAGTAGAAGCTGGTGTTTGTGGTGTTGAGTAGAAGGTGGAGTTTGTGGTGTTGAGTAGAAGCTGGTGTTTGTGGTGTTGAGTAGAAGCTGGTGTTTGTGGTGTTGAGTAGAAGCTGGTGTTTGTGGTGTTGAGTAGAAGGTGGAGTTTGTGGTGTTGAGTAGAAGCTGGTGTTTGTGGTGTTGAGTAGAAGCTGGTGTTTGTGGTGTTGAGTAGAAGGTGGAGTTTGTGGTGTTGAGTAGAAGCTGGTGTTTGTCGTGTTGAGTAGAAGCGGGTGTTTGTGGCGTTGAGTAGAAGCTGTTTTTTCTGGTGTTGAGTAGAAGCGGGTGTTTGCAGCGTTGAGTAGAAGCTGTTTTTTCTGGTGTTGAGTAGAAGCTGTTTTTTCTGGTGTTGAGTAGAAGCTGTTTTTTCTGGTGTTGAGTAGAAGCTGTTTTTTCTGGCGTTGAGTAGAAGCGGGTGTTTGCGGCGTTGAGTAGAAGCGGGTGTTTGCGGCGTTGAGTAGAAGCGGGTGTTTGCAGCGTTGAGTAGAAGCGGGTGTTTGCAGCGTTGAGTAGAAGCGGGTGTTTGTGGCGTTGAGTAGAAGCGGGTGTTTGCGGCGTTGAGTAGAAGCGGGTGTTTGTGGTGTTGAGTAGAAGCGGGTGTTTGTGGCGTTGAGTAGAAGCGGGTGTTTGTGGTGTTGAGTAGAAGCGGGTGTTTGTGGTGTTGAGTAGAAGCGGGTGTTTGCGGCGTTGAGTAGAAGCGGGTGTACAGTACAGTGAACGTGAGCCCGTCGCTGCAGTAATCTTAGTGAGGTCTGTGAATCATTGATAGAGCCTCAGCGCTGAGCAAATGAATGCAGAGCAGAGAAGCCGGGGGGAAAATACCACGACTGCAGGTGGAGCTGGAGATTAGGACAAAAACGCACATCTGGAGAGTTTTTTATATTATTTTGATATGAATTCAGACAATATTTTAACTGTGTATCAGGAAATGCTGAAAATGGCCCTGGAAATGTCTTGATGGAGGTTCAAGTCCAGCACAAAACGCACACGAGCAGAGCATAACAATCACCAGAAAGTCACCTTATATACAACTTTGAGAAACTACTACTGTTACTACTACTACTACCACTGCTGCTGGTACTACTACTACTACTACTACTACTACTACTACCACTGCTGCTGGTACTACTACTACTACTACTACTACCACTGCTGCTGGTACTACTACTACTACTACTACTACTTGACTGCTACAAGTTTGAGAGAAGAAAAGAACTCCCTAAATATGAAGGATTTGTGTGTTTAACGTGTGTATTTTAATTTAAGCAATTTTCTCTGGCTTTAATTTGGAAGTGCTTTTGTCCCCTAAAAACTGAACACACATAATTCACTATTTTGTGTGAAAACATGCAAAATTTCAAGAAAAACAAGAAAAGTTTGTTGAGTATAAAGTAAACCGCAGCTCTTTCTGAGTGACGTCTGTGAGTAAACTCTGGTCAAAAACATGGTTTTCTGGTTTGGCCCCTGAGATGAATCAAAGAACCGTTTTAGAGCAAACAAAACTGTGGGAATGTCAAGAAGACACAAAGGAAAAAGTAAACATGTAGTTATATAATGCAGTACATAAATACATGTGTCATATTTAATACTGTAAAAGTCTAAATGATCATATCTGGTGCTAACATATCTGTTCTTAGAATAAAGGTAATTTTATTTTCAATTATCCTGATTAATAATAAAGTATAAATAAATACATGAAACATGAATTCAAATAAGACCAGAATGTAGGTCTAGTATTCGTAGTAGTAGTAGTACAAGCTGCAGTAGTAAGTGGCTAGTAGTATTAAGTAGGGATGTAACAATAACCAAAATATGGTGATTGTATTGTCAAAGGGCCATCATAGTATTAAAAAAAACCCACAGAACTACATAGACCATGATCCTTTGCTCTGTTTCAGTGCAGGCGACATGAAGAAATAACTGTTCTGAGCACTTTTACATCTTCATTCTTTGGATTAAGTCTCGTGAAGCATTTTTAGAGATGTATATGGTGAAAATATCTGTCTTATCCAATGAATTCTAATGAGGCTCTTGTTTGTTTCTTGCGTTAAGTGTCCTGCCCAAGGACACCACAACAGCACTCATCTGTGGGATCTGAAATCGCGCCGCCGACCTGTGGGTCAGTGGATCCGACCGCTCAACCAACGATGTTTATGTCGAGAGGATTCGAACTGCCAACCTTCTGGTCAGACAAACGCTCCACCAGCTGAGCTACTGTTGCTCCTAAGTATTATAACATTAGTATAAGTATTAGTAGTAGTAATAGTAGTAGTTGTATTAGTAGCAGCAGCAGCAACAACAATAATAGTAATAATAATAGTAACAATAATAATAGTAATAATAGCAGCAATAATAATAACAACAACAGTAATAGTAACAATAATAATAGTAATAATAATAGCAGTAGTAGTAGTAGTAATAATAACAATAATAATAATAACGGTATTAGTAGTAATAATAATAGCGGTAGTAGTAATAGTAGCAATAATAATAGTAATAATAATAATAGTAGTAATAATAGCAGTAATAACAACAACAACGGCAGTGGTAGTAGTAGCAGTAGTAGTGGTAGTAGTGGTAGTAGTAGCGGTAGTAGCACCAGCAGCAGTGGTAGTGGTAGCAGTAGTAGTGGTAGTGGCAGTAGTAGTGGTAGTGGTAGCAGCAGTGGTGGTAGTAGTAGTAGCAGTGGTAGCGGTGGTAGTAGTGGTAGTGGCAGTGGTAGTGGTAGTGGTAGTGGTAGTAGTAGTAGTAGCGGTGGTAGTAATTAGCAGTAGTAGTAGTAGTAGCAGTAGTAGCAGCAGCAGCAGTAGTAGTAGTAGTAGTAGCAGTAGTAGTAGTAGCAGTAGTAGTAGCAGTAGTAGTAGTAGTAGTAGTAGCAGTAGTAGTAGTAGTAGTAGTAGTAGTAGTAGTAGTAGTAGCAGTAGTAGCAGTAGTAGCAGTAGTAGTAGTAGTAGTAGTAGTAGTAGTAGTGGCAGCAGCAGTAGTAGTAGTAGTAGTAGTAGTAGTAGTAGTAGTAGTAGTAGTAGTAGTAGTAGTAGTAGTAGTAGCAGTAGTAGCAGCAGCAGTAGCAGTAGTAGTAGTAGTAGTAGTAGTAACATACTGCAGAAGTAGTTGTGTACTTATATTAATATTAATGGTAGTAGTGGTAAGTGTAGCAGTACTAGTAGTGAAAGTAGTTGTCATAGAGTATTAGTACTTGAGTTATAGTAGGATAGTAACAGTAGTAATAGTAACAGTAGTGGAAATCTTAAGCACTTTAACAATTTTTATCTTGTTGGTAAAATGGCAGCACAGTAGAGCTTAAAGTAGTAGTAGTATCTGTAATAGTAGTAGTTGTACTTGTAGCACTAAGTATTCTACTGTACTGTACTGTACTGTACAAAGTAAATGTTCTGCGCACCTTAAATATTTTTTTACAGTTTGAAGTTGAAAAAAGGAGTGGGGTGAGTAAAAGTGGGTTAAGTGTGTAAAATGTGAACGGACCACTTCAGTCCTGCTCCGACAAGTCTGGAGATTTTTACCTCAAACGCTCCATCTTAGGGAACAAAGAATTTTAAATAGTGTCACGATACCAACGTTTGATTTTGATACTAGGGAAAGGGATCGATACTCAATGCAAATTTCGATACCAGAATGATGGAAATAAAGACTCAGAAGACTCAGAATAATAGTCCTTTCTTTAACTGTTGCCGTTCTAGAAAGATCTCATTTTGTCATATATCGGTATATGGGATTTTTTCAGTCTCGATACTGACTATTTTCGATACTAGCTTCAACTAATATCTGATTTTCGATATTTTTGACCACCAATTTGAATAAAATTTTGCTTAAACTTGTACTTACCTGTAAAAATGAATCCCACTTTAAGTCCAGCTGCAGTAACGGAAAAACTTGGAAAACTCGCTCATGACTTCAAAATTTGAAAATATTTTTAAAAAAAATATATACAAATCCGAAAATATGTAACTTCCCAAAACAGTTTTCAGTTCAAGTTAGTCACTGGATACTTACATGATGTCATTGAAAAAGTGAGATGCACACTCCTTGCGAAATTTCCCAAAAGTTTTAGAATAAAATTTTTTGCAAGTTTGAAGCGTCAAAATAGTGGTGAAATTGTACCAAAATGCAAAAAAATCCCCCAAAATTTCAGTTTCAATTTGTGAAAAGTGCAAAAAGTGGGTATCCGAGTCTTATCCAGTGAATTCTAATGAGGTTCTTGTTTGTTTCTTGCGTTTTTTTAAATCTCCTTTAAATCTCGAATTTCTCATCTCAGATGCTCCATAAATCTGGATCATTTTCACATATCAGGATCGTTATTCTGTCCTTCACACGTACAAGTTGTTGGTAAAGTGGTTTTCTGAAAATATGAGTTTAAATTGTAGTTTTAAATGTTTCTGTAGCAGCAGCAGCAGCAGCAGTAGCAGCAGTAGTCGTGGTGGTGGTGATAGTTCCTCTCTGTCGCTCGTCCTCCTTCTTCTGTTCCCACTGCTCTTCACAGCCTGCAGTTTGTAAACAGATCCTGGTCATGTGACTGCCTCTCTCTCTCTCTCTCTCTTTCCTACGTCTCTCTGCTCCCTCACTCGCTCTGTCCCCCCCCACCCCTCCTTTCTCTTTCTCTCTCCCTTGCTCTCTTTCCCTCTGTAAGAGTCCTTTTCTCTCTCTCTTTCTCTCCCCCTTGCTCTCTTTTCTCCAAGTCCTTTTCCCTCTTTCTTTCTTCTTTCTCTCTCCCTTGCTCTCTTTCCCTCTCTGTGTCCTTTTCCCTCTCTTTCTCTCTCTCCCTTGCTCTCTTTCCCTCTCTGTGTTCTTTCCCTCTCTTTCTCTCTCTCCCTTGCTCTCTTTCCCTCTAAGAGTCCTTTTCTCTCTCTCTTTCTCTCCCCCTTGCTCTCTTTTCTCTAAGTCCTTTTCCCTCTTTCTTTCTTCTTTCTCTCTCCCTTGCTCTCTTTCCCTCTCTGTGTCCTTTTCCCTCTCTTTCTCTCTCTCCCTTGCTCTCTTTCCCTCTCTGTGTTCTTTTCCCTCTCTTTCTCTCTCTGTCTCTCTTGCCTGCTCTCATTCCCTCTGTCTTTCTCTCTCTTTCTCTTATGTTTCTCTGCTCTCTCGCTTGCGCTCTTTCCCTCTGGGTGTCCTTTTCTCTCTCTTTCTCTGTCTTTCACTCTGTTTCTCTCTCTATCTCCCTCTTTTCTCTCACTTGTTCTCTTTCCCTCTCTATCTTGTTCCCTCTTTTTCTCCATTTTCTCTCTGCTCCCAATTGTTCTCTTTCCCTCTCTGTATCCTTTTCTCTTTCTTTCTGTCTCTCTCTTTCCCTCTATGTATCTTTTTACCTCTCTTTCTCTCTCTCTCTCTCTGCTCACTGGCTTGCTCTCTTTCCCTCTCTGTGTCCTCTTCTCTCTCTTTCTCTTTTGCTCTCTTTCTCTCTATGTATCCTTTTCTCTCTCTTTCTCTCTCTCTGCTCACTCGCTTACTCTCTTCACCCCCCTGTGTTCTTTTCCCTCTCTTTTCCTTATCTCTTTCTGCTCTCTTTTTTGCTCTCTTTCCCTCTCTGTGTCTTGTTCCCTGTCTTTCTCTGTTTCTCTATCTCTCTCTTCTCTCACGTGTTCTTTTCCCTCTCTTTCTCGCTCTCTCTCCTTTCTCTCTCTGCTCCCTTGCTTGCTCTCCTTCCCTCTATGTATCTTTTCCCCCCCTCTCTCTCTGCTCTCTTTCCCTCTCTGTCTTTTCCCTTATCTTTTCTTTCTCTCCCTGTACTATCTCTCTCTGCTCTCGTGCTTGGTCTCTTTCAATCTCTGTGTCCTTTTCTCTCTCTCTCTCTCTCTCCTATCTCTAACTCTCTATTGCTTGCTCTCTTTCACTCTGTGTCCTTTTCTCTCTCTTTCTCTCTATCTCTCTCTTATTCTCTTTCCGTCTCTGTCTTTTTCTCTCTCTCTATTCTCTTGCTTGCTCTCTTTCCCTCTCTGTCTTCTTCCCTCTCTTTCTCCTATCACTCTCAGCTCTCTTGCTTGCTCTCTTGCTCTCTCTCTACCTCCCTCTCCTCTCTCATTTGCTCTCTCTTTCTTCTCTCCCTGTTCTTACACTCTTTCACCCCCTCTCACACTCACTCCTTCATTTTCCTTTACTCTATCTTTCTCCCTCTCTCTTGTTTCACACGCTCTCTTAAACCACTTAAACCTCTCTGTCTTCTCTTCTGTTCTCCCCCGCTCTCTTTCTGTCTCCCTCTTCCTAACCTTCTTGTTCTCTTTCGCCTTCTCTCCCCTCTCTCTTCCTAACCTCCTCCTTCCCTTTCCACTCTTTCTCCTTCTCTCTCTCTCTTCCTAACCTCCTCTTTCTCCTTCTCTCCTCCTCTCTCTCTGTCTGTCTCTCTATTCCTAACCTCCTCTTTCCCTTTCTACTCTTCTCTCTCTCTCTAACCTCTTCTTTCTCCTTCCCTCCCCTCTCATCCTAACCTCCTCTTTCCCTTTCTGCTCTTTTTCCTTCCTCTCCTCCTCTCCCTCTGTCTCTCGTCCTTTCTTTCTACTCTTTCTCCTTCACTCTTTCTCTCTCTTAACCTCTTCTTTCTCTTGCTACTTTTTCTCCTTCTCTCCCCTCTCTTCCTCACCTCCTCTTTCTCCTTCTCTCCTTCTCTCTCCCTTCTTGCACTTTTCCTCCTCCCTCTTAATCAGATTTCCAGGGAATGGTGGGAAATCACGGCTGTGAATTTCGTCGGAATCTGAGTGACTGAGTGAACTTTCAGTCTTATGTAAGTCTGGACCAGTTCAGTGGATCTGACCCCAGGCTACGGCCAAAGCAAATACGCCACTTCAAAATCAAAAAAACACGCCTGAAGAGGTTTAGATGTCATCCGTGCAGCTTTGAGCCATTTAGCAATCTTTCCTGGGTCCTATTCAAAACTTCGCCCACAAGCCGACGTCACCCAATGCTCCAGAAATATACAAACATATGCAACAGGAAACGAAACTAAACACAACAACTCGACAAAACCCGACGTGATGTGCCGTAGTTTCATTAGTGGACTGTGAAATGGACTGTGTTGTGATAGTGCTCTGAAGGGGGAGCGATTTAGCGTATAGAGCAGGGGTGTCAAACTCATTTTGGTCCGGGGGCCGTATGCAGCCTACTTTGATCCCAAAAGGGCCGGATCAGAAAACTCAGTTCTCTCTTCAAGTTATTGTATTTTTCTCCGTGTCTCGTAGTGGTGTTTAAGATTATATTCCTCGAGCAACGCCACTTGTTCCAAACACACTGAGCACAGATTTCCCATTCACCTCTGTCAACAAATAAGAATTAGACTATTTTTCTTGGGAAATCCTGAACTCAGCATCTGCTTTTCTCATTTTTTGACATTTTGCTGATGAGGGTCACGGTCGACAGTCAAAACGATCGTCCTTTAAGAGCGTTTGGAAAGAGGAAAGTCTTCATTTGTGCTGCTCTGGTGGGAGTCGCAACGTACAGAAACGCCGGAGACGCTGCTATGCTAAACGGTGCAGAAAATTAACAGAAAAATCTGAAAATTTTAAGTATTTTAATAGAAAAATCAGCCGAGGGCCAGATTAAAGGTCTTGGAGGGCCGGATCTGGCCCCCGGGCCGCATGTTTGACACATGTGGTATAGAGCAAAAACAGACGTGAAACACATTGTTTTTGGAGAATACAGCTATTTCAAAACAATAGAAGGTAACATGGTGATCTGAATGTGTTCTGTGTTACAGTTAATACGTCATAGGGGGGAAAAAAAACATTTTTGACTCCTTATTGCCCAAGTCATGTGCTCCTGCTTTAGTGTGGTTAAATATATGTTTTATTTTGCAGTCTCTGTGTTCAGACTTAAACGGCACACGAAGCAGAGGTGCACAATTTTGGTGTTAAAAAAGTAGAATTTGGTTCACAGCACACACACTGTGGAGCATTAACATCTAAGACACAGGTGTCAAACATGCGGCCCGGGGGCCAGATCCGGCCCTCCAAGACCTTTAATCTGGCCCTCAGCTGATTTTCTATTAAAATATTTAAAATTTTCAGATTTTTCTGGTAATTTTCTGAGCATCTTAGCATAGCAGCGTCTCCAGTGCTTCTGTGCCTGGCGCCTCCACCAGACAAATGAAGACCTGCCTCTTTCCAAACGCTCTTAAAGGACGATCGTTTTGACTGTTGACCGTGACATCAGCAAAATGTCAAAAATAAGAAAAGTGGAGCTGAGTGCAGGATTTTCCAAGAAAAATTGACTAATTCTTATTTGTTCACGGAGGTGAATGGGAAACCTGTGCTTGGTGTGTTTGCAACAAGTGGCGGCGCTCAAGGAATATGATCTTAAACACCACTACGAGACACTGCGAAAAATACAATAACTTGAACAGAGAATTGAGAAGACAGAAGATAAACGAATTATTGCTGAAACTGAAGAAACAGCCGTCTGTTTTCACCCAGGGGCCAAGAGGCTACTGATGCTGCTGTGAAAACAACCTGACCTAGCATAATATTATAATATTTTGTAAAATAAAATCAAATAAAAAAAATTTCTGTAATAGATTTGCGTTTCTCTGCACAAATATTTGGACTTATTGGGGTAAATATGCCATAAGTTTTCTGATCCGACCCCTTTGGAGTCAAAATTGGTTGTATACGGCCCCCGGACCATTAATGAGTTTGACGCCCCTGATCTAAGAGAAGCACACACACATTACACACGGCGCGTAGGGCACCAAGTACATGCAGCAGGGGCACCACCAAAAAAGTCAGGCTCCTTAATCCTCACAAAACTTTGTCTCTCCCTTTCTCTCTGTCTCTCCCTGGGTGTCTGGACCTTCGTGCAGGCCAGTCCTCATGGAGAAATGTTCACTTTCAGATTCCTTGATTGAGTAAATTCTATTCTGCAATTATTTGTACTTTATTATTTACCAAAAGAATGTGCACATATACACTTGTTCTGTGTGTACAATGTTCAGTTCAGTGTTGAGTCTGCAGTCCTTGCACAAATCTGTCTTTATAATAATGGTGGTGGTGCTTATTTATGAACCTTTTTAACAATGTATTATTTTAACTTTCATGTTTGGTGTATTTGTTTTAGTAAATTGCACGGATAAATTCTGAGTTATTGCTCATTCTGGGCGGGGCAGGATGGGAGGTGTGGCAGAGGAGGGTGGGGGATGTGGCGGAGCAGGGTGGGAGGGATGAACATTTGTGCTTCGGGCTCCCAAATGGCAACAGCCCTGGACAGAAGAGTGAAATCTGAACTGATAAACTAATCCAAGAATCTCATGCATTTCAGAACATGTTTGTAGAGGTCTGAACTACAGGGTCAGCAGCTTACACAGGGATACACAGGGAGGGCATCTGACGCACTGGGACATTTTAGAACACGCTTGAAGAGGTCTAAACTACAGGTACAAGACTGATCTATAAAAGACAGGATATTTTGTTCTCCACGGAGAACATTCTATTCTCTAGATACTGTAATGACGGCCTTTAGGGTGTGAGAACTGTGCCAACTCAGACTGCGCTTTTGCTATGACTGTGATAGAAATCGCAGCGTTGGTAATGAGTGTTGGTAAGGTGCACTTTGTAGGGCAATTTGTCCTCTGCATTCGACCCGTCTGTCAGTGTCTCTGGCTCAAACCGGTCAGGAGCAGTGGGATCATCTCCAGATCTTGAGCAAGTCTTGGTCAGGACCACCTCAGCTGGAGGATTTGACCCGTTGTGCATGTTATGGGTTGAAACTGAGACACAGAATTAGAACCTGCAAACTCCAAACGGAAAGACGGCAGGAGTTGAACCTACAAAACCTTCTCGCTACAAGGCAAGAATGAAAGCCAAGAATCAAAAGAAATAGAAAACACACACCAGAGTTCTTGTAGAGGTGCAAATGCAGGGAACGGCCATGTAAAAGTGAAGGAAATTATAACACACTCTGGAGCTTATTTATTTTTCAGCAAAAAGCCTTTGTCAGATCATTTTTCTTGCTTTGGCCCACAGGAACGCTAAACTATACTGTACATACTGTGGTCCCGAGCAAGAAAAATGATCTGACGAAGGCTTTTTGCTGAAACATTATTTAAAAATAAAACAATCTTTTGGACATAAGCCTCAGACACTGAGCCAACACCACGTCACAGGCCTTGTAGTTTCATAAGGTGCTTGTTCCTGTTCCTGTGTTCTGGAATTGCCCATCTCTACTGAACTAAAGGTAAAAAGGAGCACTTCATGACATCACAAGGTGTCACAGAGCATCTTGAGCTTTAGAGATGTCGACAGTCTAATAATAAAGGGTTAGTCAAACATGTGAATGAAACAAAACACGACTTGGGTACGTTTCTGATGAGGTAACGTAACTTAAAGGTCACAATAGTCCATTTTGTGTAATACAGGGCCTTATAATCAAACAAACTGCTTATTTTGGTTTATTTGTGGAAATTGTTATGTATAAAAACATATAAAAACAAAGTAGTATTTCATTTCATCACTTAGACCTGTCTCCTCTCTCATTACATGCACTTCTTCTCATTTGGAGTGCAGCATCGCCATCTAGTGGAGACAAAAAAAAAAAAAAAAAAATCAAAATTCAACCATACTTTAAAGCAGGTCTAAACACCTCGGCATCTCATTTCTCTTTTCTTGCTTCGCATTTGTTGATTCCTCTCCTCGATCCTCCCTTTTCTCAGCTGTCAATCAGATGTATCATATAAAGTGTTGTCCCAAAGAAAACTAGAAAATGAAGGAGTAAACTTGAGAGAGGCTTCAGGAAGCAGACATCAGCGAAAAGGAGTTAAACTTTATTGGTCTCAGTGAGGAGTTTAGATCCTCTCTCCTCGCTGGGTCTCCTCTGTGGGTGGGAGTTCCTCACCCGTTTCCTGCAGAATAGGGGAGAGGAACCAACAAGGAGAAGGAAGCAAGTAATGAGAAATGGGACGCGGCCCTAAACTCCATCCAAATCCACATTACAAATAGAGCGGCTAAACTGAGAGTGAGGGGGAGGAGGGCCGGGTCTGGAGGTGTAAGGAACAGTGTGATTGGTCTAACAGTAGGGATGTAACAATAACTGAAAAAGCGTGACATGGTATCGTCAAAAGTCTCACAATAATATCGTGGACCATCACAATATATCGAATCACAAGTCCCTTTACTTAAATGAACAGTTCTGATGCAGAAATAGCTAAAAAAAACAGAGGGAACTACATAGACCATGATCCTTTGCTCCGTTTCAGTGCAGACGACATGAAGAAATAACTGTTCTAAGCACTTTGAAAGCTTCATTCTTTGGATTAAGTCTTGTGAAGCATTTTTAGAGGAAAAAGGAGCAGATTCACAGTTTTGTGCCTCCACAAAATGTTGCAATAAATCTGGTACAGTGAGATGTTTATGGTGAAAATATCATACAGAGAGATTTGGATATCGTCACATTAAATGTACATAATGATGGTACCAAATATCAATGCATTTTAGGATGTCAGTCTTGTTATTTCATAGAATATCGTAATATCGTGAGATTTCCCACGATATCGTGAGATTTCCCACGATATCGCAATAAATATTGTACCGTGAGGTTCATACTGTGACAATATCGTATCGTGAGACTTAGATATCGTTACACCCCTGTCTAGGTAGGTATCTACACTTCAAACTCCACACTTACAGCCAGGTAATCAGGACAGTCTTTTGTGATGTCACCAACTACTGGAAATGGGCTCTATTCACGCTTACGTCACAGAAGTTCAGAAACATGTGGAAGACGACTTCCTTGGGGCTCTGAGGCGATGGTAACTACAATTAAATCTGGGAAAACTAAGAAAATGGCCAAGTTTTCTTCCTCTATATGTCATTGTATTTTTTTCCTTTTAGAAATTGTCCATTAATTTGTGTATTATAAGAAGAAAAAAAAATGTAATTGCAGCATTCTTTTACATTCATCAGATCAACAGTTCCAACCAGCTCCCGTCCCCCATGAAGAGTTTTGGCAGGTTGTGAAGACGCTGCTGCTGAATCCTCGGTTTTATCACTAGTATCAGGAACTACATTATAGACATTAACTAAGAACAAAAGAGGATTTCAGATTCTGGAATGTAATGAATGCTACTCCCAGAGGGTGGGAAGAGCCAGTTTTCCGTAATGATACGTGATACATGACTAGTGATGTCATAGGGGTGTACAGTGTGCAGTTACCATGGTGACACAATGCACACTTTAGCAAACACTGCCAAAATAAGTTTTAAAATAGTCTGAAGGGAAAAAAATACAAAATGGACTTATCCATTTTCTTCCGCTTATCTGGGCCGAGGTCGCTGGAGCAGCAGTCTAAGCAAAGACTCCCAGACTTCCTTCACCCCAGCCACTTCTTCCAGCTCCTCTGGGGGGATCCCGAGGCGTCCCCAGGCCTTCCCCCAGGGCCTCCTCCTGGTGGGACATACCCGGAACACCTCCCCAGGGAGGCGCCCGGGAACAGACCTCAGCTGCTCCTCTCGACATGAAGGAGCAGCGGCTCTACTCCGAGCTCCTCCCATGTGACTGAGCTCCTCACCTTATCTCTAAAGAAGCACCCGGCCTCTCTGTGGAGGAAACTCATTTCGGCTGCTCGTATCTGCCATCTCATCCTTTCGGTCATTACCCAAAGCTCGTGACCATAGGTGAGAAATGTAGATTAAGCAGTAAATCAAGAGAGCACAACGGTTTGACACAGTGACCGCATCACCTGTGAATCTCTCGCTCCATCCTCCCCTCACTCGTAAACAAGACCCGGAGATACTTGAACTCCTCCACTTGAGGCAGAGACTTAAACAACACATTTTTATTAGCTTGTGATATTATTTGAGAGGGACTTGTTTAACAGCACAAATCAGCTCACCTGAAGTCAGTTCTGAAAAGAGCTTCAAAGAGTTAGCATCACACCCCCAGGGAATGTTGATGACATTGGCTGCAAAGAATCGTTTGACTACACTGCACTTTGCCATGAAATATCCAAAAGCTAAATTCACAATGTTGAACGTGATATTTTTTCTATTAATCCCTAGATCCAAGAACTCGCAAATCTGTATTTTGACTATATTTATTTGAGCTTTCCCAGTCTGTAATATGACTGATGTAGCATGTTGGCCGAATCCCAACAATAGCACATTTAGAGTCCACTGGTATTATCCTGCTGAAGGTGATAATGACTAAATGACATATATTATCGAATATTAAGGTTAATGTTTTATGTATAGAAATTAATCACACTTCAAAATGTGTTACAGTGGCAGGTCTAACCGGTTGTCACACCATGTGCACTTCTGCTGTAAAAACACACTGCAATACACACTTTCTCCAACAGAGGTCGCAGCTCGCCAACATATGCGTTCTCTCCAAAGTTGCGGTTACACTAGGCGGCGCTGTTTTCTGTTTATATCTCGTTTTGAATGAAGCAATCTCTACTACGCAGATTATTATTATTTTTTTTTAATAAATGTTTGACCTACATTTGATCCGTGGCCAGTTTGAGCGAGTTTAGACACGTGGTTTACACAGGGATTGGCTCCTCTGCACGTGGGGCTGTCCAAGTGCTGTTCTCGAGTAAAAAAAAACAGATATGATAAAAACCGCATGTTATCTTGTTATTGTTTTGATAGTAAATTTAACGTGTGATACAGCACCACCTAGTGGATTGTTTTTTCAAATAAAAACAGGCCCGCTTACTTATGGTTGTCGAAAGTAAAATAAATAAATAACAATAAAAAAGTTTTTAAAAGATCATAAACCAAATCATTACAAAAACTTACTTACAGAAGGAGCTGTTTTTAACTACTACTGCTGCAACTACAACAACAACAACAACAACAACAACAACTACTACTACTACTACTACTACTACTACTACTACTACTACTAATAATAATAATAATAACAATAATAACCTTTTAAAAACAAGGTGCTGTTCAGGCCACAAAGAACAATAGAAAAAGCATAAAAATAGCACACAGAAGGCAAACAAATACAGACAAACTTGCAAACAATTCAATTAATTATAATAAATAAGTAAAAAGAAATGGAATAAAAAAAGGAATAAGGACTTAAATCTAGCTAAAAATAGCTAAAGGAAGGCCAACTGATACAAATGGGTTTTAAGAAGTGATTTAGAAGATGGTGCTGATGGTGCAGCCTTATCTCCTCAGGCAGTTGTGCCAAAGCCGAGGCCCCGGACTGAAAAGGCTCCGTATCCTTTGTCCGCGGCCTGGACCTGCCTCAGTATCAAAACTATTCCCATTCACAGGACAGAAATGAACCTTTCCTGAACAGTTTTAGAATGATCTTGAGCTCTATGAGAGGAAGTATAAGAGCACACAGACTAGTATATGTCTATGGACCAATATGGAACCTACGTGAACCACTGAGGGATCACCATACAGAGATATAAGACCACATGAAAAAATAAAAAAAAATACTACTATTAAATCTTGAAAATCACATTCTATTGCCTAAAGAAAGAGGGTTATTTTTTATAATCATTGCGGTATTGGTCTTAAGTGTCAAGTCTTAGTTTTGAAATCAAGTTTGAAATTTTGAGAAATGTTGAAAGTTTGAAGCAAAAATAGATAAATATCTTTCTTCCCCCCAAAGCCTGTTCTCTGTTCCAAACCACATGTTTTTCCTGACAGAGGATTGGATGGGGGCCTCTCCATTAAGAAACCCAAGCTGATCATGGACCATAAATACATAGACTATATTTAGAACAG